>CAHIKZ030001790.1:217500-720749 GCA_903632075.3 Acanthosepion pharaonis | reverse complement strand
TTTTTCAATTTTTTTTTTGGAAAAGTTGGAATTTTTTTTTTTTTTTGGGGATGACCCGGGTTTCCTTTAAAGTTCTTTGAAATAAATTATTATAAGGGAACCTTTAGAGGGTCTGTTTTCTTTAATATATATATATATATAAAGAGAGATAAAATATATAAATATAAAACTTAATAATGAAAATATATATATATAAATTAAGACCTATTTTTAACTGGATACAAAAATATTTGAAAATTTGTTTTTGTAGTTTAATTATGTTTTGATTAATGATTTAAATGTAGATACATAGCAAGCTTTAAAAAGTATGCCAATCTATTTAACTTAAATAAATTATCATCCCAAAAAACTAATTTCAATATATTAATTGTCAGAAGATGGCTTCCTATTGAAAAAATATATACAATGCCGGCATTGATAGTTTTGTTAATTTCTGAATCTCTTTAAATATGCTTATTTACTTCTAAAATATGCTGTATATTATGAGGGTTATCAATTTTTTTATCCAACCATTGCATTAATTTTATAGACAATCTATTAAAAAAAACTTTATTTGAAATCAACATTGTTAGAAATGATCTGTAAATTGCTTCTTGCAGCAGTTTTTCAATTAATCCGCCCTTATTTTCGATGTTTTATTCAATGGGTTTATCAACAAACCCGAAATTTATATAGCGCTTTAAAATAATCAACGTATTTCTCGTCAATATGGTCTTTAAACAACAATCACTGTTATTGAATGGGTTTAAGAATAAATAAATCTAGACGTTTATAACCAATCTATTCAAACGGATTCAATAATGATGACATTTGCTTCTCTATGTTATTAGTAACAGTTTGGATTGGATGAAGTTTATCATTATCCATTCTTTCGTAATATAATTGGCCCTGTTCTGGCATCTCGTCTACAGTCACTTTCTCACAGACGCGCCGTCGCCTCTCTCTGTCTTTTTTTAAAATACTTTCATGGTAATTGCTCCGAGGAGCTGCATTCGCTGGTTCCCCAGACTTCATGAATTCAAGCGCCCTACGAGGCTGGCATCCGCTCTCACCCTTTCACTGTCGAAACTCCTAAATGTAGCCGTCTCTTCTACTCCAATAGCTTCATGTCTCGCACCTCTCGCCTGTGGAACTCCCTTCCCCTATTCCAGTTTCCCTGAGAGCTATAATCTCCAACTATTCAAATGTAATGTCAATCGACATCTCCAGTTGCCTTGATCTATCCACTATCCTTCTCCTCATCCTTTCCTCTATCACTCCCTATCTGATCTTGCTCCAAATCTTCTGTAACCCCTTGCGTCCTAGTGGCTTCCCGCCTTGCTTGGGGTGAAACGCTTAAAAAAAAAAAAAAATTATCTTATGAAATTAATTATATGGATATATATTTAAATATATATATATTTTTAAAAATAATTAAACCATTTTGAAATTTTTTAAGTTATTGTATATCTTATTTAAAAGGAGATTATATATTTAAAAAAAATTGTTGATATTCAAAATATATTTCCCTCTTTCAAAAATGATATTTTTTTTGAAACATTTTTTCCATTTTTAATTACTTGTTTTCTTTTTTTTATATATTTCCTTTGAAAGTTATTTCAAACTTATTATTTTCCATTCCTCCTTTTTAAACTGTCAACAAATAATTTTTTTAAGAGATTCTATTAAACTTTTCATTTAAATTCAAGGCCAAAAATTTCTGATTAAATAAAAATATTCAAATTTGAATTTTTGGTAAAAAAAGTATTTTGTTCACCGAGAAGTTTATGAATCTAAATATTTAAAATTGATCAAGTTAGACAAACATTATCCTTTTGAACATATGGCTTAAAATTGATCAAATTCTTGTTTTGTTATAATGAGAATATTTATGCCTTTTTTCAATAAAAAGTTTTTTCAGATACAATTATGAATATTTCACTTGTTATTTTCAAAGGTTATTCAAAGCCCTCGTATAAAAATCCGGTTCAAGGTTTTATTTTTGAACATTTTTGATTTTATTAAATTTATTATTTCACCTGTTGAGAAGAATTTCAACATATCCCAGTGTAACATCGAATATATTTTTAATGGCTCAAAGGATGAAATTTCAAAATTTTTATTCACGATAATTTAATATACATTAATATCTCAATGAAAAATTTAAATTTCTTTCTCGCATTTGCTTTTCCTAAAATTTTTAATGGAATGAAGGCTGAATAATTATTATATTTTTAATATCAAACCAATGTTTAAATTTTCTTTTTCTTAAAATTCCTAATATTTTTTTAGAATAAAAAAAATTTTTAAAAAACATTTTTAAATCATTTTTATTTTTTGACTTTTTTAATTTCATAAATCATTTTGGTTCATTATTTAATGCAACATCCAATGCATTACAACAAAATATTCTTTCACCAAAAAAGTTTCTACTGAAATTAAACTCTTGTTTGATTGAAATTGTTTGTTGGTTTTTTTCCTCTCTCCTAAGATTTTTCACTTTGTTCTTTTTTTTAATATTTTTGTTTTTAAAAATCAAAACATGTCCTCAAAATGGAAATTTCTGAAAATAAAAATAACAAATTTTGACAAATAAATTCCTAAAAAAAATTAAAAATTTTTAAAATTATGTTGATATATTAAATAATGATTTCAAATTTAAATTTGTTAAAATGGAAAATTTGCCATTATATCCCATATTCAATTGTTTAAAATTTTTTAATAAATGGTTAAAAAAAAAAAAAATATTTTTAAATTTATTAAAAATTTTAATTTATAAAAAGATATTTTCAAATATTTAAAATTATTTGGTTAAAAGTCTCAATTTTAAACTTATTTAATTTTAAATGCATTTGGAAAATTTTTTTAAATTAAATATAAATTTTATTTTAATTTATGTTGTATATGTATTTCATTAATTATTTTTTAATGTTTTTAAATAGGGAAAAATTTAAATTGATAAGAAATATTTTAAATTAAAAAAAATTCTTTGATATATAATTTTTAAATATCCAAAATTATTATATTTTAAATTCAAATTTTTTTTGATTGTTTATTTTTTTTTAAAACTAAAAAAATTTAAAAATATTAAAATTTTTTTATTTTTTATTTATTTTTATATTTTTTTTTTGCTTAATTTAATTTATATTTTTTCTATATTTATATATATTTATATAAAAATTTAATTTGATATAAATATAAATTAAATTTTTTTTGAAATATATATTTTAATATAAAAAAATATTTTAAAATTTTTTAAGATTTTTCTTATTATCCGTTCATTTATCATATATATTTTTTTTTTTTTTTTATATAAAATTTTTCATTTAAATTTTGTTTTTATAAAAAATCTTTAAAAAATAATATTTTTTTAATTTTTTTTTAATTTTATTTTTTTTCATTTTAATAATGAAAAAAATATAAAAAAAAAAAAAAAAATAAAAAAATTATTTTTTTAATATTTTTGAATTTGTTTCAAATAAATTTTTTTTTTTTATTTCTTTAAAAATTTTTTTTTTTATTTCTTTTTATTTTATTTTTATATTTATTTTTAATATTTTTTTTAATATTTTAAAAAATATATTTAACGTATTATTTAATAATTTGTTTTAATTTATTTTTTTTTTTTTTTTAAAAAATAATTTAATTATTTAAAATTTATTTTTTTTTTATTTTAAATTTTTTTATATTTATTTATATTTAATAATTTTTTTAATATTTTTTAATATTTTTTTTTTAAACTTTAAAATAAATTTTTTTATTTAATAATATTTTTTTTAATAATTTCATTATATAATTTATTTTTAAATTTTTGTTTTTTATTTATATAATTTTATTTAATTTTTTTTTAAATATTTTCTATTTTTATTTTAAAAAATGTATAAACGTTTATTTTTTAAATTATTTTTTCTATTATTTTTTAATTTTTTAAATTTATTATATATAAATAAACATATTTTTATAATTTTTTTTAATATTATTCATTAATATTTTTTTTTTTTTTCAAAATATTATTTAATAATTTTTTTTTTATATTTTTTAATTTTTTATATTGGATATTTATTTATTTTTAAATTAATCAAATTGTTTTAATTTTATTGTTTAAATATTTTATTTTAATATAAACGTAATTTTTTAATAATTTATTTTTTATTATTTATTTTATTTTTAATATAAAATTTTATAAACGTTTTTTTTAATAATTTGTTTTTTTTTTTTTTTTTTTATAAATAATTTTAATCTAAACGTTCTTAAAATATAATTTATTTTTAATATTTTCATTAAAATTTTATTTTAATAAAATATTATTTAATTATTTGCTTTAATATTTTTTTAATATTTTATTTTAATATAAAAAAGTATAATTTTAATAATTTTTTTTTTAATATTTTTTTTAATATTTTTTTTTAATAAAACCTTTTTAATAAACATTTTTATATTTTTCATTAATATTTTTTTTTTAATATAAACAATAAACAATAATTTATTTTAATATTTTTTTTAATATTTTTTTTTTTATATAAACGTATTATTTATTTTTTTTTTTAATATTAAAATTAATATTTTATTTTAATATAAAATATTTTTATTTTTTTTTTTTATTAATATTTTTTCTTCTTATTTTTTTATTTAAATTTAAGGATAATTCATTAATTTTTTATTTAAAAATTTATTAATCTTAATTTTTTAATTTTATTTTATTTTAATTTTAATATAAACGTTATATATATAATTTTTTTTTAATATTTTTTTTAATATTTTATTTTAATAAAACGTATTATTTAAATTATTTGTTTTTTTTTTATTCATATTTTAATATTAATTATTAAAATAAA
This sequence comes from Acanthosepion pharaonis, assembly GCA_903632075.3. NCBI lineage: Eukaryota > Metazoa > Mollusca > Cephalopoda > Sepiida > Sepiidae > Acanthosepion > Acanthosepion pharaonis. Next base: position 715,935 of record CAHIKZ030001790.1, on the reverse strand, counting down.
GAATAAAAAATTATTTTTTTAATTATTTTATTTTCATATTTTATTCAAAAAAATAATTTGAATATAATATTTTAAAAAATTTTTTTTTTTATTTATATTTAATCTTTTGTTTTTAATAATTTATTTTTATTTAATATTTATTTACTTTATAATTTTTTTTTTATTTTTTTAATTTTTTATTTTAATTGATCAATAAAGAAAATTAATTTATTTATTTTTTTTTTTTTTTTTTTTTGGTTTAATTATAATAAAATTTTTTTTAATATTAAATTTAAATTATTGAAATTTATTTAAAACTTTTTATAAATTTATAAATTTAAAAATTTTTGTTTAAAAATTTTAATAATGAAATTTTTTTAACAATATTGTTTAAAAAATTTGTAAAATTTCTTAAATTTTTAAAATCAAAAAAAATAATTTCAAAATTTACATAATATAAAATTAATATATAATAATTTTTTTTTATTTTTTTTTTAAAAATAAAAACATTTAAAATTCTTCTTTAAAATTAACTTTTAATAATTTAAAATTTTAAATTTAAATTTACATTTTTTAAAATTTTATGGTTTTTAAAAATTTATTTAATATAAATTTTAAAAAGATAATTCAATATTTTTTTTTTTTGATATTTTTTTAAATGAAATTGATTTGAAATTTTAAGAAAAAAGACAGTTTTTTTTTAATTTTCATATAAATATATATTATTTTTATGTTTATATATTTTTCCAAATTATTTTTTTTTTATTCATGTAAATTTTTTTTTTTTTTATTTCATTTTTTCTTTAATAGCAATTTAATATTTTGGATTTTTCATGTTTATTAAATTTCATTTTTTTTGGTTTTTGATTTAAAAAATTTTTTTGGATTTTTCATTTATTTTTTTTAAAAAAATTTTTTAAATAAAAAAATAATAAAAAAAAAAAAAAAAAAAAATGTTTTCCAATTGTAAATTTTTAAAATTTTTTTATAAATGAAAAAAAAAAAAAATTTTTAAACATAAAAAAAAAAAAAAATTTTTGATTTTTTGGCTCCTTCATTCTCTTTTTGTTTTAAGATAATTTAATTTAATAACTTAAAAATATATGAAAAAAAAAATTAAATAATTGAATTTTTGTTCCATTAAATTTTCAATCTTTTTCTTTTTTATGGATATCTTATTTGAATTACATATTTATGTTTTTTTTTTTTTTATAAGAAAACCTAAGACGTAAATTTAAATTTTAAACCTTATTCCCAATTTAAACCATTTTTTTTTTTTTAAATAAATCTGAAATTTAATAAAATTTTTTTAAAAAAAAAAAAAAAAAAATTTTAAAAAAAAAAAAAAAAATAAATAAAAAAAGTATTTTTATTTAAATGTTTATTTTTTTAAAATCCATATCCACTACATTTAATTATATTTTTGAAAATTTTGTTGCTATAATTCAAAAAAATTGAATTTAATTTTTTTGAATTTAACTTGGAAAAAATTTATTTTCAAGTTTTTTTTATTTTAAAATAAATTTAAAATTTAAAAAAAAAGAAAACTAAATTTTTATTTAATTTAATTTTGCTTTTTTATGAAATATATTTAAAATTATAAAATAATATATAAACCATAAATTATATTAAAAATTTAAAATCAATCAATTCACAAATTTTCATATTTTAATATATATTTATTTTTCTATTTATTTTATAATTAAAATTTTTTTTTCTAAAATTATTTGAAATTCATATAAAGAAAGAATCGCCAAACTTGGCTAAAAATGTTTTAAACAAACTACGAAGCAATCATGTAAGATTATAATAATTTATTCCAAAAATATCCTAATTTTTATGATAATTTTCAATATTTTTTGAAAATTTAATTAGGGTTTTTTAAAATTTTTTTAAAAATAACCGTTTTAAATTTTTGTTTTATTGAATAACATTCCATTTTATTTTTTTTAAAATGAATAATTTAAATTTATTTTTTAATTTTTTAAATCATTTTTTAAATTTTATGAAAAAAAATTTTCAATTAAAAATTTTTTTAATTTTAAATTTTAATTTTTTTTTAAAAAAAAATTTTCAAATCAAAATTCAATTTAATGTTCAAAAATTTTTTAATATTTTAATTTTTAAATTTTTTTATTTCTAAAAAAAAAAAAAATAATTTTGTATTTAAAAAATATGGCAATAAAATTTTTTAAAAATTTTTATTTAATCCTTTTTTCTAATTTTTAAATTATAAAAAAAAATTTAATTAAAATTTATTAATAAATCAAAGTTTAAAATTTTATTTCTTTAAATTTTTTTCAAAAAATAGATTTTCAATTTAAAAAAATTGAATTCTTTTTTTTTTCATTTCGTAAATTTTTTTAAAAATTTTTCATTTATTAAAAATTTTTTTAACAATATAATAAAAACGTAAAAAAAAAAAATAATAAATAAAAAATTTAAATAAAAATTTTTTAATTTATTTTATTTTTGAATGATTTATTCAAAATTTTCATTTATTATTTTGTTGTAATTTGATTTTTTATTTTTCAAATAAAAATTTTTATTTTTAATTAAAAAAATTTTGATATTTTTCAAGCATTAAAATTTGAATATATTATAAATAATAATATTAAAATATTTAATTAATTATTTTAATTCTAAAAACTGTTTTTTTTCACCGTTAAAAATTATGTATCCTTTATATATCAATCAATTTTTAATTTAATTCTTGAATAATTCCAAATCATATATTTATTTTTTTAATTGAACAATATTTATTTCTTTTCTTTTTTTTTTATGTGCCATGTCCTTTCAGGACGTAGGCGATCATGGCTCTCCACCTCCCTCTATCCCTTGCAGCTCTCAACAAGTTCCTTCCTTTGCTACCTCCCCCAGACTACGTTCTGGCATCCACTTGCTTAAGCCTGCTAGGGATATCATTCGTTGTTTTCCCTTGACTCTCTTTTCCTCTATTCGACCCGTGAGTATCTGATTCTCCAGGTTCTCTTTCCTCATTTTGTGTCCCAGAAACTTCAGTTGCCTCTTCCTGATGTTAAGTATAAGTCTCCTCCTTGTTTGCATCCTCTCTAAGACCTCATCGTTGCTCACACGCTCGGTCCATGATATCCTTAGCATCCTTCTGTAGAACCACATCTCCGTCGCCTCGAGTCTCTACTTCATCCTTGAGGAAATCGTCCAACATTCGCTACCGTAAAGAGGGACAGATGTCACGTAACAGCTCAGTATTCTTTTTTTTGTTACCAAAGAAATCCTCCTGTCTCGCAATACTCTGCCCAGCTTTTGGAATGTGTCCTTGGCCATCCCAATACGTCTACGGATCTCAGTGTCGCACTTACCGTCCTCTGTCAAAACGCTTCCCAGATATTTAAACTTCCGCGTCTGCTTGATTCTAGTGTTCCCGACCTGCAAATCGCATTTTGGGCTCATCCTTTTACTGATGACCATGCATTCTGTCTTCTTGTAGTTTATGCTTAGTCCTTTCTTCTCACTCTCCGTCGCTACCTTCTGTAGGAGATTTTGTAATTTCTTTTCCGTGTCTGCTATCAGTACTGTGTCATCTGCGTATCTTATGTTGTTAAGATTGTGGCCGCCAATGCTAAATCCCGGTAGGGTTTCCAATTCTCTCAGAATTGCCTCGCTGTATAGGTTGAACAGGTCAGGTGAGAAGACGCATCCTTGCCTTACGCCCCTTTCTATTTTTGTATATTCACTGAACTCGTTCCCTATGCGCATGCATGCTGTTTGCTGCCAGTATAGGTTCTTGATTATTCTGATATCTTTCCCGAATATATCAAGGTTGCTGAGCAGTTCCATCAGATCCTTGTTGTGGCGTACTTTGTCGAAAGCCTTTTGCGTAGTCTATGAAACATAGGTACACGTCCTTCTGCATTTGTATCGCTCTTTCTGATAACATTCTGAGCATGAATATCGCGTTCCTTGTTCCGGTGTCTTTAACGAACCCGCACTGTTCTTGTCCTATGTCCTGATTCTGCTGCGCGCTCTATTCATCAGAATACGGATGATGAGTTTTTGTTATGTGGCTCATTAGGCTTATTGTTCGGTGGAGTTCACATTCGTTTGCGCCTGGTTTTTTAGGCATAGCTATGAAGATAGATCTGCTGAGGTCTTCCGGTATATCCCCACTTGTTGTAGATTTCATTTTGTTATTTCGGTGATCTTGTCTATGCCAAAAAGTCTAAGGCTGTCAGCATTTCCGTTACAATTCCGTCTGGCCCAAAATGCCTTGTTTTTGTTCAATTTGGCCAGTGCAGATTTTTTACTTCGGTTTTCAAATTTTTTCCGTCGGTAGTTCTGTGTGCATATTGTTGGTTATTCTCTTTCGTCGTGGAAGAGTTCTCAAATATACTTTTTCCAGCGTTGAAATTTTTTTTCCTTCTTTAATATGAACACACTTCCATCCTTTGATTTTAGGCAGCCTGTTGACGAGCATTCTTCTGTCCTGTTAATTTTCTTTTTTTTTTTGTGCATATCTCTTTTGTTGGTAATATCAATATCTTTCTATTTCTGCACATTTTTTTATTTAGCCATTCTTTTTTAGTTTTTCTTTGCATTTGGTCCTTTTTTATTTTATTTAATATATGGATTTTCTGTTTTTTTTTTCAAGTTTTTTTTTTTTTTTTTTTCTCATTTTTCATCATGTCGAATTCTCATCAGTCATCCATTCCATTTTTCTTTTTCTTTTTTCTTTTTCCTTTTTATCGTTTGCTGATTTTTTCAAAAATTTCTTTCCGAAGTGTTTATAATTCAAATATAAATTTTAAATTTTGATTCCATTTTTTTTTTTTTTTTTTTTCATTCTTTTCATTAATTTAATCCTCCAATTTTTTTTTTAATTTTCTGACTTTTATATTTATTTTTTTTAAATCTAATTTATATTTTTATATATTTTAATTAACATTGATAAACAGCTTTTACTTATGAATTAATATTTGGGTTAGTAATTTATATATTTGATTTATTAAATTAAAAAAATAAAAATTTTATGAGATTTTTTTTAATAAATTTGAAAAAATATTGAAATTTATCTTTCAATATATATTATATATATATATATATATATATATTATATAATATAAGATATTAATTTGAAATTTAAATCATTGGAAATATCTTTATTGAAATAAAAATCTTTAATCGCATATTAAATTTTAAAAATATTTGTTCCTTTATATTTGCTATTTGATATATTTTTCCAACAAAATAAAGCTATTGATATGTTGATGAAATTATAAATGTAAGAAACATATATGATTTGTTAAATTTTAATTATAGTAAGTTTTTTTATTGAAATAAAAAAATTTTTATACATAAAAATATATATAAGTTTTTTTATAACATAAAATATATTATAAATATATATATATATATATATATATATATATATATATAAATATCCAGAAAAAATAAAATTGAAAAAACCCTATATAAATAATTTAGAAATTAATTTTTCTTTTTCTGTATTAATAATCAAATTCCATTTATTATATATTTAATATTTTAATGTAAGAACTGTTTATTTTGTTTTTATTTAATTATAATTTCAAATATTAAATACCAGATAAAAATAAATAAAGTTTTGAAAAAACCATATTTTTCAAAACAAAAAAAATTGAAAAAATTTATATTTAATTTATTTATATTATTATATTTATATATATATTGATATATATATATATTTATTTTTTATTATGGTCCGGAAACCAAATTTTGATTTAAAACTAAAGAAACTGTTTGTAAGATTAAACTTTTTAATCGATCAATTTTTTTTATATATAATGTATATATATATATAATGTATATTTATTTAAATTTTCTTAAAAATTTAATACCTCTTTAATATTTAATATTTAAAAAATTTTTGAAAAAAAATAAAAAAAAAAATTTTTTTATATTTTTTTTTTTAATTTAAAATAAAAAATGCTCTATCTAAATTTACATTTTGACTAATTTTAAAAAAAAAAATCATAAGAAAATGTCGGATCTATTTTTTTCAATTTTTTTTTTTTTTATATATATATATATATATATATATATATATATTCAAAGTTGTTTGAAAGTGTCCCTTTGGTGTAAAAGTGTTAAGTTGCATAACATCAAATGGACAAAAAATATTAATTTAAGACATTTTAAATTAAATGATGGTCATTTAATAAACAAATTAAAATAAAATTTTCAAAATTTTTCTTTGAATTCATTAAAAATATTTTTTTTTCTCCCAATTTTTATTTTTTATTTTTATAAAAGTTAAATTTTTTTGCTCTTTTTCTTTTCGTGTTTTATGAAACCATCACAAATAAGATGTATAAACTCTTCCTTTTTTGTTATATTTAAATTCCCATGAAAGCCATTTAAATTATAATTAAAATTATAATTCGTTTTATTGACTAATTTTTTTATAATGGAATGCTTTCTTTTTAATTTTTTCAATTTTATTTTTAAATTTTTCACTTTTTAACATTAAAATCTTGATAAGCCTTATCCGCATATTCAAATTAATTATTTTTGTTTGGTTTTAAAAATTGACAAATTCTTTTTTTATATTGAAAAATTAAAAAAAAAAAAATTCTGATTTTTGATTAACGAAACACAATAATTTTGTTCAATTTTAAATAATTTAAACTTTAAAATGCATTTCAATTGTATTTATTTATAAATTTTTAATCTTTTCGATTTTAATTTTTTCATTTAAAAATCAAAATCTTTTTTTTTTTCAAGGAGATTTTAATTTCCTTTTTTTGGGTATTTTTATTTTTTTTTAATTTTTAATTTCTTTATTCATTTATCTTAAAAATATAAATTTAATTTTCTAATTCTTTTTTTTTTCATAAATAATTTATTTTTTTGTTGTAGTTTTTTTTCATTAATTTTCTTTTTTTTTTGTCATCAATTATTCAAAAATTTTAAAAAAAAATAGTTTTGTTTTTTGTTTAAACGGAAATGATAATAAAAATGTTCATGATTCACATTAATTTAATTAGTGTTCTGTTTTTGTTTAGATTTGCTAAAAAGTTTTTCAAAAATCATGAAAAATTTTGGAAACATTTCCAGAAATTTTTGGAATAAAAATTTTTTTTTTATTTTTCTTTTTTTTTTTTTTGTTTTATAATTTTGTTTCTTTTTAATTTTATGTTAATTCATTTTTTTTAAGTTTTAAATTTTTTCTTGATTATAAACAAATTGGCCGCGTAATATTGTATTTTTCAAAATTTTTGATTGTCAAGGAAAATCATACTTGAAATCTCTTAACACAAAAATTTGAAACCTTTTTTTGTTAAATGGCAAAATTTTTATTTTTTTTGATATTCAAATTTTTTCCTTTTTAAACAGGGTATTTAAAATTTTTCTCTAATAATAAATGTATAGAACTAAAATAAATTTAAACATTTTCAAAAAGTGTTCAACTGTCTTTTGGGGTTTTTTTGATATCCTTTTTTTTTAAAAATTTTTCACAGTCTATTTCTATTTGTTAATTTTATTTCTTCAACGCTAAAATGATGAATATGTATCGTTCTTTGTCATTTTTTTTTATTTTTGTTAAATTTTTTTTTTTTGAATCTATTTTTTTAAAATAAATTTTCATTTTTTAAAACAAAAATTTTTTTTTCCAGTAATTTAATTTTTATATTCCGACAAATAAAAACTGAGAAAATGTTCTATAAAAATAAAAATCAAATAATCCAATTATAAGCAAAAATATCCTTTTGTTAAATTTTTTTAATATTCAAAAAAAATTATTATCATTTAATTAATTGTTTTTAACATTTTCCAATCAAAAAAGAATGAATTTAAAATTTAAATTATATTGTTTAAATCAATGCACATTTTGGGTTAAATGTTTTCTACGGATTGAAGTGGAGGATTTGTATTCATTAAAAATAATTGATGATTTATTTATTTGGTTTTAAAATTTTCTTAATATTATTTTTCATAATATCTTTCTTTCATATTTTGTTTAATTTTAATTAAAAAATTTTTTTATTTAATCAATTATTTTATTTTAATTATTGTATTTTAATTTTCTTTTGTTTCATTTGTTCTGCCAAAATCAATCTGAAAAAATAATAATTTGGATTATTTATATTATTTACATTATTCAGACTGTTATCCTCATCTTCGTATTGCCATATTCACAACGTTTCGGCCGTTGTACGCTCAAACCTTCTTCAGGGTGATTGGAATTTCGAAACGAACCCTTTTATTTCATCCACCGGGATTGTTTTCTAGTTCCACGTGCCATGCCTCTTCCGGATGTCTCACAAATTTGTTTCATTTCATTTTGTGCATTAACTGAAGCGATGTTGTCTTTATTGTTTTCATCCTGTTGTAACCGTTGCTTTGTTCAGTTTTCAACGAGATGCTTGAATACATGGCCAGTTTATGAAAAGAAAAAAAAATGTTCACTTTCATATATTAGTTATTTTGAGGCTGTCAAAGGGCGAATGAACTCTGAGTCAGCGGCCAGCTAACTAGAGGTAGTGCCTCCATAAATTTCTGTGACACGTGATGAAAAAGGAGGGCCTGGAGAATCTGATACTCACAGGTCGAACAGAGGGAAAGAGAGACAAAGGAAAGTAATGCATGACATACCTGGCTGGCTTAAGTGGATGACAGAACTTGGTCTAGGGGAGGTGGCAGATAGACGAAACTTATTGAGAGCTATAAAGGATAGGGGGAAGTGGAGAGCCATGATCGCCTATGAAATGAAGGGACACGGACTGATAAAATTCTGAAGCGAAATATTGTCAGTATACCATGGCTTATTTGGAAATATGATTAACACAAAAGACCATTGCAATAAATACAACAAAATATAACTATACTAGTTCAAGCATTATTAGAACAGAGGATAATATATCTAAAATTATTGTCTACCTCTTCAATCTATTAACTAGAACAAGACACTTGCCTCAACCATCATTGTCAGACGTTTCAAGGTTCCACTATTTCCTTCCACTCTGCCAATATCATTAATTCCTTCAGAGCCTCTATTTTCAATCTTATGCGGATGCCATTATTCAAATGCAATCAATCATGGAGTCATGATTTTACTTTCCCCTCGAAGCTATCAGCAACTTTACCTTCAATACAATTCTCACCTCGAACTAAAGCTACCATTCGGACCATATTCACTTACCTTACACCCAACAAGAAGCACCAATGAAGGCTTTTTACTGCTAGCTATACGATTACTCTCCGAAAGTCACATCAACTAACGCCACCTATGCATTATCATCATCGCCATTGCAACCACTATTTGTACCCGAAAGCAATCAACTTATCAGACCACCCCTCTGTACCGTTCTTCACCTCCTATACCCATACCATCATTACCATTTTATCTATTGCAGATCCACCACCAATTCGAATATCATCAAGTCTACCACGACCACTATTGGCAGCGCTGGAGAGTTTTCCTGACCGCACAAAAGCGAACCAAATCGACAGAAGGTAAGCACAATGCATAATTCCCCGAAGGCCATTGAGGACAAACAAAGCACAACGGTTGTATAATTAGGAAGTATGTGATAATGGCCTCCGAGAGCAAAACCAATGAGACAGCTGAAGTGAAGAGGGAAAGGAGTGAGGAAGAGAGACAGAATAAACGACAGTGTGAGTAAAAGAGTGGGTAATGGTACAGATATTGAGGGAGAAATGTCCGGTACCTTTTCTTTTTTTTTTTTTTTTTTTTGTGTGTGTGTGTGTTGTTGTTTTTTTCCTACTGAATTCGGGCGTTATTTGTGGTTTATTCCTTTATGTTAAGTATGTGTTCTTGACAAATGCCTCCTGAAACAATACAGAGATTTTAAGATTGGCAAATAAAACTATGAAAGAGTAAGAGAAAGCGAAAAATATTTAGAGATAGAATAAATACTGACAGTGAGAGAAAAAGACTGAAAGTCGAAAATATTTGGAGAGCAGAGAAGTGTATAGTGAGATAAAAGTAAAGAGAAAGATTAAATTGGGGCAAAACGGAGAAAACTAAACATGATGAATGGATGGGAAAAGCTAGAGAAGTATTAGAGATGGAAGAAAAAAAAAGAAAAGATGTCAGGGAGACAGGAAAACGAAAAGAAAGAAATCAATGAACGAGGGAAAGAGATAGCGGTGAATAAAAGCAAGAGTAGATAATCAAAGAGTGAAGAGAAAATCAAACTAAGCTAAAACTGAAGAAATCAAGCAGGTAGAAATGTAACGCTTTCAGTGAAAGTCATAAAGATAAAAGACAAATATCAGTGATTGTGTAGGAGAGACATAAAGTTAAAAAAAAAACGAAAAGGGGAAATGTAGGTAAATCACCGGAAAACGAAGAAAAGGAAAAACAAATACAGGTGGCAAGAAAAAGAGGAAATTAAAGAAAAAGGAACGAAGAATTAAAGAAAAAAAACGAAAGACAAAGTAAAATTCAGACAAAAAAAAAAAAACTGCTGAAAATTTCAAAACGCAAAGAGAAAAGAAAGCAAAACCCTGCGTTTCACGTCGATGGCTGCAGTGATAGGGAGGGAAAAAAAAAAAAGGAAAGGACATGAAATGCACCGAAGCAGAGGACAGGTAGCAAAATGTAAACACATGAACAAACGTTGGCGTTATGAATGAATAAATAATAAAAGAGAGTAGAAATGAGGAACAGTTGAAGGGAAACACGGACACGATTCCAACAATGTTTGCCGTGCATCCAAATTTCGCGTATGTTTGGAAATCGTTGACTTAACTGAGGCACAAAAAGAAAATGGAGGAAAAACTGTACGCTCTATAACAACAGAAGGTAATAATTGGAGAAAACGAGGGGAAAATTGGAGTGAGAGAGTGAAGTCCATAGTTAAGAGAGGGGAAGATTACAATGAAATGACAACAGCTTTAGGGATGGACACGTCGTCAATGACTGGTTGTATGTTTGCGTTGAAAACGGCAGTAAAACATTAATTTGTGATTGCGCGCTCTGATGAAAAAGCACACAAGGACAACATGTTTACCTCCCTTAGTCCTTTGGGGAAAATTTCCTTTCCTTTCAACTTGTCTACTTTATATTATATATATATATATATATATATATAATATATATATATATATATATATATATATATATATATATATATATATATATAATATATATATATATATATATATATATATATATATATATATATATATATATATATATATATATATATATATATATATATTTAGCTGTTTGATGCTAACTTTTGGGGTCTCTGGATAAATCTATGTTCTTATTGAGAGTTACAAGACAGTTTAGACTTATTATTACATTAACAATAAGGGTTGTAGCCATTGAGTGCCGAGTTAAAATGCTAGTTACTTTAGATTTGCTACCACTCGACTCTGAAAGATTACTACCAGAGACCTCTAATGTGATGATTAAACTAAATAATAATACTAATGGTTAAAATAGTGGATGCTCTGCAACATTGTGTAATATCAAAATTAGTACCAAAGACAATGAAAATAATATTAATAAATTTAAAATAATTCAATCACTACGATTTGTCATCAAAACACAGAAAAATAGAATGGAAGAATGTGAGATTGGTAAGAGAGTATTTAACCCTTTGATCCCTGACCGCCGCTTTACCGATGGTAAAGAAAAATGACGATGCCCAGCTACCGGTTGAACGGTGGGTAAACACTTGTAACTATTTTTATATCTACCGTGAACATACCAATTATCTGCGAATTTTGACTGAAGAGCCCAGGTAGAAGAATTAAAATTGTTCAGGAACGCAGAGCTTAAAGGGTTAAACAATAACACGGTACAAGTTTATAGCAATACTGAGGAGAGTACTGAAGATTTTAGATGATTTGCTGCCATTTTTCAATCGGCGGCGACCGCCAACTACCTTTTGCGCGCCAGCTGTGAACGCAAATTGCCTTTCTTTATCAGGAAAAAATGGGCTAATAAGTGTACATAGAAGAAAGTATTGTTCCTTTGCGCATATATAGGACTGGCTCGGATAAGTTCTCGACCGGAGAAAAATACTCTTCAGTCAGAAATGTTTGTCCGTTCATTTGGTCAGATTTTAAGGAGATAGTGCTTATAACTTTTCACGCACACGTATTTCATTATATATATATATATATATATATATATATATATAGTGCGACGATAACTTGGGGTAGAATCAGACTGGTGCCAAATCGATCGGGTTACGATTCCAGCTTGAAGCAATCTGATGTTTATCACACTGATGAGGCGTAACATGAACGAAAATATATCTATGTGTGTGTTATGTGTGTGTGTGTGTGTGTGTGTGTGTGTGTGTGTGTGTGTGTGTGTATTACTTTCAGCTGCTGGACAAGGAAGGTAGAACCATTTGTTTAATATTTAGGAAATATCAAACATTCATATTAATTATTTTATTTTAAAACTTTCAGTTTTATTTTATTGTTTTCTGTTTGCTGGGTGTAGGAAGGCGAAAATTTCGATATATTTTTATTATTTTTACTGCGTGGTAGATATAGAGGCCGATTTTCCTCGGGATGACATTTGAATAAAAAATAAAAACAAAAAAACATCAAAGCAATCAAAAGCACGTACAACATGGAGACATTTTTCTACTCAATTTTCATTTTGCCAGAAAAACAATTTGAAAAAAGTAAATTACTTACTGTATAAATAAGAAGAAATGTATTTATTAAGCTTTGCATTTTATCGTTACTGCCATTTCCTTAATTTGACTGATATGTATTCATAAAAATTTATAGCTTTATATTCGGTTATCATCCGGGTTTTATGAAGTTATCGCCACATTTCAGAAAATTGCGTATTCCATCCTCAATTGAATATTTCGATCTTGACCAGATTCTGATTTGAAAACCACCAGATACATTCAAATTAATTATTGATAGCTTTCAGAAAGTATTCAATAAGTTGACTTTAGATTTTCAATAGGTTAACATGTATTTTTGTGTTGTATATTTTATTACAAGTGTAAATAAATTTACCCCTGTTAAATAGTTCCGCATCGTCTGCATTGCATATCACTACATAAGTGTCGTGAACTCTCCGTACCTGACTCTGGTGAGTACTATCTCAGAATCATTTCTGCAATATTGAACTGCAAACAAACATTTTGGCACATGGCCGAATTTAAAGTGAGAATCCTACGCGTACATGGAACTAGACACAAAAATTGCTTTTGTAAACGCTTACCAGAAATAATATGTGTTTAAGGACACTGGGACAAAGAACGCTATATTTGTGCACAGAATAAGATTAGAAAGTGCATTAAAAATGTAAAAGGGTGTATAACTATATTTTATAGATAATACAAAAGCGTTTGATAATGTACGTCACAAAGAACTGTTGTAACTGCAAGTAACGTGCGCACATTTGTAAAGGATATTAAAATGATTCAGAATCTATACTGGCCACAAAACCTCCCACATTCAGACAGAAAATGAATATACAAAACTAGAAAGGGGTGTAAGAAAAAGATGTGTCTTCTCACTGGACTTCTCTACCAAACATATTCCCCCCGCCCATAGATTCCTTTTATGACAGATATTGATTTTCTAAGCGAGGCTTGGATATGGCACATGGCCGAAAGTATGGGGCACTCAGTGAGGATCGAACTCACTATTCAGTTGTAACAGTTTTAGCAAGACCAGCTTGCTAACCATTACACCACGCCGAGACGCCCTCCTTTTATGATAGATATTGTCTTGGGTCTAGTTATAATTTTGTCAGTTTTGTAAATTTTACTGCCCAAAAGAAAAGGAACCCGGACAGCCATCATCATCTACATTCTAAAAGGAATCGCATTGAAAATGCCATGTCATTTCGGAATGATGGCTCTCCGTGGATTCCTTTTTTATTAACTTCTTTGGAAATATAGTGGAGTAGTTTTTCGTTGCCATCTTCGCAATTTCGAATTCATAGTTTTCTTTCTTTTAGACGGGTTACCGCTCAAGTGGCTTGTAGATTCAGTAAGTTTTAACCTCTGACGAAAGTCCAGATTTTAAAACTTTTGCTACTTCTTGAATTTTTCTTAAGGCTTGTAATAGACGTAATACTCTTGAAAGATTCACCACTAATTTTTCTCTAAGTCTTCAAGTTTTTTTCCTTGGGCTGTGTTTTTCGGATTTTCCCCCGATTTTCAAATTCTGAGGTCTTTCAGGGTGCAAATCATTTCCAACATGTATTACGCGTACAGCATAATTATTACTAGCTTCAATAAAAATTCTCGCTTTTATTTTTCGCCAGACGTAGCATGAAGTGTTAATGAGGTCTACTATACATTGCATCTTCAGTCATGCTTTCCAACGCAATAAACAAAAACTTTTCTCTTAAGGTATTTTGTTCATATTCTCTGGTTCTCTAAGTAAAGTAAATAAGTGGCTTTATTATGTTTAACATTCTTTTTATAGATACAGTGTAACCCGGATATAAGAGATTTTCTCTGGTCCCAAATTAGAGCCATACTTACCTAAACAAAATAGACCAAACCCGGATATAAGAGACTTCTTCTCCGGCCCCGTCCGGGTTACACTGTACAAATATTTTAGTAAATGCTCTGTTTATAATAAACAGTATTAAATAACATTTACCGGCCTGAATGTCCGAGAAATTTTCATAGAAAATATTCGTCCTTTGACAGGATTCGAACCTGCATCCTATACGGAACCGTCATTTAGCTTGACGTGCCTAACCTCTCGGCCACAAAGGATCGTTCGGTTGGCAAGGTCGAATTTACTGCTTATAAACTTCAATCTTCCATGAATCTCGTACATTCATAACTGCTCATGGCGTATCAAATGTAAACAAATGACGTCATACATTAAGAAATGGACAAAGTCCGACAATTTATTAAACATAAAAATGTCTTTAATAAATTGTCGGACTTTGTCCATTTCTTAATGTAAGCGGCTTTATGTAGTCGAGAGTATAGACATTTTTGAACGAGTTTTAGACATATCATGGAAATTGCCTTAATACCATACCACGGGTTGACCCAAGTCTTGCGAGTGAAATTGAGTAAACGAAACATTTGCAGGCCGTCGATAGCTGTGCTAGCACAAAGTCACAAGTCATCGTGACCGAGGTTTTCAGTGTGCTGGCCTTGTTCAAATTGTTGATCACGCTAGAAACTGTAACTAAAGTCTTCTCAGCATAGTTGCAGTATAAACGTCAGGTGGGTTCTGCGAGTGTTGAATAAACACAAATGTGCCTGAGCGAGCGTCTGCAATAAGGATTGGCTATGCGCGGCTTCTCTCAAAACCTACCCTCATACTGCACATATTTGGCTGGTATTTTCTTATTTGCAAAATTTAAGATTTTATTGCTCAGGAGAGATTTATTGTAGGAGAGGAAGGTATTAATCCTATTTAAAACTCAAACTGTGATGGCGTTTACATTAAATCATACTAGTAAATATATGCCATTCTTGCACAATAAAGACATGCATTATATGCGCCCATCCTAAGTCACGCGCAAGACTTTATGACGGACAAGAAGCAGGGCTCTTCTTTGATAAATATTTTCCCTACGATCAATAACGTTAAGGCCTACGGCCACATTGTTGTAACACCGGAACTCGTACGATCACCGAATTTAAGCAACGTCGAACCTAGTCAGTACCTTGATGGGTGACCGCTTGAGAATACCAGGTATTGGAAAATTGTTAATCGAGAAGCCGAGTTTTTATTCCAGTTGGGTCCGTTACGTGCAAATGGTAAAAGTATGAATCCACCTTTTCTCCCCCACAGCTATGGGCTAATCAGTAAGACTTGTTTCACTGAAAATAAAATAAAATAAAAATAAAAAAGATTCTTACAATCTAAAAATATTTTCTGGCTTTACACTGAAAATGGTTGATAAACCGTAAAAAAAAAACCAAATAATAACGTTAAACAATTTTAGGACAGGTCGTTTGTAAGAGATTTAATGTTAATAAATATTAAGTTAAACCTGAACCTGTTGGGTCCTTCCTCATCTGAAAAACTCCTTCTGCAAATATATGAATACCATCTTTTGTCAAATAAAATATGGTTTCATATCCAGAGCGATCTATTTACCAACTCGGAGAAAATGAATAAACAAATAAGTTTCCCTGCGAGGTATTTTCTTGTAAGTAGCCTCACAAAACAATCGATACAGCAACATTAAAAATAAAAGTCAAATTGATTTTCCCGTAATCAGCAAAACGAAGCTAGAGCTAATCGTAAATAGTTAATGAACCTGCACAAGTACTCATCGTCAGTCATGCACGCTGGAGACGGGCGGCGACCATTAAGAATTGATGGAAGTTAATTATCGCCCGTTTACTGGTCATCCTTCATCAAACCTTACAAAATTTCTACCTTATTGCGTCAACATTTTGTGGATTCCATCCTAATGAAATCAGCGACATCTTCATAAAGAAAATAGCTACCATTGTTTCTCGGGAATCAAAACCGCTCCTTTGTGCTTACCAATTGGAGCCTGTAAATATCAAACTATTTATCTGATAGCAGATATCAAGCTTACGTCAAAGCTTAATAATGAATAATTCTTCGCCAATGAAGATGTAGATTATTACTTTTATTTTTATCGGTATCACCTCATGCGAGGCAGTAAAGCCACTAAGACAAGAGTTACAGTGTATGAAAGAATTAGGAAAAGAACATTAATAATGAGCTGGAAGAGAAAAGGGTAATCAGGAGGACAGTAGATAGCGATTGACACTGCATCTAAATATTTGAAGGTTAGTTTTTCAAAAAAAACTTTTCAGAGCCGGAAGGAATTCCAACAAGCGAGAAGTGCAGAGAAGAATGTTTGTAATGAATTCAAACTTCTTATATATCTATCCAAAACTACTTTAAATTGATATCTTGACGCTAGTCTAGTACTGCACTTAAATTCAAAAACACGAGATACCATAGCGAAGAGCGATATTTATTTCCGCTTATTTACAGAAAATGTGGCAAAAGGCCAAAAATGGCTACTGGGGAAAAGGGCGGTCGTCTTCTGTCTTAATATTAAACTTAGATAGCCACAAACACACAAACAATATTCCCAACTTAAAAAAAACATAAACCTACCTTTCTGTTTCCCAACTATAATACCTCATTGTCTCTATGAAAATCCTAACTAGTCACCATATGTACAATTCATTGTCTGGAGTGGGGAAATAAAACAACAATACCATAACGAAGAGCTCATCTGAACAATTACCACGAAAGTATTTATAGAAAAGAAAGAGGCAACCTTATAGTTCTTACTGTGTAGAGTATCTGTAGTATGTAAATATCGATTTAATTAGTCAATCCTGATGTCATAATTCAATATTACTTCGCAGCTTCGAGTCTAATGTTATGACTTTCTTCTAGAGTTATATCTAACTTTACTTCGCTCTCATCAAAAGGAGTGGATCAATTAGAGAACCAATTAGATTTGTGAATATTAAGTAAAACAGGCCATATTACAAATTCTCAAGTGATAAGGGAATGCGTATTACTATAGACGTTAATAAGCACGTTTCACAAGCAAGTATATTTACTTCCGCCCCCCCAAAAAGATACCAGACAATTTGAAAATAATCGCTCACCTAAATAAAAATTCAGAACCTTTATTTCAGTGTAGCATATTTCATAGTCAGTTATTTTCTTTTAAACTATGTGTGTTGAATTTCTTTTTAATCAAAAAGTCGATATATCAATATAATTTAGGATAGTAATAATATAAAGAAAGATTTATTATTCATTAATGGTCCATTTAAACTTGTCTCGCTAGAAAAAGCGAGACTGAGTTTAGTTCATTCACCACTGGGTGCCCCTGACTTTCTAAAAACATGTGCCAAATCTTCAAGCTAATTGGATTATCTCTATCTATTTTAAGGCAGGATGTGTGTGTGTGTGTGTGTGTGTGTGTGTGTGTGTGTGTGTGTGTGTAACGAATGTACAGCCGCGATTTTCGACGGATTTGTACCAAAATTTACATGCACATTCTCCAAGTTAATGGGAAGGCTTAACATCGACGTTGCATTTCCCAACTCCCATCGATAGTGGAAATAATCGATATTTTCCATGCTTCTACGGCAGTTTTTTCATTTGTTTTGCGGCGATTTTCTACTGGCCAGAGTGAGTGCCTTGATAGCTGGCTGCCACGAATAGGCAGGAAGATTCCTATTTTGGCCAGCGTGAGAGCCAACAGCTGACTGACACGAATGTTAACTTGCATACTAGCATGCAAAAAAAAAAAATGCTGTATTCGAAAAAACAGGGAAAAATTTAAATCTGCATGGCACTTTACTCCAATTGGCTCATTCGCTTTTTTAAACTCAACGTTGATTCTGATTCCGCAATGACTGGGTTGGGTGTGAAAAAAGTATTTGTTGTTAACATTCTTTTTCATTTGGTTTTGTCAGTTACGATTCCTTTTTTAAAGCTGATCGTTTTTTGTGTTCATTTTGTTTAAATCTTTTTTTCGTAACAGATTTAATGTTTAGTATAGAGATTAGAAAAAATTCGCAGTGTGATGATAGTTCTGGCATGTAGTAACATCAGCACGGCAAAAAGACTCCTTTAAAGACAAGGAAGGGCAAAAATATTTTAAGTCAATGATAGCGATTGCTGTATGAAAATCGTACGATTTTTGAATCAAGCACCGGCAACCCCAGGTCATGCTGCAAGTCACCATATATAAAGAAAGATGACGTCATATAGAATGCCTCACAATATTTTATTTATAAAAAAAAAATACAATAATTATAAAACTAATGGTTGTAAACATCACATTTTGCTTGTTAAATGTATTTCATGTATATGGAATATCTAGAGATCTTTGAACATTACAAAAGAAATTTGAGATATTTTAATAATCGAAAATGTTTTTATACTGTTCCACTATTTATGGAGTAATCTCAACATCTTGCAAGATCTGCAAGAGCAAAAAATTGAAAAAAAAAAATTTCTTAGAAAAAAATTATTTATTAAACTACTCTAAAGCTTCTTTTCAGTAACAAAGCCAAAAATAATTTTTGATATGATGACAAATTTTTACTATTATTTGGGCAGTTCAACAGAGTGTAATGACTAACAAGCTTGTTTCAATAGTGAGTTCAATCGTCACTGATGCTCCATATTTTCAGCCTCGTTCCAAATTTTACTATTACACCCGTTTCCCTTTTTGACCCAAAACGCATGATCATTTCCGCCTTTAAAATATTCGGCATTCATTAAAAGACTACTTGAAGACCAAAAAAATAATATCTGGGGATGATGATTTATAAACGTAGCTTAGAAATATGTAGAGGCCGAAAAATATGGAGCACCAGTGACGAGTGAAACTTACTATTGAAACAAGGAAAAATCATTACACCACGTTGAAATGCCCAAATAATAGACGACATGAGACTATTGTTATATATATATATATATATATATATATATATATATATATATATATATATAATATATATAAAACAATACAATGTGTGTGAAATGTGAATGGGTGGAACAAACGAGAGCAATGTTGCAAAATAACGATGACCCAAAACCATGCTAACCTTGTCCTGTTGAATTAAGTTGTTCATCCTTAGAAAAAAAATTTCCACGATTAAAAAAAAATGTAAAAGAATACCCCCAAAATACTTTGATCTTTTCTCTTAATAATAACAAACATTTAGACGATAAAATTTTGTTTTCGTCAACTTTGGCGTCTTTTTCATCATGCTATGCTCTGTTTTTAACGATCTCGTGGAGGTACCAACATTAAAGTGATCGAGCGTAATTTTAGGCTTAACTGCTCTTCTCAGAAACTACTTATTCTTATGACACCAGATAACTGAATTCAGGATTCTTTCTCTCCAAATTCAAAATTTCAAAGCCTTATGGCTATTGAATATAGCGATCTAAACGCGCATTAAAACGGAAACTATTTGCTGGAATTGTAGTTAATTCAGTAAAACTACTTAATCTCTGCCCGAACCTTAGAAATGGAGAGTTATTCACATTTACAGTCGGATAAATATCTTCGTTGTTACTATCTCAATTGGAATTCAAATTTCATCCTAAAACGGATAACATTGCCTCATCTTTATTGTCATAATCAGGATTTTTAAAAAAAATGCCTTCTTCATGTTATCTAATAAACTTTTATTGAACCCTTTTTTTAGCTAATTAGAATTTCAACAAAAACTTGAAGAGTTGAGTTACTAAAGCGAATTAACTGAAACTGAGATATCCCCCAAAAAAAAGGTATGGCACGTGGAATTAGAATAATTTACCCCCGTGGACTAAATGGTTTCGGTTCGAAATTCCAGCGTCTATCACTGAAGAAGGCTGGAGCGTACAACGTCGATGGTATGACAATAAAGATGAGGACAACAGTTCGAATGATGTAAATAGTTACAATATCTCAGCTCAGAAATAGACAGATACTATTAATGTTTCAATAGTTCTGCTTTCGATCTTCATAACCTACAAGATTAAAAATAATTATTTGTGAATTCTAATAATACTTGTAAGTCGTATTAAAAGCTAATCCCTAAGCTGAGTAGTACTAGGCTTGAATAAAAATAAGAATTTTGATGGGATCAAGTTTCAATTTGAATTAACCAATAAACTTTTTTTTTCTTTTTTTCTTTTTTTTTAAGCATTACGCCCCGAGCAAGGCGTGAAGCCACTATGATGCAGGGGGGTGCAGAAGATTTGGAGCAAGAGCAGATAGGAGTGATAGAAGAAAGGATAAGGAGATGGATAGTTGATAGATCAAGGTAACTGGAGATGTCGATTGACATTACATTTGAATAGTTGGAGATTATAGCTCTCAGGGAAACAGTAATTACGAAGGCTGTTCCACAAGCGAGAGGTGCGAGGTATAAAGCTATTGGAGTAGAAGAGACGGCTACATTTAAAAGTTTCTACAGTGTAAGGATGGGAGCAGGATGCCAGCCTCGTAGGGCGCTTGAATTCATGAAGTCTGGGAAATAGTGAGAGCAGCTCATCGGAGCAATTGCCATGAAAGTATTTGTAAAACAGACAGAGAGAGGCGACGGCGCGTCTGTGAGAGAGACTGTAGACGAGATGCCAGATCAGGGCCAATTATATTACATATCCGTCTCTGGATCTTATCAAGAACTCCGAGGTAAACAGAAGGTGCCCCAGACCATCTATGGCAGCAATACTCCACGCAAGGTCGAATGGTTGATTTGTATATTTGAAGTATCGATTCCGGGGAGAAAAATTTCCTGGCGCGGCACAGAATGTTGATGTTTTGTGAACCCGTGCTGGTATAGCAAATCTATCATAAAATGTCGTTCTCTTTCCGTCTTCATTGTCGGATATTTCTTTGCAGCTCCCACAATTTTCCATTCCTGAAGATTTTCCTAATTGGATTGTTTACACTAATATTACAGAGTATGTATTATTTTTTAACTAACCTGAGGCCATTTCTACCTGAGGATTACCTTACGAACCTTCTATTCGTTTGAACTTTTGCGTCAAACAACGAACGTCGAAACAAGGGAATTTACTGCATCTATTTACTGCGTCTTCATTAACAGCTTTTTTTTCTTCTTTATTGGCTATTTATTAAGGTTTGGAAACCTTTGAATAAGTCGAGGACATCGCTCTGGTGGCGTTGGTTTCATTTTATATTTTAAGTCGGCACAGTACTAACTCAGACGCGGTAGAAGCTAGACTGGAAATAAATAAAAAATACTCAAAATGAACAAAACGGAATATCCCAGGAAAAAATGGCAATACGAGAATAATTGTAGATTAAATAAAGTGTTCAGTTTGAAATGCTTTGAAGGTTACCCGGATGAACTAGTAGCTAAAGAAGGCCGATGGGTACAATAACTGAACACTTGTAACAAAGATGAGGACATTTGTCGGCTTGTAAATAACGTAAATAAATAATGCTATTAAATATTATCTGTACTGATTAACTACTTTAACAGCGAGATTATTTTCTCGAGCTAATTCAAGAGTGGTCATTTCTTCAGGCATGAACAGAGAATGTTATGACTAGAGACTTGACTGAAATATTAAAATACGGATAGCTAGGGGATATGAAATTAATGAATTATCTTATTTCTGAGTTAAACGCTAGAATGAAATCTCTATCTATAAAAAGACAGGATATGTGTGTGGTGTGTGCACGGCCGCAATTTTCGACGGATTTGCATCAAAATTTAATAGCTCATGCTCCAAGTTTGCGCGAATGCCAAGACCGACTTTGCATTTCCAAAAAATCCCATTGATAGTGGAAATAATCATTATTCTACAGCAGTTTTCAAGTATTTTATTTTTAAATTTTTTTACTGGACAGAGTGAGAGCCTATAGTTGGCTGCCACTAATAAGCAGGAAGATTCTATTGGCCATTCGTGAGAGCCAACAGTTGACTGACACGAATGTTAACTAGCATACTAGCTTGCAAAAAAAAGAGATAGCTGCATTCGTCACAAGTGGGAAAAATTTAAATAAGTATGGCACTTTACTCCAGTTGGCTCATTCGCTTGTTTAAACTCAACGTTGATTCTGATTCCGCAGAACTGGGTTGGGTGTGAAAAAGTATTTGTTGTTAACATTCTTTTTCATTCGGTTTTTTCAGTTACAAGTCCTTTTTTAAAACTGATCGTTTTGTGTTCATTTTGTTTAGTTCTTTTTTCGTAACAGATTTAATGTTTAGTATAGAGCTTAGAAAAAATTCGCAGTTTGAGATAGGCAAGAAGTAAGGTATGTAGCAACATCAGCACGGCAAAGGGCAAAAACATTTAAAGGCAAGGAAGGGCAAAAATATTTTAAGTCATATATGATAGGATTGCTGTATGAATCGTACGATTTTTGAATCAAGCACAGGCAACGCCAGGAATGCTGCTAGTATCTAGAAAAACCAGGCCATTCTTTTTATCCTGCCAAATTCTTTTTGCAAGTTAAAATAGCAGAGAAACTATAACCTGCAATATTTTACTATTACGCACGTTATATCCCCAACTATTTTATGGCCTTCAAGTAATCAACTGGCCAATGAATGAAGTAAAAGCGGGAAAATTTTCTTGCTTCTTTCTTTCAAAGACAGATGGAAAGTAAAATTTACCTTATCATCTCCCCTTGAAAACTCTTCATATTAATAACGACCCGTTTGTGATAATATTTCATGAAATAATTGTGTGTCTGATTCATTCCACCCGAGGAAAGCGATAAAGGCCCTGAGACGCAAGCCGTTACTGAGAGTGAAAGAAACTGAATAAACCTTATTGAGCAGAAAAATGCAACAACAGAACAGAGAAGATAACGATTGACGTTGTATTGAAATTTTTAAATGCTCCTAGTCAACAGGAACGTAAGCAGGATGAGAGTTCCACAAGCGAGAAGTGCTAGAGAAGAAACTGTAAACATAGAACTTACGGTTCTAGTAATTTCAATAATAAAATAAGATCTAGCTGCCAATCTCGTAATGGTGATTAAATTCGTGAAGTCGAGGAACCATAGCGTAAAGCTTATCATAACAATTACCGTCAATTTATTAAAAAAAAAAAGGCAGAGGGAAGCTGTGGAATCTTCCACAACAGCCAGTCACCCCTGCTAGGAAATGCACTATTTCTGTGTGACTTTCACCGTCACCATCTTACAAAATATATAACAAGCATTCATTGGTTAATCACCTTCAATCTAGCTCGCTGATTGAACAGTTCCGACCAATCAAATCGCCTGCACACGACAAATCTGTTTTCCCGCGTTCTCCATCTGAGCCGGTCATGGGATTCACGATCATATATAAACAAAGACACGAGTGATTCTTTCTTTTCTTCTTTTCTTCTCTCTTCTCTCTCTCTCTCGCTTTTCATTGGTTTCCCTTTTGCTGCCAAAACATGTAATCTTCAAGAACTCCCGTCTTAACTAATGCAGTCAGACGTTAAAGACCAGTACCAACATTCACGCAAGTACGAACTCTGAAATCTCTTCTGAACTTTTACCAACTTGCACAATACACAATTCCAAACATGCTAAAGGAACTTTATTCTTCTAAACTACAGTTTAATAATTACTTTCACTTTATGAGCTCAAATACAAATATTTCCAAATCTAAGCGTCATAAATCTATCACACCTTCAACTCTTATGCTTGTACACCAAACACTAATAAATTCAATTGTTACGTTTTGAAACAATACGTTATGTTTTTGAATAATTATTCTATGTCTTGTATTAATTGTTGTGGATGGAAGATTATTGAACCCGCACAATTTTATGCCTTCTGATAATTCAAACCTTCTATTCCTCTCCAACACACATCAAACATCCGCAACAAAGCTACTTTAGGGCGGTGGGAAAGAGAGTGAACCCAATACGCCAGGTCAGGACCGTTGAGATTGTAGATTCTTCTTTGGAGTTCGACAAGAATCTCTAGATATGTAACAGAAGCACAAGCCAGGTACAGCAGCAATACTCGATGCAGAGACGAACGGTAGCCTTATAAAGGTTCAAGATATATTCTTGAAGACTAAGCGTTCTCAAAGCAAATTTCACAACACAAAGAAAGAAAATCACTTGTAACGCGTCAGGAAAATAACTCACGAACGCCGTAGCCAAAACTGCCCGAATTTTCCTTCCCGAGTCGACAACACCAACTGCTTTTATCGGCAGAACCTATTTTTTCCATTCGTCGACAGCCGGGATAGGATGCTCCGTAATTTAATATTAATATATACTCTTATAGCGACGCACCTGCGACGGACTTGTTTCTTTTTCGTCACAGAATACACGCGACGCGCTGTCGCTTGGGTTGACGAATTAAGTCGCTATAAGAGTTTTGCTGACTATTTTTTTGGCAATCCTCCCCGGCAGATCGCACACAAAACACGAACTTTTTTCCGGGGTACTTGATTATTTAGTTCACTACAATTCTGTCGAGAAAAATTGCTTTGCACGGTAAAGTGAACCAACAAACCGAGCAACTGATTCAATATAATCGCTTCAATTCATGTCAGTGGAAAAAGCCACAATAAGTTACTCTCTTGAAGGTTTGCATCAGCCATGCTGATGGAAGGCAAAAAAATTCTTATGCACTTAAAAGAGAACAGTTTCATTTTGCAGGTGTTGCCATAACAGAATTAAAGAAGTTTGGACAGATTTTACTACTACATCTGTCCCCCCTAATTGATCTAATGCGCATGGCCAATTCTGCTCTTACTTCACTGCCATTGGACAGTTGACAATAGTAAAATAACACCGAAGTTTGTTTTACACTCACGCTTATTCAATAAATATGAATCTTGCTAAACAATATTCAAGGGAAATAACTTAAGAAATGAACGCATTATTTCCCATGAATTATAAACGAACATAAAGAGCACTGAAAAGTACAAAGATTTAAAATAGATAAGTCAAAAGGACTTATGTTTAGTCGTATTTTAGAAAATGGGACGGGTGGAGAATATTTCAGCATCCTTTCATGTATTTGTCGGAGTTACCTCCTCCTTCAAGTTCGTAACCCTTTCACCAGAGGTCTCTCTTTCCTGGCTATAAATAGCCAATGACCCTTCGGCTCGACCTCTTTTTCCCTTTCAGGCCTGGGCACTAACACCCCAGGTAAATTTCTCTGCTTCCCAGAGGATTTCAACTATCAACCTCGGAATGTAGTCGCTAACAAGAAATAGCGTGAAATCACGCTTTTTTTTAAGAAATTTTCACACACGCACGCACACAGAATATCCACACACGCACGCACGCACATACAGAATATTCACACACACTTTGTCCTTTATACTGTTTCCCTGTATTGTAACTTGTTATGAATATATATTTGTTTACTTGTATACATATATTATCGGTCTTGTGTTGTTTGCTTTCTTTTCCTTCTTCTTTGGACTTAATCAAAGTCCAACCTTTTTTATGTAGTTGGGCCCGGCGAGCAGGAGTATCTGAACCATACAGGCGTTTCGTCCACGTCTGACTTCTCTCAACAAACCGTAACCGCCAACATAACAGCCACGGCCCTCTACATATTACACTTTCCCCGAAGCTAGCTTTTATCAACGATGTCGACAGTATGAGAGATTAATCCTTATTAAGGATTCTTCTAATCCATCAGTAGTCTGGTATATTCCATTGCCACAACGGATTCAGAGGAAATGTATAGTTTTATTTAATTTATCATTTATTTCTCATTTTAGTATTTGGAATTTCATATACTCAAAAGATTTAAAGAAAAGGTTAAATTATAAAAAAAAAAAATACTTTTACTATTTTAAAAATGTTAGCATTGAATAAATATTTAATATTCTAGGTTGTATTTTTTAATACATTTTCATTTGAGAGAAGTATTTTTTATGAAGGCCAGACGGCTTATGTAATAAAAAAAAAATGTTACACTTGTATATCCTTTATCTGCTCAGCAGTTAAAACCAGCCAAAATTCTGTCGGGATTTCAAGTCCGACTGTTTGGGGAAAGGGAAGGTAGAAAAATTCTGATGGCGACTATTAGCATTTAAAACGGAACTCAGCGAAGAAATGATAATTCTTACTTGTTACTGGTGTTATCTCGTTTGTGTCAAATTTCAACAAAAACCACTGTTGCCCTACAAGTAATTCTCCTTGTAGAAGTAACGACAGAAAAACAGTTACGACTCTTATTAACAGTTTCAGTAACACGTCCAGTCCGCTTTGAAAGTGGAAGCATGGTTGTAACGCAGGATGAAAAATACAGCAACTGCTTTTGGCTAACTATTTTTGCATTTTATATCTCTCCTAAAACACATATGCAAATTTTGACTCCCCTTCAATCAGATATGGGGTCGACTCGTACTCATTCCAATAAATTTTCTGTGAAAATGAAATAATATATTTCATTGTCGATCTTCCAGGCCGCTTCGGTTGGACGGTCCTGTCCGCATTCTTAGCGTGGTTTGGACCCGACCTCCAGCTGGAGGAAAATTGGTCTGAAGTACGAGCAAAGGTCGACGCAGCCGGTCAGACTTGGCGTTGACGGAGGTTGTCCGTGAAGGACAGAGCGGAGACGTATGCTACATACGTTTTCCAGATTGTCCTTTATCGATTGTCCGTACTTCCTCTCTGTAAAGACCATAGGAAGCCGCTCGAGCGCTCGTTATCCTCCATTTTGTGGAGGGAACACATGCATCATGTCGACAAAGAAGTCTTTGCAAAACGTCCGTGTCATGGGTGGCTGGGAATGCCACACGTGGTGAAGCACAAACTCGCCTAGAGGTTGGCTTCCTACGCCGCGCATTGACAGGAGATTCGATCATGGCGGGGATTGTTAGGGACGCTTTCCCTTTCCTTACTATCAGTTCCCCCATCTCGCAGGTTGAGCGCCGTCGTAAACCCCGCGATCAATCGGATTTCCTTCGCTAGTGTCAGTACGCTCTGACGATCATTCCTCGGTTATATGACATTTCACAGCCTAGGAAGGTTTCTATCGTTATTTAGTGGAGGGGGTCGCGAAGCATCCTCTACGTGAGCGGCCCGACATGTCGGAGGAGGAGTTTCGCTCTTTCTGGTCTTGGGCGCCAGCGGCGGATTACCTCAGTAACCTTGAGTTTTCGCTTACCTGGCGATTGGCTCGGAATCGGCTGCCTCTCAATGGCAAGGCCTTCATATGGGGCTTGGCCGATTTGCCAGACTGTAAACGGTGTGAACTTGGTTCAGAAGAAACGGCTTCGCCCGCCTTCTACTATTGTCGCCGGGGCCGCCATTTTATGGGACCATGTCGGCAAGTTGACGGCTCGCCTCGTTCCCGAACAGCTTATGCTCATTGATCGCGCATACGCGTGTGACAATGTGTCGCCCCCGTGTTCTGGGTTGAGACGAATGGTGTTTCACGCTGCCGGCCACGGCCCGAATGGTGATTTGAACGACGCGACAGGAGTCTTGCGAGGCAACCGTCTTTCTCATCAAGATCTAATCCGATTCTTTGAATTAGAACTGATAGAAAACGCTTGCATTCGACAGTCTTCAGCGAAAGGTGGGTGACTGAAACGAGCTTGGTTCGTTTGAACGGGGCAAGCCTTAATTTTCTCTTTTAGGTCAACCTACGTCACATCGGGGTGGATTCCTGCGGAGCCCTCACCTTGGTTAGGTTAGACAAGCTTTTGTGTACCTAGTTAATGTGAGTAAATATTGTTCATGGCCTGCTCCCGGCTATCTCTTTGGTTATGATCCAAGTCGAGATTCTCAACCTCCACAGTTTGTTTTGGCCCATTTTCATCTCGACTGGGTCAGCTTTTATATTTCCCAGGTCCCTCTATATGTTCTCTTTTTCCCACTCCCTTAGCGAGAGACATTCTTGATTCTGTACCATGGGCAGAATACAGCGGCCTCTCGGTTTTGAGAGTTGGACGGGTCCTACTAACATCAGTTATGTTTAGTTTGTTTTGTGTTAACATTTTAGTTTGTTATTGGGATTCATCTCCCTCACCTCTCATTTTATTCATCCATAAATTTTTAAGTACAAATTTTATAATCATTAGATTTTTATGGCATAGGGCGCGTTTTGTAGGACCCCCTTGAGAGGATGCGGTATTATGGTGTACGGAGGATTGATTGGTGACGGACGAGTTTTTGTGCTGAATGAGCAAATTGTAATGAGTGGATGGGTCGTGAATCGGATAAGATAGTTAGTGAAGACCAGCCTCAACACCTCCCCCTTTGGTCACGTGCCGTAACTGTATTTTTAAATAAAATAAATATCAATAATATCTTTCATTATATTTTTATCGCAAGATTACAATTGAATTCCCTAATTTCTCCCCTTCCACTGATATTCTACACCACTTCGAATTTATGGAAAATTATTTTTTCGTATATACTGACCAATGAGTGACATGGTCTCAAGCTCTAATAACCCGAATGGGAAGGGGCCTGTGGCCCTCTCTTTACAAATATATAGAGTTAAGATCAGGAGATGCGAAGAGAAGACTTTTTGGCAGCAAGGGAACACGGCAAATTAAAATCAAGAAGCAAGAAGACTATTTGGCATCAAGAAGAGATTATCAACAAGGCATCAGTTACCAACCAGCTGCAGAGAAACTAAAGAATTTTTAAGTTAAAGTGAAAATTCTCCTGCGGTTGGACAACAAAGAACGAACAGTGATTTTAAAAGGGACTTTTCAAAAAAAAATTTATGTCCCAGAGACGTTCGTGGGGCAAGTAAATATAGGTAAATATAGATTTTTGCACATTTGTTTTTTTTTTTTTTTTTTTTACTGCCTTCTTGTATGTGGCAGACATAGAGAACTAGAACCGGAATCGAATGGCAAAAATGGTAAACAAGAATTTCCTTATTCTCGACGAAAGAGAGTTCGTCTTCTTCAGGCATGTAGGACTTCCACTTATGAGAAGGCGAGTACGAGTAACACCAGATCATATGTGGCAGCGATATTCAAAGCAAGGAAGAATGGTACATTTATAAATTTGAAAGATATATTTTGTCGAGAAAAATGCTCTAGCATGACACAATGAACGAGCAATGTTTTACATTTGAGCTGTTGTTTTTTTTTAATTTATAAAAAGGTAGTGTTCGACAATTAAATTGAAACCTCATAAATATGTCGTTTTTTTTTTTTTTTTGCATATATACTGATACGCACATATTTATCTAATTGTAAAAGAACACTTCAAAATATGAGGTAAATAGGGAAAAAAATATAGTTCGGATCCTTCCAGCATTTACTAAGCAAGTATTCTAGATCACTACAAGATGTTACAGATGGCGCCATAATGAAGTACGATGATCGAGTGCATTGACAATAAAGAACGCCATACGAAATAACCAATATCAAACAAGATAAAATAAAATTCGTGAAAAAGGAATAGAATCGACAAATTGCTGCTCGGGGGAAATCAAATGTACTAAACAGTACCAGATTGGCAAAGTAAATATGGGGAAAAATTCCTAGAGAAACAACATTCAGCCAGATTAAATATTCTTAAATGTTACCAGGAATCTGCGAATACATGAACTGTATCGTGAGGCGGAGAATATAATATGAGCTCATTAGAAAAAAAATGTGATAAATATCTAAAATTAAGTGAGAATTGCAAAAATAAAATCTGGTAAACCTGGAGCCAGGTCATAGAATTTGGATGCAGAGGTTTTGTAGGTAAATCTTGGCGCACAGCATTCATATTGGAATTAATGAGACAACAAAAAAGCAAGTTTTAAACGTCGAAAAATATGAATCAAACACTTACATAATTTTTAAATATCTCAGAATAATTCTAATAAGACAAGTTGGATAAAAAGATAATTGGAAAACATATTTCTTAGTACCGACGCGTTTCGTCAATCCTACTTCATCAAGGCAAGTTTAAAAGCGAAACGTTTTTTGTTTTTTTTTTACATTAAATTTAAATATAAAGGGAACGCTTTTGTGTAAGCTTCCTTCTGGATATTGGTAACTTGCTTTGATAAAATCGATTTGACAAAGAAATATATTTTTCCAGTTGCTTTCTTTTTATCCATAATTATTGTTATTTTTCAGATAATCACGTATATAAATAATATGAAAATTGACAAATACTTAAGGAAAATGACAGGAAAACGAATTAACAAAATATCAAGCAACTTACCTGCCAAGTGGCGAAAAGGTATTTTGCCCACCTCCCCACGTGTAGTCGAGGAAAATTGGCGGGAACAATTCCAGGACATTAAATAGGTAAACAAAGACGGCAGTTTTTTAAAGCAGTTTTCATTGGCTGAATTCCAAAATGAATCAACGCTCAGGCCACATTTCGCGGATGCATATATATATATATATATATATATATATATATATATATATATATATATATATATATGTATATATATATATATATATATATAATGCATATTTAGGTATTAATCCTTCATTTATACATGTTTCATTAGAGACGACGGACAAGGTACTACGATTAACCTTTTTATTTAATTTTTCTTGTGTTCGAACAAGTGTTTTCTTTTTTGGACACAGAGTATGTACAAGCTGTCCAAATGTTCTATAATTCCGAGCACTTTCGGCTATACTTTTAGCCATTATCATGGATGATTTGATTTTTGCTTTTTAATTGGGTGCATGGGTTGTGTGTATGTTTTTAGAGTTATAGGAATGTTTTATTTTTCCGAACACAGCACTTTGTGGCCGTATTCGTAGGTAATATTATTAAGTGTTGACTTTTTCTTTTTTTATTGTTAAGGCTTCCATTACTTTTTTATAAAGCTTAAAAAAATCTCTAAAAAAAAGAAAGAATATAGAGTACTAAAAAATGATTGTTGACTTCGTCGTCAGTTTGAATATTTATAAAAATGCATTTAATTTAACTTAATATTTAATTTAAACCATTAATCTTTGTAAGACAATAAACGTAATATTTTATGGAATTAACATTAATTCCATTTATAATTTTACGCGCGCGCGAGTTTCCTCCCTTTGTTTTACACTCGTGCGTGTGTGCGCGCGTGTTTTCACCTTTCCTTTCACTCACAGCTAAACATAGCAGTAAGCTCCTTTTAGCTGCTACTGATTAACTCATGATAGATTTTGAATTTTCCCGCGCGTTTCGCAGCGTCTCAAACGGCCAGCGTTTGCAAGCCAGTTGTTTCGGTCCTCAACCTGAGTAGACGGGCAACTCATTTTATTCCGTGCCCTTAATCCATATGCGGGCCGGAATATCTTATTTTTCAACAATGTCGACTGCACCCTCTACCAAGACTTTTTCTCCTTTTGAAGCTGCCAACAGGTCGGACCTTTTCTCCGTTTTCCACTGGAAGATGTTTTAGAGATACGCGACACTGTCGCGAGCAAAAAGTTCGTATGCAACTAATGGCGTATTTTTATCCCTCGACAGGGGCCTAATAAGTATAGGCAGGGATGTCCTACTGAACGAACAAATTGCTAATCACAGGTCAGGACCTTTTTTCTCCGTTTTCTACCAGAAGACGTTTTAGAGACACACGACACTCGTCGGCAGAAACTTCGTGTTCAACAGGTGACTTAAACTTACCCCCTGGCTTCGAACCAAATAATACAGGCAGGGATAGTTTACCTTTGAACAAATATTTTTCGTCTTTCTTTTGGGCTCGCCGTAAAATCATTCTACAAGACCATGCTTAGTTTCTATCGGCTAGATGCCCCACCCAGCAGTCCAGAACATTTACCAGCGGCCAATACAATATTACCTTTGAACAAAAACATTTTTCGTCTTTCTCTTTGGGCTCGCCGTAAATCATTCTACAAGACCATGCTTAGTTTCTATCGGCTAGATGCCCCACAGCAGTCCAGAACATTTACCAGCGGTCAATTCAATGTTTACCGAACATTCTTTATAACTCTGAACCTGTACATTAAAAATATGCATAATCACTTACAACTTAAAATATCCACAGTGAGTACTCCTTTCTATCTGTGCGCACACACTTTTTCCCGAACCTGAAAAAAACTTCTTTTTCCCGCCTTTGGCCTCTTGTATTTCTATTTTGGCGCGGAACATTTTTCATTGATCCCTACCTTTGGGATGAGTTACTTGTTACTGTTTAATTAAAGTTTTGTTTACTCATGTTTTATAAACAGATGTCTTTGTCATTTTTATTTCGGCTATCTTAATACCATTTAAATTATGCACTTGTTGATTGACCCCTTTCCTCATTGTTCATTCACGCATATTTATCTTTTTACTTTGCTTGTAGACTCGGTAGTTTAGTGTGGTGTCTGGCACAAGGCCACTTAGTATAATCCAGCACCGCACCCTACCGGGTCCGCAACAATTTCTTATTTCTAACCATTAATCTTATTTGCAAGTCATTAAACACTGCGTTTCAGTAACATCAGGTCAAGAATTCTTCTCGGATTCTCCCGACTCGTTCTCTCCAACCATTTCTGTCAGACATCGCCTTCGGCAGGTCCTCCAGATGGCATCCAGAGTCATCTAAATATTGGTCAATGTAGGTATGATGAGTTTTTCCAACCGATCTTTTGCCGCGTAATGAGTTCCATAGGTGGGTGTTCATACTTCTCCAAGAGTGACCATACAACCGAAGCCTTCTCTGGCTTAGCGAAACTGAGATAGGAGAAAGGTGTCCATACAGACGTTTCTTTGTTGGCTGTTTCTTCCAGCATAGGTTTATTAGAATGTTATTCTACAGGAATTTATATAATATTATGCCATTTGATTGTACCAAAAGAAATGCTAAAAACAACATATCTTAAATAGTGTGGGGGGATAAAATAAACAAGTTTTATTCATGCTTTTTACATGTAGACTTTTATTTACACTATTTATATGTAGATGTCATCATCATTATCATCATCATCATCATCATCATGTCGAGAATTCTTCTCGGATTCTCCTGATTCGTTCCCTCCAACCAACCTTGTCAGACATCGCCTTCAAATTTCCAGAATACTTACATTTAGGTGTAATTGTACATGCTTCATTCAAATCTGGCTTGATAAATTTGATAAAATCTACCGTTGTTTGTATACATTCGCTGCGGAATAGCTATGATTAGAATATTCAGTTGTCTTGATTCTTGCACACATAATATAGTCCTCTTGCGCAGTAATTGAGACATGATGAGACGATTAAGATCAGTAAAAAAAAAGGCCATTAACTAGATTCTTCTGTGCTTAGCTTTCCACGGCGAATGTATGCAAACAACGCCAGTAATGGTTGCCGCCAACGACGCGAATGAATCCGAAATTTTACTGTCGATAACTCCAAAAGGGTATATTTTATCAAATTTATCAAGTCAGATTCGAATAGAGCATGTACAATTACATATAAATGTAAGTATTCTGGAAATTTTTGATGCGAACTGAGCGCGGGTGCTAAACTCCAAATTAACCACTTTTCTAAACTAAAGATTTTTCTGTGGACCAACGACTCAGTGAATTTAGCTCAACTAGATACTATTTTTACTCCTTCGTGACTCTTTCGAATTCATGTACATATGTTTGTAAATAAAAATGATATATTTAACAGGCATATTCATGTTTTCATTATTATTTATTTTATTATTTGGAATTCGGACGTTCGGATTTTTAATATAACAAAACCTGAACGACTGAATTTTCTACAGAATGAAAAACTTGTTGTCAGAATATTGTAAAATTCTAGTTCAAATAATTTTTATGTCTCCCTTCAGATTGTAAGCTTCCACCTTTGATCGCTTTCGATTGCCATATATGACTCATGTAATGAATATGCATACACCTGGGTTCCCCCTCACAGTGATATTGGCAGGTGTCAGCCATAAATACAAACTGATGTGGAGGTACGGGACAACGCCTATCGTGTTCGCCTATTGCCTACCACTACGACGAGGACTAGTCCATTACGGTTACCTGCTAGATTGTCCTACCCGGTTACAGTAGTCAACAACCACTTTGCTTCTTCGAACAAATATATCC
Source organism: Acanthosepion pharaonis (assembly GCA_903632075.3). Lineage (NCBI taxonomy): Eukaryota > Metazoa > Mollusca > Cephalopoda > Sepiida > Sepiidae > Acanthosepion > Acanthosepion pharaonis. The sequence goes on along the minus strand of CAHIKZ030001790.1, from coordinate 681,583 downwards.
CTTTCCGAGACATATCAATGACCTATTCTCCATAATGAGCCAGTAAGGTATTAACTGCTCCATCATGCTGAAACACCGTTTCTCTTACGATCACCGGAGTTAAGCAACGTCGTGCCTAGACAGTACCTAGATGGGTGACCGCTTGGGAATACCAGATGCTGTAAGTTTGAATGTGCGGGTAGTGTAATGGATAACGGCTCGGAATTTGAAAAATAGGAGAGCCGTGTTCCAATTCTAGCCGGGTTCGTTATATTTTCTTACGCGCAAATACCTTTCGACGTGGTGTAATGGTTAACAAGTTTGTCTCGATAGATCAATTCCGACTGGATTTGATCTTCACCGGGCGCCAAACACTTTACTGCTTTGTGCCACAACCAAGCTACGCTGAGTAAATAACGGTGTCTGTGAATGCGTAAATTAAAATTCTTTACACAGGAATGCTCATGTCCAATTTTAGTTTATTCATTTAAGATTTTATGAGGTTTTAAATTCATCGAAATTTATATTTGCAAAATTACAAAGTAACCACCCAGATTTTCAATAAAAGCTTTAATTTTTCATGAAGAAAATCAAGCCAGAGAATCATTACATCGACCTAAATGCAATTTGGCTATTGACGGCTGGCGTTTCTTTCTTGCCCTGTTTAAAATAAAAATCAAAACATATTTAAGAATTATTCAGTAAAGTACATGCAGACAAAAGCAACATAGCTTGTTTATTACATTCCTTTAATTATTATACAGTTAACAATTTTATTTACATTGACATTTCCTTCTGTACGAATGTGCCATTCTCAACTCATATAGAAATATTGAAAATAAGATTTTTTATTTTATCATTTGATGATAGTAGATGAATACGAAAATTTAACAAAAGATTGATTGCTTCATATTAACAGTACACAGCATAAACTTGAAGGCTAGTAAAATGAAATAAATATTAAAAGTTTGTCTGAAAAATATGTATAATGCGGCAGACAGTCTTATTAATATTCAATGGATTAAGTATACTAAACTATTCCAAGGTAATTTCCAAGATACTCTTTAGAGTAAAACGAACAAAAATCAATAAAATCTTTGAAAAAAAATGGAGTTATTACTAATTTTATTATATTACTAATCATTTAATGAAAACAATATAAGGATAAATCAATCCCACAATACCATTGTTCAAACTTAATGCGTGTAGTATTCCTAAACAAGCAAGAGCAATAGACAAGAGAATAATACAAAAGAAAAATATGTTTAACTATACAAACAAGAATGAGACAAATTTTCATTTTGCTCTAATTCACAAATTACTTAAAAAGATAAATATTTAAATAATGATGTACCGACTATAACAGCAAGATTGTCCAAATCGTGTGAAATTAAAATTGTCCAATTGTTAGATTGAGATTTGAACTTTTGTATCTTAGAAATGATTAAAGTTATATTACTGAAGCACTCCGAGGTTTTTATAAAACTACTGGACTCTACTCTGAACAATAAGAATGTATAATTACATTTTTATCTTAACAGAAGAATCGTGATGAAACCGATCATAAACAAAAATGACATATTCCTCATTAATTAATCATAGTTAAAGATCGGATCGGAAGTCTTGAAATAAATTTCAAATATATATATATATATATATATATATATATATATATATATATATATATATATATGCCCAGGATCATTTTCCAACTTATTCAAGATGATCTTCGCCCTCTTTAACATTCTAGCTTTCTGTCCTGGAGTAACAAGTTGCCTCACAAGTTTCACATACGATTTTATTTTCATGTCTTTTTTCACTGCTCTTTGGACCATCATAGCTGAAACTCCTCTCTCACTTGCAAAACGTCTTATGAATTGATTTGATCTTTTTTAATTGATCTCTTTAGTTCTAAGTTAAAATGATGATCTTTCTTCCTTTTATGACCGCCTGGTCCAGTTTTCCTCTCTTTTGTTTCCTCTTTTTAAACTTATTCACCGTTCTCTTGATGGTTCTTGAGTATGAATTTTGGTACCATTACTGAAGACTTGAATGATCTTTTTCATCTCTCCATGGCTCATTTGGGAAGACATTTGTGCTGACAAAAAACGATTTTAATCTGTTCCCTTTCTAGCTGAAAAACGCAAAGGGTTTTTCAGTGATTCTTACGACAAATTGTGTCAAGATGGATAAATGTCTTATCTGAAAACCTGGAAAAAGGAAACTCAATTAGTTTAGTGGTTGTTTAGATATTAAACATTTTGTGTGATGGATAAGTATGCTGTTACGTGATTTGCACAATTTTACTGTTACAACGGGTATATAATTCTTAGAGAGTCAATGCTTCATGGGCGTGTGGCCGAGTAGTTATATAGTTAGCGTTCCAGCTATGAGAATTTTAGGTTAAGAAGGTGACTTCTTGATGTTATCGAACTAAGGAAAAGATCCTAGTGTGTGGAATGTGTATGAAAAATATACTACAGTTTGACCCAAATCTTGTGAGTGAAAATGGGTAAAGAAACCTGTTCGACGTTTGAGCGATTTGGCCTTGCTCCTGTACTGAAGAAGACCAAATCATGCACTCTCTTACAGAAACTGTAATTAAGGTTTACTCACCGTAGTTGCAGTATAAACCACAGGTGAGTGTTGACGAAGCAAAAACGTGTCTGTGAGAGCGTTTCCGGCAAAGATTAGCTCGCCACCTGAGGAAAGGAGTATATAGAGAAAACGCGCCCTCGGCCATTAACGATCTCGTTAGCATGAATCTGTGGCGGTGTTGCTATTGCGCCATACTTACAATTAATGTAGTAATTAAATGTCTAGTATTTATGATAAAATATAGACCTTTAATGTATTTATATTATTGCAAAAAGCCTTGTAAGAAAATATATGTCTAACTTGATTTATGCTGATATGTCTTTTCATAGTAAATAGTTTTATCATTTGAAATATTCGCAGATATTGCAGGTAGAAACAGCTATCAAGCAACTTGACCAGACTCGGTGAATGATTACGAGGAAAGTGGTAAAGAAGCAAAAGTTACTTTGAGAAACAAAAGAAAATAGGAAGTTGTGTATTGTCATGAGAGTTCACGCCCTGATAAGAGGGGAAGGTGTGGTAAATAAAATGAAACTAAAAAAATAGAATGTAAGAGATTTGATCAGCTTATTAAACATGAAAATGACAGACCTTATATTCACAGGAATAGAAATGGCAATGTTAATTATTAGCCGTTTCGTTATAAGGAAAAATGTGACATTCATCAACCCAGTAGCCTGTGTTACTGCCCGCTAAAATTTATAATCGTTCTCTTACAACAATTTTTCAGGAAAACAGGTTTCTCAAGTCCGTTATCGGTTCTAGCTCTTTCTCCTATTGATGAGGGTTTCCTTCTTAACCTTTTATTTGAAGTTGTTTGGAACGTCAGTATCTTGACTGTCATTTTTTTTCTCTTCGAGTTACATATCCTATCCATTATAGTTGTTGCTGTTGTTGAAATTCAACAAGTGATGTGGTTTTTGGTAGATTTCTCTGTTTGTGATTCTGTAGCGCCAATATTCAAAAAAGAATGATTTTTGCCAAGATCCACAGACTTCATTCGCTCAACGCCATTTTTTACTATTAATATTAGTAAGTGGTTGTATACATCTGAGAGTTTAGATATATCTGAACGCGTCTGGTACCATGTCTGACATCCTTATGAAAGTTTCGATCTGACGAGACTATTTAAGAACATGACTCAAAGTTTCAAGTTAATATTTTAGTTTTATAGCAATTTGTGGTGTTGAAACTACCCCTAGTACATCCTATTCCATATTCAATTTCCCTATCTCCTATACGAGATTTGTTATAATCGTTCCGCCGATCCACAGAAGTGGGTCCCCAAAACACTTGCAAATTCATTCATTTCTTGCTCCAGACAAAAAATGTAATGATACAAACCACATCACTAATATCAAGTGTAAGGAATACTTCTTTTCTTTTTATGTACCGTGTCCCTTCAGGACGTAGGCGATTATAGCTCTCCACTTCCCCCCTATCCCTTGTAGCTCTCAATAACTTTCGTCCATCTGCTCTCTCCCCTAGACCACGTTCTGTCATTCACTTACTTATGCCCGCCAGGTATGTCATGCGTTGCTTTCTCTTGCATCTCTGTGAGTATCAGATTCTCCAGGCCACCCTTTCTCATAACGTGTCCCAGAAATTTCAGCTGCCTCTTCCTGATACTAAGTTTAAGTTTCCTCCTTGTTTTTTCCTCTCCAAAACCTCATCGTTTCTTACACGCTCGGTCTATGATATCCTCAGTATCCTTCTGTAGAACAGTATCTCCATTACCTCGAGTCTCTTCTTCATCTTTGAGGAAATCTCCCAACATTCACTGCCGTAAAGGAGGACAGATGTTATGTATCAGCTCAGTACTCTTTTCTTTGTTACCAAAGAAATCCTCCTGTCTCGCAGTACTCTGTCTAGCTTTTGGAATGCATCCTTGGCCATTCCAATACGTCTTCAGATCTCAGCGTCGCACTTACCGTCCTCCGGCAAAACACTTCCCAGATATTTAAACTTCCTCACTTGCTTGATTTTAGTGTCGCCGACCTGCAAATCTCATTTCGGGCTCATCTTTTTACTGATGACAATGCATTCTGTCTTTTTGTAGTTTATGCTTAGTCCCTTCTTTTCGCCTCTCCTTTGCTACCTTCTGTAGGAGGTTTGATAATTTCTTTTACGTGTCTTCTACCAGTACTGTGTCATCTGCGCATCTTATGTTGTTAAGATTGTGGCCGCCAATGCTGAATCCTGGTAGGATTTTCAATTCTCTCAGAGTTGCTTAAGAATACTAGAAACTTGAAAATGCTTGAAGCTATTTGATTTTCGATGATCTCCATCAGATATCTCTGTTTAAAGATTACTTATATAATAATAGTAGTAGTATTGTTTGAAATAAATTTAACAATATAATATAAATTTATTTTGTTTAATAAATAATTCATTGGTTAACTTTATATTGAAATAAAACCTTTTCTATTTTACTTTGATATTTTAGTTATTAAAACATAGTTCAATCTTGTTTCACTTTCAAATGGATATCCAACGAAACTTAATCCAACAGATTGATGTTGAACACTAAGGAATCTTTAACTACATGTGAGGCAAATTCAGTCAAACTGAACGAAACGAAAATATAAATTAACTATGACGATCTATATCGAATTTAAACGATTATAGAGTAACCATGCCGATCAATATCTAGTTTAAACGAACAATGACGAGTAAAACCGTGCAGCATCAAAACTTTTATAAAAATAGAAGATTATTGTATTTGTACTTACAGACATGAAGCGCGTTTTAGCTCACAAAGATTTCGGTATGTTTTGCCATCTGTACCACACACTTCAAATACAATAAGAGAAAAGCAATAGGCACACATTTCATCATGGCTTTGAAGTAGGGAAGATCTTGAAAATTCAAAACCTGTTAAATGAAAAAGTAGATTAATAAGGAATAATCTATATCATCATTACATCTGCAGTGATGGAAAGAATTAGTGATTATTAACCTATTATACTCAGTACTACAAGAGTTATAAGAATGACTGTCACTAGATTTTCATAGTCTCTGCAACTCATGTAGTGATTTTATACCGCATGAGTTTATAGCAGACGAAGACACAGGCGACTGGTTGTAGCGGATATACATAGTAACAGAGGTAGCAATTGGCGCCTTCAAAAACCCATATTTTCAAAAAGATCCCCTTTCTTCTTTTGGTTTCGCAGAGAGTCACAGAATATAACGGTTAATAAGTGGGACATTTCTTGTTTAACCAAGTAACTATTCCATGGCTAATTTTTTAATTTTTTTATCCTATTTTCTGAAAAAATATTTCATAAAATTTCAACCAATCGGTTTTCGTTCTGTATCGTTTTATTGAATATATTTTTTATAAGATAGATACCTCTTTAAGATGTATAAAGTAAAAACAAAAACAATAAGGAGTTAATATATATGAAAAAGACAACGAAACGGACAAATAACCACAACATTCTACACGTACGCACATGCACTACTATTTACCTTGAGTTCCTTGATAAGATCCAGAGAAGAATCTGCAATATTATTCGTTCCGATCTGGCAGCTCAGCTCCAGTCACTTTCCCACAGCCGTAAGGTTGTCTCTTTATGTCTTTTCTATAAATACTTTCATGGTAATTTTTCGAATGAGCTCTTCTCTATGGTACCTAGCAACTATTTATTAGAAAATAATGTATATATATACAATTTGGAAAATCTGAAAACGATTATTATGCACCTAAGAAAGTAGCCGTCGCCACTTGTTGTTCACATTGTTTCTTAGGATAGAAAATAAAATTTGCCGGACATTTTCTCAAAAGATATTAGGAATAAAAACAACTTTTATTGGTACCTAACATATTGTTTGACAAAATATTTTTCAAAAAAAAATTTTTTTTAAATTAATAGTACTACGTGTCCCTATACTGATTTGAGGTTATCAGTGAACATTTTAAATTTGTAGAGTAAGCGGAGTGAACAGTATCGAATCAAAGGAGCAAATGACAAAAATAAACACACCACGCAAAGGCCCTGCGCAGACTTTCGGGTTACAAGCATACTTTAAATTTTCACTTTAATAAAAATAAATAACCAATAAAATCAGCTGTGTCCAATAAATAAACACAGGCTTTTGAAGCCTACACGAAACCTTAAAAACCAAACATTCATTCAACTCAGCAGAAGAACTGACAGTAGTTGAAGATATGAGTCAACCTCGTCGTCCTGACTTTCTCACCAAATAACAGAATCCCTTTTATTTTGTCTCACAACACCACTTTCTCTCTTCCTCACTGAAAGACTATGCATGTTCATTTTCTTACAGGGAAACATGACTTTCTAACTTTCATTTAAGGATAAGTAATTACAGTTAAAATAAATATCATCATTTTATTTGAATACACGACAATCTTTTCTCTCATTTTTTTATTCAACAAAGAGTGATCTATGAAATCTTTCCCCGACAAATTTCATAAAAATAAAATCTTACCTATAAGAAGCAGCAAGAAAAATACTGTAGAATTCATTTCTTGGTTACTTTTATTTTAAATGTATTTTCTGTACGCGAATAACTTGCAAGGCAAATAGTAACTGACAACTTTATATATCTGGACTTGTATAATATCATTTCTTCGTGGGAGCTTGTCATGTGTTATAGTTAGATAATTTAAAATCAAGTGAAAGGAATGTTTGCTTCGATAATTATAGATTAAGCAAGTGTGTAATTGATAAATCGCTTTCGAAAATAAAGAAGCAAATTATTCTGGAGTAAATTTGTAGTCACTTAGTGATTTCTGTTAAAGCGAAGTTTGAGATTTTGACATTTTAAAGCCAATATGTAAAAAAAAAATGGCGATTATTTTTCTCTCTTTGATCGTCGGTTTTGCTTTGCGTAAAAAGTGTTTGATTTACTGTGATAAAACGAAACATAAATATGTAATTTTTTACAGAGCCCGGCATCTTGAATGCATCAGTCTTTTGCCTGAGATAGTTATGTACTACTACATTTACTTAGGACTTGTTTCAGGAAGGAATAAATAAATGAACAATTTTAAGATTCTTGGCATCATTTATTACGCAAACGATATTTTACAGACAGTTGTGAATTCGGTGTGGCAATTATATCCACGTTATTACGCCAAGATAAAACCTCAAATTTATGAAGGTCAAATACTAGCCAGCAATATCAATAAACATAACAACATATACTATTTAAATATATTTTATTATGCAAACGATATTTTACAGATAGTTGTGAATTCGGTGTGGCGATTAAATCCACGATATTACGCCAAGATATAACCTCAAATTTATGAAGGTTAAATACTAGCCAACAATAGCAATAAACATAACAACCAATATTATTTAAATATATTTAATATATAAATAGAAAAAAAGGAAGTATACAGAGGGAAAGTAGTTACAAACAATGAGGGTCTGAACGCCTTTCGCTTCAGTTAATTAGATAAAAGGCTTTCAGTTATCTTGACAACATTCCTTGTTAAAGGGGATTCCCTTTTCGTCATCTCTTAGCCTTTTTAAGTAGTAATAATTTATTGGGGTTTCTGGCCGCATTCTTTCATAATTTGCCACCACTGATTGAGTCTTTCGTGAAGAAGCAGCATTGCTTCACACTACCTGAATCCTCAGTCTGCTACGGGTTCAATGGAACCTAAATTTTTTTCTTAAAATCTATTTTTTTACCGTTATAGTTATTCTATCTGAATTATTTTTATGACTTTTATTTTTTTTTTCTTCATTTTTTTATCATCTACACAGAGGAAATAAAGTTAGAACAAAAAATAAATTTTGATGCGTGACTTCTATTATGGATGAAATAATTAAATAAAAATCTGTCTATATCTCTGAGATGAGGTATTATGATTACTTGCATTATTTACATTATTCGGACTGTTATCCTCATCTTCATTGCCATATTTACAAAGTTTCGGCCGCTGTTATCTAACCAACGTCTGTATCCACTGGGCCTCATGGCCCGGCGGATAAAGACGTTGATTAGATTTAGTGACTAGACCCAAAGATGTGTGAGTTTAATACGAGGACATAGCAGCGGTGAACCAAAAAACTTGGAGAGTTGAGTTAAAGGGAAATAACTGAGACATCCGGAAGAGGCATGGCACGTGGAACTAGAACAATCTACCCGATGGACGAAATAAAAGGTTTGGTTTGAAATTACAATCACGTGAAGAAGGCCGGAGCATACAACGGCCGAAAGGTTGTGAATATGGCAATGAAGATGAGGACAACAGTCCGAATAATGCAAGTAAATAAAAAAAATATTGTCCATTCTAAATTGGTGTCATTATGCAAAGTCTTTTTTTATTAGAAGACTTTTCAAATTACTCATTTTCTTAGTTATGTAATGCTTGGCAAAGATTTCTTATATAGCATTTAATAAAATGTTTGAATATGATGCAATACCACCCATTTTATTACACCATGTTTATGAAACAAACAATTAGTATTACATCATCTTTGAAGGAATGACTAAACATTGCATTATTCAAGAAATATAAAAACAGTGATCGCTTGCCAACTATTTATTTGTCTTTTGAATTTAGAGTTGTAATCCTTCCACAAAATATCAAAGCGTTAAAAGCTAAACCATGAAGTTATTTCATCATTGTGAAATTAGAAGAAATAAGTGATGAATCTTATTCTTCTGAAGATGATAATGAAGGTGATAATGTCCACATTACTTATTCAGAATGGCATACTGCTATGAATAATGACAACAAAGCTGACAGAAATGATTCTTCACACTCTTCATTGATGAATGAAAAGTATTATTCGAAGGAAAAGTCTGAAATTTGGTCTTCTAAACCAGTTGAAAGAACACAAGGAAGAACTCCATCAAAAGTCTGGACCTTCACGTTTTGCGTAAAGATCTTGTGATTCAGCTCTTTCATCATTTACGCTGTTCATGAACCTTAATTTCCTGGAAATAATTAAAAAAAATGCTGAAGGAATTCGTGTCTAGTGAGCAATACATTGTCCAGGAACCATTCAATGAGAGAAAGAAAAACATGCATTTTGTATGGTCCTAAAATGGATAAAAAAAACACAACCTGTCTGTTATATTTACCAAAAACATGTGTGCCAAAGCCATTTGAAAGTATTCTGTGAAAAATGAAGCGATTAATTGTAATTTTTTAAACTAAGTTTATAATTGTAATTTTTTGAATTAAGTTTATAGTTCCAAACTAAATACAAAGATGTATTGTAATTTTTCTGTTTCAATGAATAAATTTTTATTAAAATTGTTATTTCTTTTTCCATCTATAATTATACATACCTAATATTATTTAAAAAATGCAAACAGTTTGAAAGTTTTTAAAAAATAGAAATGTGTCCATTGGACACGAGTGGTATTTAATGGAAGTCAGTTTTCTTGGTAGCTGGAACATTAATGCGTTGCAAGAAAAAGAGGATGTGTTTGAATTTAACGCTAACGTGGGTGGTGAGTGGTTCATTATTTAGTCATTCATCATCCTCATTTTATTCTGTGCTTAATTCGTCTTATGGTTCTGACTAATAGTACCAAATTCCACTACCTAATAAATAAGTACACAAGACCTAATGAAATGGATAACATTGGCAGCAGCTTGATAGAACAATTCAATATTATATTTCATGGCGATAAGAATTAATTCGTTGATTTCTTTTTACGGCTGATTAAACTTTTGCAGTTTATTTAAAGCCAGAAAATATTTTTAGATTGTAAGAAATCATATTTTGTGGGTAGATAATAGTGTTCAACTGATGCAAGTCCCAATAATTAACCCTTATTTTGGACGGCGAGAAAACGTAGATATATATGTACACGCAAATGATAATGTATTAACAATAAAGGTATACAAGTTACAAAGACGATAATGTATATAACATATGAATGTGAAAACAGTTTGGGTTCCACTTATATGAAGTGGGTGAATGTGCGTACATTCGTACGTGTGTTGTGCGTGTGCGGTTAGTTCATGCGTTTCCGGAAGGGAGCGCGTTCTCCGCGAGAGATTTACATGCTGAGAGTAAGTGGAAAAATTGTGAAGAGAGTGAGAAAAAATATCACAGAGTATTTATAGTCCGAAGAGCGTCCTCTAGGAGCACTTCATAGGAGTGGTTAAAATAACAATAACTTCCCCAAAAGTAAGTAACTGAATTTAGCGAACATGACTGGAATTGAAACTATATTCTTCGAATTTCAATTCCAAGGCGTTATCCATTTCACCACGTACACATCCAAGCTTAGAGCTCCTGCTATTCCAAATTACCTAGCTACTTACTGATCAGGTTCGACGTTGCTTAATTTCGATGATCGTACGAGAATCGGTGTTTCAACGTGATGAGGCCGTAAATACATGACAATAAGAAACAAAAATTAATTCAAAAGAAATAATAATAAAATGTGTTGACAAAACATGTTTACGGAATTGAAAGGAAAGAAAAGAACGTGAATGTTTGACATTGTCTTCAGCTGATGTTTTTGAAGTCATAAATTACTAACATGCCGCGTATGTTGCAAGAATTTCAAAAAAGACGTGTCGCTCACATGGTCGACTTAAAAAAAAAAATAAAGGCGTGGCTCTCAGAATTCGCACTACTTGCAATTTTAAGCCAGCAGTGGTAATCCCACAAAAAACTAAAGCTCCATCATCATCCAATTATAGTTAATATTTTCTTCAGTTTCCATTATTTTTCTAATTATTATTTGCGTCACAAAATGACTGTTCGCGTAGACTTTCAATATTTTCTTCCTTCCCTTTGATGTATTTTTAAATAGTTGATGAATTTCCGCCATTTTAATTACCTTTTAATAGTTTTCTCCGTAATAATAAAAAGTACTAAATCCTCACCAATCTGCGTAATAATCGGATTTTGAGTTTGAAGCTTTCTTTATTAATATTTAATACACGTAGATGAGTAACTAATAACACTAGACAGAGATTAATTATGATAGGAATATTATTTTTAAAATGAATAGGACTTGACGTCTTTTAAAATTGGGATTCAAAATCATTACTTTTTATATAGTTTTGGACACCTACCCTGGAAGACTATCTGTCTAACACGCTGAGATGAATAACGCGAAGTTAACGGGTAGCAAGAGACTTTATTTACAGTGATATACAGATATATAATGTCCGCCATGTTAGTCTTTTTCTTCTTTTTACGCCTCGTTTTCCCGAGAGTTTTATAATCTCGCTACGTCAAGAGTTCGAATACAGTACAACTACCAAGGAGTTCATAAATTTATTTTTATCACCATATTTAGTTTATATTAATGTGGCCCACTGAACTAAAATTATGTTACGGGGAATGTATTTGTAATAGATATTGTCTTGTTTCTTACACTAATGTTGACTTCTCGACGACCCAGGGCAGAATGCTAAAACGCGTATTAAATGAGAAAACTTTATATACTGACTAGTAGAAATAACTCCCGCTAAAAGACACGGACTGTGATTTGGAGCCGATACGACGGGTATAAATTTCTTGATTCAACAGAGATAGATAGATAGATAGATAGAGCGAGAGAGAGAAAGAGAGACCCGACTGAGATGTCAACACGCAGAGGTTTGTCAAGAACGCCGCAGACAGACTGAGACTGAAAACGCCACCGTCTTTACAAAACATCAGCCGCCAGCCATGACCAACATTATTTCTCTTTCTTTATTCCTTCCCGACTCTGTCGCCTTTTACAACGGCGCCGAATAGTATGCTGGCTTTGTATATATGTAAATAAATTATGCATTTATTTACCCAAAATAACACGTATTCCTTTTTCCTCGAATTTACGTTTGCTGAGGCGAAGAAGAAATTAACCTCTTTAGCAGAAATGACAACAGCTACAAGTTCTGCTTTCCAGGTTACTCATTCTTCGTTTCTGCTGAATAACTAAATAAAAAAAGTATTTTGCTTATTAGCATTTCTTAAATGAAATAACAATGTTTTCAACTAGCAATAACCACTTCTCGGAAAATCCTCATTAGCTATGATATCGCCAACCTTATATATTATCTTTCTCCTTTTATATCAAGTTGATTTCATTCTGAATGAAAATCGTTGTAGATTTTTAATTTGTGTTTTAATTAATAAACTATTAACATATGATTTGGAGTGCTGTTTAAAAAAACATTTAGTACGACAGGGTATTGAAAAGTTATCGTCCAACATTAAAGTTCATTTTTTTCGGTGACCAAATATCAGAAAAGTGATATAGAAATTTTACTTTCAGTTTCTATTTTATATTTTCAGATATAGCAAATGAAATTTTCAGCAAGTGTTTAAAAGCAAATCAGTGGCTTTACTGCCTTGCATGGTGTGATACAGATTAGAATTATAAAAGATTCTTACAGAATGCTTTAAATGGTTTCAATATATTTGAAAATTATTTTAAATTCTTGAAAGGATCTTATTTTTCAAGGGAAATAACTTTATCTATTATTTAAAAAAGTTTCTTCCCTTATTAGCAAATTTTGTAAATCTCCTTTAACGGAGATAAATTTACTGCTTACTTGAAAATGGCGGCTAGCGCCGGTGGATCTTTATCAGTTTTAGTAAGTATTCAAATATTTATATTTTATGAGATATCTGAATTCTTTTTAAGCTTAAGAACCTATTTATTCTTCATTTATATGTTTTTTTGCATTTTAATGGATATCTTTCTGATTTAATTCCTAAACTCTTTATGATGAATTCTCCCTAGTCATGCGAGCGTGAGTTTCGTTGATAAACATTTCAAGGAATTAAAAAGGTTTCATTTTAACTTTTATAATTATTTTGTACCAATAATGATTCAATTAATAACGTCTGTTGAAGCTTCAACAACCACTGATTTTGCTTTTTGTCTGTTAGTTGAAATGGATTTATTTATTTTAAAAAATAATTTTTTTTTTTACGATCATTGTTATTAGTTATCGCCATCTTCTAGACAGGAAAGCACAAATATTTAAATTTTACCGTTAAGATTTTCAGCAGTCGCCCACTTTCCATGAAATATCCTTTTATTTTCATGTTTGGAAGAAACTTTGTTCGTATTAATTAAAAGAAACATTCTAAGGACAACCTTATGTGCCTCCATGAGATCGCTAAAAGTGAGCATAGCATGATGAAAAAGACGCTAAACTTCACGAAAGCAAAATTTTATCGTCTAAATGTTTATGTTATTATTAAGCGGAAAGACCAAAGTATTTTTTAATTATTTAAAAAAATTTTTTCCTTCTTTTTAGAACATTGTGATTTTTAAAAAAATGCCTTGTTTCTCTTTGTATCAGCGGAACTAGTAAATATAACAAATTTTTAGCACGTTTTTCTTTTTTCTATGAAACTTGCGAAAATAAAAATATTTGTCGGATATTAATGAGACTTTCAGAAACTATGCACAAATGATGGAAATTAAATATATTTTCTTTTTTAAAGTCATGGCAAAAATACTTTTTTTATATTTATTACCAATTTATTGAAAACTCTAGAAATTCAACATTGTTCAGTTTAGTGATTGTATTAGTTTTAAAAGCACAAGGCTTTGAGGAAACCAAATCTTTTTTTTTTTTTTAATTAGTTCCCCCCTACCTGAAAATCAGCTCTGAATTGTAACATACGAAACTCAATAAAACAAAGATATTTTTTAATTTCAAATACTTTTATTTGCTTTTATGAATATGGACAATATTTTCTGAAAGCAAAAAACTTTTTCGAAGAAAAATGAATTTTTAATACAATTATTTGTTATTTCTTTAATTATTTTAGATTTTTACATTTAAGTTGTTAAAATATTATAAAATTAGTTGAAAACCGCATTCCGTTTCATAAATAGTATTATGAGATAGATCATTTTTTACAGCGTTGTAAGTTGTATCGTTTCAATCAATCAGAAGACCCTCACTAATTAAGAAATGTAATGTTGTGTTTAGAAATGGCTGTAATTAAAAAGTACGGAAAACCAGCAAGAATGCAATTTAGTCGCATTGAGTTAAGCGTTGTTCTCTGCTGTTAGAGCCTATATTTTTGTGAAACATGTGGAGAAGGTAATTTGAGTTTTCAAATTCAACTGAGAAGTGTACCTACAAGTATTAGTATCTTCTTATGAAATTTATATGATCTTATTTTTATATTAATCTCAGTTATGACATTTTTCCATAAATGAAATATCAAAATTAATAATAAAATGAATGGAAATACAAATAACACAGTAAACTGTAATAAATGTACATAAAATTATAGTATTTTATGTACACTTCTGATAAAATTTCATAAGAAAGGTACCTATAAATTAATTAGATACCTTTCTTATGAAATTTAATCTTACTCTCAACATTTTTATTTTAATTTTTTATAATATATTTTCCATAAAGCATCATAATTGTAAAGGTGAAAGCTAAGTAAAAAAAAAAATTAGAGCACTAAAAGTTTACCTTAAAACTAATGAGGTAAATAATTTGTTCATTTAAATCTAAATAGTTATGGCACTCTATCCTCCCATACAATAATGTTTCCTCACGTAAGCTGTCAATACGTGATGAAATCATCACACATCACCTGTCAAGTGACGGGAAATGTTATGACATGCTTTGTTTTATTTTTAAACTACTTCTTTTTGGCACAGAAACTAAGTAATACTTGTTTTAAAATATTTTAAACATTATAATTTCTAATTTTATTAAAATAAGTTTTTAAAAAATTATAATTGATTTTTAAAAGAATTTAAAACTGAGATTTTTCTTCTTTTTTTTTTTATAAAATGGAAAAAATGGTCCACATGATTATCTGTCAATTTTGCTGACTCAAGAAAAAACAATTTTTAATGAAAATTTCAGATGTGCTAGGAACGATTAAAAATTGTAAAACAAATTTGTAAAAAAAATTACCCCCCAAATACTTTGATCTTTCTTCTTAATAATAACATAAACATTTAGATGATAAAATTTTGTTTTCATCAAGTTTGGTATCTTTTTCATCATGCTATGCTCTTTTTAGCAATCTCATGGAGGTACCTTAGAACTATTTCCGAATCTGTGAATTCTTGTGTATGTGAACAGAAAATTGGAATTACTCCTAAGAAAAGATATATGGCAAAATTGTGTCCAAACTTTGAAATGAAAACATGATAAACAATAAGTAGTAATGATAATTTGAACTGAAACATTTGGACAGCAAATGTTGAATCACAGACTGGCCACAATCAGAATCATTTAATAATTCGCTGAAAAAACAGCATGGCATGATGAAAAAAGGCCCCAAAACTTTATAAAAACAAAGTTTTATCGTGAAAAAGTTTGTTATTAATAAGAGGAAAGACCAAAGTAATTTTAGTTGTTTTTAAAAAAATTTTATTCCTTTCTAGCACGTTTGAAATTTTGGATGAAAATCTTGTTAAAATTTTTACATCAGTGATCGCATAATATTTAGCATTAGTTTTTTGTTTGTTTGTTTGTTTTTTTTTTAGTCCTTTTTTTCAGTCGAAAAACATTAATTTAGAAATTCTTGCAAAAATCAAATTATTGGATTTTAATGAAATTTTCAGAACTTATTTAAAAATGAACGAAATTATAATTTTAGAAATGTTTGTCTTTTTAAAAAAAAAATTTTCACATCTGAACCACCCCTTTACTAAATTTTAAAATCAAATATGCGCATCTCTGTAATATTTTAATTAAATGCAGAAGACTTTAAAGAATATAAATCATCAGGTTTTTTTTATTTTTGTCAAAATTTGTTTACAAAATTATCAAAAATGATTGATATGATTGATTTTATGTAAATTTTGATGCCTCCAAAAAAAAACAAAATTTTTAACTAAAATTTCGGACATGCTGCAAAGGATTAAGAAATTTTAAAAAATGTTCAAAAAATAATTTGGTCTTTCTTTTTAATAATAACATAAACATTTAGACAATAAAAAATTGTTTAATCAAGTTTGGGGCCTTTTTTCTTCAGAGTTGTCCCCTTTTTTAGCAAAGTATTGAATATACTTACTTTTACATATGCAGGCCGATAAGAATAGTGTATATTAAATTTTTTGTCTAAGCCTAAAAAATGTCAGTGAGTTAATAATAGTAAAAGAGACTGAAAAAGCTTCCAAACTTTTAAAAATATTGATGACAATATCTCATCTAACAATGGGCATATTGTGTTAATGTTTTTCATTCAGTTTCTAACATGTTATTAATAGAAATTAGCTTTTCTACTTTTGAATAAATTAAATTTTTAGAAATAACAGTGATCATTTTCAGTATTTAATAACAGGCTTTTTTTATGTAAATGCATTTATCTTATGTAGTTTATTTTTCAGTGTTCAAATATGACATTCTTTTCAGAAATGTGCTTTTGAGAAAAATTAATAAGGGAAATGATTTGCCACATACTGGCTACATACACTGCATGTACCTTATCGTGAATTAATGTTTCACAATTTCTAAAAGGTATATGATCAACTAGCAGTGACCACGAATTTGAAATTGCCTATGGTATTGCCAACATTTCATAATATAATCAACATGATATAAAATGACAAAGAGAATATAAAATGTGTATCCTCTTGCTCAAACTTATTTCATTCTGAATGAAAATCATTGTAGAGTTTGAATTTGTGGTTTTATTAAAAGACTATTAGAATATGGGCATGTGGCTGAATGGTTAGAATGTTCGCATTCTAACCAGGGTCGATTTGTCAGGAAGGTAACTTCCCAATGTTATCAGACTTTAGAAAGTACCTGAAAACCATGCCACAGTTTGACCCATGCGTTGTGAAAAATTGGATAGACAGAACCTTGGGGTTGGTTGCTATCTGTGCTAACATGAAGTCACAAGTCATTGTGGCTGAGAGCTTGAGCATGCTGGACTTGTTCAAACTGTTGATCAAGCCAGATAACATGCTCTTTCCCAGAAACTGTAACTAGAGTCTGTTCAGTATAGTTGCAGTATAAACCCCAGGTTGATTTTGCAGGTGTTGAATAAAAACACAAATTCGCCTGAGCAAGTGTCTGCAATAGGGATTGGCTAGCCGCCCTAGTAGAGGGGTATCCTCAAATACGAGTGGCCAGCTATACTAGTATATGATTTGGAGTCTTTTTAAAATTTCAAAGAACCTTTAAATTAAACTTTCATCACTGCCTATGTAGTTTATCACAAATTTATTTTGATTTCACCATCTTTATCTTTTCATTTTGAAATAATCATTTGTGAATTGATTCATTCAAATGAAGCATTTTAAAAATCCATTTAAAACAATAATAATTAGATGGCAGTGAAACAACTTTTATAATGGTCTATTATTTTTGCTTGTTTATTCACCATTGTAACTAAAGTTAAGCAAATTCAAGCCTGGTCAGTACCTAGATGGGTGACCACTTAAGAGTACCAAGTGCTGTAAGCTTGGATGGATTGTGTAGTGTAATGGATAATGGCTTCGAATTGTTAATCAGTTAGCCAAATTCCAATTCCTGTTAGCTTTTCTTATATTTATTTAGACACAAATATTCTTGGGAAAGGTATGAATCTACCTCTTTCCCCCCCCCAGCTATGGGTTAATTTGACTCGTATCACTAAACCATTATTACCTCCTCACCCACAAAATTCTTACTATTTAGAAATATTTTCTGGTTTTAAATAACCTGCAAAGGGTTGATAAATCATAAAAAAAATTAATGAATCAAGGAAAAACAATTAAAAAATAATCAAATAAAATGTATACAACATTGCTGATATTTTTCATTTCAACTTTTCAAGTACAACTTACAATATATGACATTTTGTTTAAGATATTAGTCATGCTAATAACTAGTATAGCCTTTTTTTATCATTTCACTATTTTTCAATACATATTTTCAACAGATTTTGTGAAGCCATACACACACACACACACACACACATATATATATATATATATATATATATATATATAGGATGCAATGGGTAAATTGTCGTCATGCTATATTTTTAATTTCATGCATGCACATTGTTTTAGCTTTTGTCAACTGCAGTGTATAGTAGGGTCAGTTGGGCACTGTCTGTGAGAAAAAGAACGCAATAATACAATTCACTTTGCCAGAAATTTGGAAACAGCATGCTATACTGCTTGGCATTTGCACCAGTAGCTCCAATACAAAGATTTCAGAGTGTTTGGTTATCAATCTGAGGACAGTGCAGAGGATTCAGAAAGAGTTGGATGAGTCTAATGGTGATTACAAAGGTACATCAGCTCTGAAAAGTCACTCTGATCATTCTGATAAGAAAAGAACTGAATTTCTTGGTGAGATCCAGGCTGTGATTGACAATGATCTTTCCAAATCAATCAGGTCCATAGCCAGGGACACAGACACTCCAACTATAATCTGCAGTTGTGAAATTTTGGTAAATATATCTGTTAAAATGTGATGTCATTGTTATTTCATTTTTTGTATAATTTAAATGACAACTTATCCATTGCACTGTGTGTGTGTGTGTATGTGTATAAGCAATTAGAATCTGGGTCATTAATGATTTAAGCACATTAAAGACTATCTTTCAAATGTATGTGTGTATGTGTTAGAATGTAGTTTTAAGAACTTATTTATTGGAGAAAAGTACTTCATATCTAGAATAGAGTATATATGTAAATATAAGCAATGTTGTCATGGGTATCAACGCTGAATGGCAACAGTCTGTTTTATGCTTAATCGCAGTTGTTGGGCCTGATGATTGCATTTCAGCATGAAATAGATTGTTGCCATTCAATGCTGATAACTGCTTATATATATATATATATATATATATATATAACCAAGCCTTTTCTTTCTTCTTTTTTTTTCTTACAATAAGTTTCTTCAAGGTAACAGTTTGGAGGAAATGTTTCGAAAAGAGGTATTTTCTTATTCGCTCATAAACGTTAGTGTTTAAAATTTTTAGTGAAATAATTCTTACTAAAAGCTTGAGAATGGTTTTCTTTGATTACTGAGATTTTTCTTCTATTATTTTAGGCTGAACTTCAGAATGCTGTCTTGAAGCCGCCTCTCAAAAGATTTGAACATGTCACGGTCATCATTACCAACATTAGTACCAAGGTAATGTAAAAAGTCAGCTCTATGATGTCATATGATCTTTAATTTGTTTACAATCTGTGTTTATATCCAGTTTTTAGGAAAGAAAAATCAATGTTATTTATATAATGAAGGATAGACTCCCAAAAGAAATTTGCATGAATCTTAGTTATTTTTTTAGCTGATTCCTTTATATATAAAATTTTACTACTTTTTTAAATAATGAATATTTTCTTTTTAATATTAAACTTAGATTCATATTTAATATGTCTGCAAATTTCCTAAAACTTTTAGCCTTGGATTTTTCCATCAAATTTTAAGATGCTGTATTATTTGATCCATAGACTTAAATTAGTTAAGACATTTCATCCTCACATTCTTTTAGATTTTATTATAATATAAATTTCTATTATTTTCTTTTGAAATTACCCGCATAATGTTGTTTTATTTTTTTAGTAATATATGATTAATACTGGATTTTTTGATCGTCATTTGACGAGTTGATGATTCAAATATTGACACATTTTTATTTTTCAAACTCCTTTCTGAAATCTTTTTTTTTTTTTTTTTTCCTCATATTTTCAGGAAGCTCAACATATATTTCCAACACTCTTGGAAAGTATGTTTGGGTTTGGGAATGAACCAGGCTGGGATTTGGAGTATATAAACAAAACAACCACACCAGATGAATACGAATATGGCCAAGCATTTCTCTCTCCAACGGGACCTTTGCTAAAGCTTGTTTACAGGTTACAGGCTGACCCTTATCTCACATATGAATTTCCATTGCGATGTCTTCCTGTAAGTAAATAATTGTAAATGCTTTTGTTTCCTTTTTATTTTTTCCCTTTCACCAATGCCTAGAAAGATCATGTATCCGTACACTTATTTCTTATCCATGTTGTACATGCTTTTGCTGTAATGACAATGGCAGTCTTTGTTTCCAGATATTTAACTTGCATTACAACTTGTCTGTGGTAATACCAGGTGCTGTAAGCTTGTCGTGGTATAATGGATAATGGCTCAGAATTGTTAATTGGAGAGCCGAGTTCCAAGTCTTGTTAGGCTCCTTATATTCACTTAGACACAAATATTCTTGAGAAATGTATGAACCCTCCTCTTCTCCTCCATGAGTTAATTAGTAAGACTTGTTTCACTAAACTGTTATCTCAAAATCAAGATTCTGTTGGGATTTCAAGTCCGACTGGGGAAAGGGAAGGTAGAAAATTATAATGGTAACTATTAGCATTTAAAGTGAAACTCGGCAAAGAAAGAAAGAAAAATGATAACGAATTCTTACTTGTTACTGGCGTAATCTCATGGTGGCAATCGTTGCAAAAAAAAAACACTGTGTTTCCCTACAGGTAATTCTCCTTGTAGAAGTAACGATAGAAAATAAAGAGCACTTTTATTAACAGTTTCAGTAACACGTCCAGTCAGCTTTGAAAGCGGAAACATGGTCGTAACAAAGGAAGAAAAAAATACAGCAACTGCCTTTGACTAACTATTTTTGCATTTTATATCTCTCCTCAGACATATATGCAAATTTTGACTCCCCTTCAATCAGATGTGGCATCGACTGGAACTCATTTCAATAAATTTTCTGTGAAGAAGAAATCATATCTTTCATTATATTTTTGTCACAAGATTACAGTTAAATTCCCTCATTTTTTCCCCTTCCACTGAGTTTCGCTATGGCAAGTGTGCAAAGTTTCTACAATTCTTACAATCTAGAAATATTTTCTGGCTTTAAATAACCTGCAAAGCCGTAGAAAACAAATCCATCAATCAATACATGAAGGATAAAATTGCCAGATTCTATGCTCGTGACATCATTTACTCTGTGCCATAGCAAATCCATTAGAGAAATGTTTAGTCTATTCTCCTTTTTTCAAGAAAAATATCTCATGTATTATTACAATTTTCTTTTGTTCGCATTATTTACATGTAGAGTATTGTCTTCATCTTTGTTGTTATTATATGGTTTTGGTAGTTGTATCTTCTGGCCTTGATCAGGTGTATATTGAAGGATAGAGTGTACAATGGCCAAAATGTTGTGATAACAAATACGAGGACAATAGTCGACATCTAAATAATGATAATTCCTCATCCAGAAATTCTGACAAATTCTTTTAAGTTTGTAGCTCAATTTGAAAATAAATGATTAAGTTTTTATTAATAGTTTTTACCATTTGTACAACAAAAATATTAATGGAATTTTTTTTTCTATAGCCTATACTTTGTGAAAATTACATCTAGTTGGCTGCAGTCAGCATTTTAAATATCTAACCTCAAAAAGTAAGTCTCTCTTGATGTATAGAGTAATTGATAATGCAAAATAATGTTTCTTTTTTATATTTTCGACATTGCTTCAAATAATTTAGTCTTAATTATTTCTATATTTTAGGTACCAACACAGCGTTTAATTGAGGAAGGAGCTATTCCTGGGTTTTATGCCAACAAACTACAGCTTCAGGCATTTGGTCGTCCCTATCTCTCGCTTAATATCCTTTTAAAATTGATTTTTAATGTTGCACTTAACAATGCGTTTACAAGGGAGACAATTCTTCATATGAAAATGAGAGTTATGTACCTTGTCATGTAATTTTTGAGCCTTCAAATCAAAGGATGTTATCGACAATTTCTGATCAAATTTTTTTTACCCATTAATGTGCACCAAACATCTACTATTAATTATAAAAGTTATGACACCAGAATCTATCGTACATATTTATAAGGAGGTACTGGCATAAGATTGTTGGAAAAATGAGATAAAAATTTTTCAATTTTATAAACAAAAGTTAATTTTTCCATTTCAAATTTTGTCAAAAATCAATTATATTTTTTAAAAATTTATTTTTAACAAAATTAGAAATTTTGATGTTTATTTAATATATTTTAAAACAAACATTTCTAACTTAATGCGCCGAAAAAATGTATTTTCAAAACAAGTGACAGCAGGTCTTGACAGTGGCGACATGCAACTGTGATGATTGATGCTTTCAGTACATATTGACAGCATACTCAAGGAAAAGTTATCGTACAGAAGGACAGAAGTGATATAATTTAGCTTTTTATTGAACCAACTTATTTACCTTGTTTTTGTTTTTTAAACAAATTTTAAACAAAACTGTTGTGAGTGAGATAAAATTTCATAAGAAAGGTACATAAATTAATTAGGGACCTTTCTTATGAAAGGTTAAGTGTACATAATTTAATATAAATTTATTACATTTTACGATATTATTTATATTTACACTCATTAATTTCGATATTTCATTTATGGAAAAATGTCATAACTGAGGTAATATAAAAATAAGACTATATAAGTTTCATAAGATAGGTACATAATACTTTGTAGGTACCCTTATCATTTGAAATATTATACAATTTTTTTTCTCTCTTTTCATGATGCTTTCAGTCTTCCATATATTTGAATTACGGCCATTTTATGAACCTAAAAAAACATGTTATATTAGATTTTTATCTATTTGGGGTTTGCTGATTTTAACCAGCTTTACAATTTATAATCTGTAATGATAAATATCTACTTAATAACACCATCGTCTGAACTGTACAGCATTTTCATTAATTTTAGAATATTTAACAACTTTAATGTGAAAAAAATAGAATAATTTAAGAAATAACAAATAATTGTTGTAAAAATTTATTTTTCATCGAAAACGTATTTTGCTTTCAGACAATATTATCCATATTCATAAAAACAAGTAAAAAAAAAACTAAAAACTTTTGAAATTAAATAATATCTTTGTTTTATTGAGTTTTGTATGTCACAGTTCAGAGCTGATTTTAAGGTAGAGGAGTGTCAACTAAAAAAACAAACAAAACATGATATACTTGTGCTTTTAACTAATTAGTCACTAAAAATGTACAGTTAAATTTTAAGAGTTTTCATAAAATTAATTATGGGGTGGGTAATAAATATAAAAAAAAAAATTTACCAGGACTTTAAAAAAAAAAAAATAAAAAAAAAAATATGATAATTTCCTTCAATTGAGAATAGCTTTAGAAAGTTTCATTAAAATCTGACAATTATTTTTATTTTTGTCAGATTTTCAAAATTAATGACTGTCATAAAAAAAATGCAAAAAAAAATTGCTATGTTATTTACTAGAAGTTCCACTAATGAAAAGAAACAAGGTTTTTTTCAATCAAAAGTTAGAATGTTCTAATAAAGACAGAAACATCTTAGCAAATAATTAAAAATGACTTTGTTCTTTCCTCTTAATAGTAACATAAACATTGTGATGATAAAATTTTGTTTTCGTCAAGCTTAAGGCCGTTATTATCATGCTGTACTCGTCTATTATATATTATAAGTCTAGCATTCTTCCTTGCTTTGAATATTGCTGTCACATCTGGTCTGTTGTTCCTGCTGTATATTTAGAGATTTTTTTGATAAAATTCAAAAAAGAATCTGCACTGTTATTGGTCCTGAACTGGCATCTTAGTTTTAGTCAGTTTCCCAGCGTCATAACATAGGTTCCCTGTACCCTTTCTATAAATACTTTAAGGCTAATTATTCTGATGAATTTGCCTCTATGGTACCTAGACTTTAGAAATTTAAGCATAGTTCTAGATTGGCAACATTATACAATAGAAATGGATCGATACAAGTGTAAGTTCTATGCTATCAGTTTCTTCTATTGCACTTCTCGTTTGTGGAACTCTTTTCCAGCTTTGATCTTCAAAAATTTAAATGCAATGTCCATCGTTATCATTTGTCTTCTTAATTCTTATTCTTTTATTGTCCTCTCTTTCCTTAATATTATATTTTTCTCATATTCTCTAACACTCAGTAATCCCTTGCATCTAAGTGGCTTTATTACCTTGCTTGGTATGTAATGATTAAAAAAAAAACATAAGTAAATAAATAAAAATCTGGTATTAATTATAGGTTATAAAAAAAAAGAAAAGAAAAAATTGTTCCTATCCATAATAGATTTCCACCTATAACCAGTACCTGTCACATCCGCCCCCATAGTATTCTAGATATTAAAGTGTTATAATAGTCTTTGCTTTATTTTTACTTAAGATATGCTGGCAATATTTAAAGGATCAGTTGTTTTTGTTTTTTTTGTTTCATTTTTTTTCCAGTATTTCTATTTATTTATTCATTTTGAGAATGTGTCTGAAATAATATATTGCTAAATTATTGGGAGTAATTACAATTGGTTTAGTTTATGAGGTCAGCTAAAACCTAATTATTTTTTCTTTGTAAGTTTTTTTTTAATTATTCTTTTTAGAAAATTTTATTCTAGTAGATTAAAACTTATTTTGTAGATTTTTTAGATCTTCTATGTTTGGGATGTGTGGTAAACTAAATTTCAAACAGATTATTAACTCTACTCTGGTGTGAAAATGTTAAATATCATTTTAATGTATCACACATATGCAAAACATGAAGCGCTTCTTTCTTAACTAGTGAATGAAAGCCAAATGAAAAATTATGATTGGCTGGCTTAAATTTATATATTTGTATTATTTATGTTGAAATGTGAAAAGTGTTTGGAAACAATTGTAAGGATTAATTTTGCTTTAATAAACAAAGCAAAAAGATTAAATTTTTTTTTCTTTTTTTTTATTAAAAACATGAATAGACAGGACCAGACAAGCTTTTGTTTTTTATAAAGACTTCAAAAACGGTTTTCATGGTAAACAGTTGCCACACACTAATATTCTTTATATAGAACAATTCTTAAGTTAAAGTACAATAAAAGTTACTCTGAGTAATGAAATTAATTAATACAAACATTTCTTTAGGTGATTTAGCAGAAATGTTTAAATAAAAATAAAATCGAGATTTTTTAATAAAATTTACAGTGAAATTTAACTACGAGGGGAAAATCAAAAATTATCTGCATTCTTGCCTACAGATATCTTATAGCGAAAGTGTAGATAAGTTTTGATTTCTCTTGTAATTTGTTTTTGTATATTTTCATTTTTAAAATTATTAAAGTTTTAAAAAATGAATAATACAAGAACTGGTTAGTTAAATTTTACTGTAATTTTTACCTTTTTTATTTCCAAAATATTTTAACTGTGTCTTTATTATAGTTAGCATAATAAAAACACTGGCTAACATTTTTTACTGTCATCCCAGAATTGTCCCAAAATCAAAAACAGTGAGAAAAAAACAGTTTGATTTCTTAAGAAAGTGAGAAAAACAACAATTCAGTTTTTTTAAGAAGGTGAGAAAAACCATTCAATTTTGGGACAATTCTGGGATGATGGTAAAATGTATGGATCACTCCCCTTAATGTTATTTACCCAAATCAACAGAGACCTGATGATGGCCAGAAAGTGTATTGATCAAAAGATTGTGATAATCACAAAAGTGAGGACCTTAGTTCAACTTTAAAGGAGAAAAATAGGCAGAACTTGTTGAAATAGTATTGACTTTTTATAAGTTAGAGAAACAGTTTATCTGTGAGGTATTGAAATGAAATGAATTAAGTTTGATGTTTTTTTGTGATGCTTCTTTCATTTGTCCCTTTTTTACCTTAACTGCATTCTTAGATCCTTTTGAACTGTACTTGTTTCATTTCTCATATATGCTGGTCAGTCGCAAATCCAGGCAGAATACTCCAGTTTGGGGCCATTTTGCTGCTTACCTCTATCCAACCCTAGTTGAGGATTATTTAGACTATTTTCTGCCTCTTGACCAACAGCCGCCACCCATGCCTCCTTTACCGTCTCCAGTTCGTAGTATGGTTGTCCACCCACAGAGCAAAATGTAAGTTGTTTTACATCATCATAGAAAGGTATTTCATTTTCAGCTTAGAATGTATCCAGGAAAAACAAAGCCACTTTATAATTTTGAAAATTGGAAAGCTTATAAGAACAAATATCTCAAAACAAAAAAAAAACATGATTTTTGTTAGAACTGGTTGTATCAAATTTGTACATAATTAAATACACAGTGTGCTTGCAATTGGACATTTATCTGTATTCCATTGAAACACCAGTAACTATCCAATCACTGAAGTTAAACTACGTCGATCCTGGTCAATAAAGGCAAAAACGTGGAAGCACCCATAGAAAGTCGATTTTTTTTTTTGTATTTTTACCAATACAAGTGTGTAATAGAATTCATTTATCAACACTGTATTAATACAGGTGTACATTATACAAGTTTTGTTGGGTAGCCTTTTGCTTTAATAACAGCCTTAAGTCTTTGTGGCATGCTATAGAATAAATTCTTTAGTAAGTCAATGTCCTTCGCCAGATTTTTACAGAATTTCTTTTTTTCCAGCGAAAAAGTTCATCTTCTGATTACTCAAAGGTTTACAGTTTAGTTAATATCAGGACTGACTTTCTATGCGTGCATTCATTTTTTTGACTCGTACTGTACATAGGTGACCACTTGGGAATATCAAGTGCTGTAAGCTTGGATGTGCGGGTGATGTAATAGATAAAGACTAAGAAATCAAAAGTTTGAATGCCAGCCAGATTCATTACATTTACTTATGGACAGATATCCTTGAGAAAGGTAAGAATGCATGTCTTCTCCCCCAAAACTATGGGTTAAATAATTTAACTTGTGTCTGAAAATCATTATTATCTTCCAAAAATTGTTAATACAATATTCACTCACCAAAAAATAGTCTTCTATGATTTAAAAATATGCTTTGGCTTTAAAAAAAACCGACAGAAGATTGATATGTCGTAAAAAACAGATCAGTCAGTAAATCAAACCTCTTCTTCATCTTTGAGGAATTTATCCAAGAACTTCAATGTCTGCAATATTCACTTGGACATGGCCTGAAATTTTCTTTTGATTTGTTTTTCAATGCAATAGTTTTTGTCTCCCTGGCTATGGCTTGGTTATGTTGCAGATTTTAAACTCACCTTTACCAATTTATCTATGAGATATAAAAATCAATTATACTTGTTGATTGAACATTATGTTGTCTGTTATCCCACTCGTCTTTGCCAAAATGCTTTGCTAGAGGGCGCTCTTTAAGCCTATAAGTAGGCAATAATATTCTCACTTGCCCTCTTTTTGTTTTTTTAGCTCTGGCTCTCAGATGTAGTTAGATGGAGATAGGAATACTGCCGACTAGGCTTGTTTGCTTTTTTGATTTCTTTGATCCTTCTTTGAACACTTGTAAACTCTCTATCACTTACATGCACAGACATGTACGCATACATCTCCTTTGATCCTTCTCTGACTTTTAAACATGTTTACACATACATCTCTATCATACATGTTTGCTACATGCACAGACATAGATGTACAAGCACATTCTTTTCCTTTGATCCTTCTCTGACTTTTAAACTCTGTAACACTGACATGTACACATACATCTCTATCATACATGTTTGCTACATGCACAGACATAGATGTACAAGCACATTCTTTTCCTTTGATCCTTCTTTGACTTTTAAACTCTGTAACACTGACATGTACACATACATCTCTATCATACATGTTTGCTACATGCACAGACATAGATGTACAAGCACATTCTTTTCCTTTGATCCTTCTTTGACTTTTTAAACTCTGAACACTGACATGTACACATACATTCTTTTCACAGACATAGATGTACAAGCACATTCTTTTCTCGATCCTTCTCTGACTTTTAAACTCTGTAACACTGACATGTACATACATCTCTATCATACATGTTTGCTACATGCACAGACATAGATGTACAAGCACATTCTTTTCCTTTGATCCTTCTTTGACTTTTAAACTCTGTAACACTGACATGTACACATACATCTCTATCATACATGTTTGCTACATGCACAGACATAGATGTACAAGCACATTCTTTTCCTTTGATCCTTCTTTGACTTTTAAACTCTGTAACACTGGATATGTACACATACATCTCTATCATACATGTTTGCTCATGCACAGACATTCTTTTTTCCTTTGATCCTTTTTTTGAAAACACTCTTAACACTAGCATATACACACACTTCTGTATCATACTCATTTGTTATATAAACACAC
Source organism: Acanthosepion pharaonis (assembly GCA_903632075.3). NCBI lineage: Eukaryota > Metazoa > Mollusca > Cephalopoda > Sepiida > Sepiidae > Acanthosepion > Acanthosepion pharaonis. Next base: position 653,012 of record CAHIKZ030001790.1, on the reverse strand, counting down.
ACATACAAGCACAGTCTTCTTATAACTTGTTTTAATGTTTTGTTTTGTTTTTCCTTCCATTACAATTGTTTACACCTCTAATTTCTTTTGTTAATACATGCATTGTTGTTTCTTTATATTTATTGTTGGTGTGACTCATTTTTGCCTTGACTAACATTGAGTCCATGTTTATTGCTTGCCAGATAAATGTTCCAGGAGCCTGATAAATATTTACAATCCAAAGTGTTGATTCCCACAACATAATGGTGACAAATATATACCCAACAATGTCACTAGCATCCCACAATAACATAATTGTGTGGAGTAACATTGCTCGCTGACTTTTTGTTTCAGATCCATTCCACAATCCAGTGGCAGTCCTGGTATGCCTAAATATGTTTCCAGTGGATTACATCTTCTCAAGCCGAGTGTAATAATGGCCCAAAAACAGCACTTCCAGTCACCATCTGTGCTCGACCAATCTGGAACAGAAACCTGGCGCTCAGAAACTCTCATTCAGGTGAATTAATATTTTGTTAGCAGAATTCTAATAACGATCATTACATTAGATTTTACTTACCTTTTTATTTAAGGTGTATGTTTCTTCTTACTTACATGCTTATATGTCTAACGATTTTTAGACTCTCTCTAAACAGAATGAATTCACTGTCTATTATTTAACCAAGAATTAACAACAGTTTTTCAGTGACTATGTTGGTCATTCTGTTTTTTACTCATTTAACATTATACTATGTACTAGCCGAATTACCTGCACATCACACATTTTTTTGTAAGAAAATGATGATTGATTTGAAATCAATGTTATAATTTGAGGATCAAAATGATGCATTTAAATATTACTCAATGATCTTGCCGATGTGACCTCCATCTTCTGGCTTTCTCATTCTATATTTTGGATAGGAGCCATTCCCTTGTTCAAATTTAAATCCGAGGGCAAAAAATTTAATTTGTGGGTGGGGGGTATCCGCCTTGTATCAAAATGAAATATACTTCTCCAATTACTCTGGGTAATGTAGTTTCAGAATATATATGGTTATGGGGGTCTATCTTCAAAATCCTTTTTATTGACTTTTAGGTACTTTGGTTTTATAGTCTTACTTATGAAGATGCTTATTGAGAAAATGTTAGAAAATTACTAATAAATTTTAAATTTGCTGTGGTAACTTATGGATTTTTTTCATCATGTATCTTCTTTTTTTAGCAAATTTTCTGATAACGCTATGTGTGTCTGTATTTGCAAAAATCGACACGTTTATACACACATAAAATAAATTCAAAATACTGAGACTAGTGCACTTTGCTATTTATTATTAGTTAATAACTATTTAATTTAATAACAATATCACTTGACTGCTACAAATTAATACAGAATTTTGAAAGTTTATAAATTCTAATCAAAATTTTTAAAAAAATGAAAACAATTCTTCTAAAAAAAAAAATAATTATTCATTAAAATTTTTTTTTTTCTTAAAACTAGTGTTCATAATATATTTTACTGATAAAAGCAATTAGTAACTTAATATCTTAGTTTTATTGCTGTATTTTTATTTTACAATTCAAAAAAAGATTTTCCGTAACTGAGAGTCCTGTTTTGACCAATAAGATTTCATGACTTAAATTCTCCATGGATTTCTCTTTATAACTATCATAAGCATTAAGCAATACAAAAAAGAATTTCTAAATTTTACAAAATTAAATGGTGTGGGATAACAGATGTTTAAAAAAAAACATTTGCAAAGATTTTCTAAAAAAAGAAACATTTAAAAAATAGTTTAATTTCTGAATAAGTTTATTAAAGTTTCATTAAAATCCAACAATTATCTTATTTTTGCAAGAATTTCCAGATCAATGTCTTTTTCATTGCAAAAAGATACTCAAAATTTCCAAGGTTTTGAAATGGATTAAAAAAATAATTTTTATATTAAAAAAATCCTTTGATTTTATTCACAAAGGATTTGATGAATTTTTAATTTTTTATTACATTTTGTGCATTTTTTAGCAAATTTAGTTACCTTTAAATATATATATATATATATAATATTATAAAAAGGAGCTGTATCAAACACTGTGTGACTTTACATGCACATATGTAATCTATGTCTGTTTTGTGCCTGAATGACTTCTATATACTTTGCCATTTAAGGTATAAATATACACATACGCACACAAACACATACTGATTTGACAGAATTTGAAATAAGACCTTGGAATAATACTTTTCTTTTCCACTCGGTCTGAACAACGAAATCCTAAATTTGGATACAAGATAAAAAACATTAATTTTTTTTTTAAAACCCTAAAAATCAGATAATTATCAGATTCTATTGTACTTTGTGGAAGTTATTTCTTAGTAAAAAGATTTATTTTTTAAAGTTTTTTTTAAAAATTGTACAAATAATTTTAGGTGTGACACTGAATTAAAATATACATGCGCATGTAAACTTATATAGAAATTGACATGGACATCTGTGTCACCAGGGCTAATTTCCCTTTCTGTCTGGCAACATCCATTTTTGTAAACAGGTAAAGATTATAAGCCAGCTTTTTGAATTTATTTTTATGACTCTTCCTGTGTTTAAGATGGATATATTTTCTACTAAAAGTAGTTATTTGAATAGGCAAACAATTTAGATTTGAAATTTTGATACAATGTCAATCAAATTTATGAATGTTTTCATTAAGAAATGCTTTTATCTACTCTGTTTTGTCTGTTTATTTCAAGGTCTTTTCTGACTTTTGGCTGAATCAGAATTCGCAGAATGCCAATCCTCCTGGCATTGTTCATCATAGTGAGGTAAGTTGCCCAGTATATACTGTGAACTTTAATAAGAGTCATTTCAAAAAGCAGTTATTGTAAGCAACTCTTGTCTTTATCAGTAATGGTTATTTTCAGTGTCAAAGATTGGAAAGCAGATATTTTAAGGATTGCAGGAACTCTGAACTTACTGGGAGGAAGTAACAAAAATCTAATTGCATAATGATGAATTATATTTAAGAAAGATTGTATGAATTCTAGCTGCCCTTTCTCACAAAGTTTGAAGAAGAGAATAAATAAAGATTGCTAACACTCACCATTGATATTATGATGTGGAAAAAAAAACTGTTCCATTTATTCTTGCAGTAGACATAGCCGCTCCGCTAATAGTATGCACCAAGGAGGAACGAAAAGCAGCGATCCGTTTTTTGTGGTTGAAAGATGTCTGGCTTTGAAATTCATAAACAACTATTCACACCAAATATAAATTCTTAAAGGGGAATAATTGTTATTTATTCTTTCAGAGTTACCTCCCTTTACAAACTTAAATTTTTTTTTTCTTTGATTTTTATGAAGTTTGATATAATGCAAAAAAATCAGTTGAAAATGCTCATTAATTTAATCAATGCAAGCCTCATTATGGTAGTAATCTTAAATTCACGTTATCTTTCTTTTCTGCTGCCATGTTTTTTTTCCTCTAGTCAAGGGACCAAATTTTACCAAGAGTGACCTTTTTTTTGTTATTCTATGAAAGCAGCAGGTCAATACAAATGAATGTATTTTTTTTTCTTTGTGAAACTTCGGCCTGTTTTTTTTATATATGTTTAATTTGTTTCGTTTCTTTTTACAGGAGATCTATGTTCCCACCATCAATCACATCCGAATGATTCGCTTGCTTGTCAAACATTTACATTATTTTGTGAATAGTGCATCAGCACCAATACTTACCTCACCTTATTACCAACAAACATTGACACCTCTTGACCAGTTTAAGAAGTAAGTACCATTTCACCTTCCAAGTATTGAACAAAAATTGATAACTTTAACATTTTGGATAATTTTATTTTAGGAAATTAAAAAATGGTTTATTTTTTATAAATTTTTTCATTTGCAAATTTGCCTGAAAACCTTCTTAACAGCTGATCTTTTCTGTTTTTTGCAATGTAAGGTTATATTTCCTCATTAGACTGCCTATCTTCATATCAGTATTTGAATTATTTTAAATAAATGATGAATTGTTGACATTCATAAATCTAGTTAAAAGTATTGACTTAAAATTTTCTTGTTTCATATTTTTCTACAGAACATGATTTTTTATGGCTTATCAACCCTTTGTGGGTTATTTAAAACCAAAACATATTTCAGATTGTAGGGGGTTGCTTACAGTACCCAGTGTTCCCAAGCAATCTCCGATTTGACACTGATTTGCATAAAATGTCTGTCAGATTATTTTACTGTAGAAGTTGTTAACATTTATTACTATTTTTTTACTACTTGGAAGTTACCAAATTGAATTTATGTCTTCACAGAACCACAGTACTTGGAATTGTCCAAAAACGTCTCTACACATTCTTACGTCATGCATTTGACTGGTGGCCATTAGATTCATCTTTTAGATTGGTGAGTATTTCTGTGGTGCATAGTTTTATTCTCTTGGGTGTGTTTATCTCATTAATAAGGAAATGATGATGTCTAAATGGGAAGAAATATCTATGCTTCTTTAACCTATTAAATATTAATGGTCTTGTGTTTTTTATCATGGACATAAGTCAATGTCAAAACAAAGATGACTCCTAAGTAACCGAAATGGATCAAAACAAATAGTAAAAAAAGAAATACATTTCAAAGGATAATGAACAATTAAAAATAATCAGTTACTTGAAGCTATTTTAATTTTTTTTTTTTTTCTCTCTTGATAGCTTTTGGAAACCTGGCTGAGTTACATCCAACCTTGGCGTTATGTAGGAAACAATAAAAACACATTATTCCGAGGAGATGTAGATGATGATTCTAAAATTGGTGGATCACATGAAAGATGGTAAGTTTCAGTTTTGTAGAATTTTTATTTCATTTTCATTTTGTAGAATTTTCATTTCATTTTCATTTTGTAGAATGGATAAATATACATTTTGTTTGGTTACTTTGTATCATAGTTTTGCGTATAAAAACTTGATTTGCTTTTTAAACTAATGCAGTGCAAAAAAAAAAAATGTAACCAATATTACTAGAAATCATAAATTTCATGTGCTTATACCTAGAGTTTGAAGTCTATAATACATTGTATTTTGATTTTATGTTAATTATCCTGCTATTCTTAATATTTAACAGTCAAGATGAATTTTTGTAACACAAGAACCTAAAAGGATTATGTTGTTTAACATGACAACTTTTAACATATCATTAAATGTATATAGGGCTTTTCAAAAGTCTGTCACATTCTAAGAACTCTTATATTATTAACTACAAATGGCAGTATGATTGAAATGGTACCGTTTAAAAGCTAAAAGTTTCAAGTTTTCTTCTGTTAATTTTAATTTAATTTTGTTTTTTGCCCCTTTACGGTGTCATAATATGACACAGGCTTTTGAAACACCCTGTATATCTATTTTATTTGTAATTAATTTGATTCTTTATCCTTAGTTAGAAATACCTGTGGACATTTTGTGATTTTTGCTATTTGAATTTTCTGATCAATCCTAATTCTTAAGTTAATGATTAAATAAGCTCATGGACGGTTCTACGACTATGAAATACCCACAAAAATTCTCCTGTTGCATCATTAAATATTTGAGTTTAACAACTTTAACTAAATTTTTAAATAGCTACCATAAGTATTAATGCTGGCCTTTAAAAAAAACGGTACACATGAAAAGATGTTAAATTGAGGTTTTCCATTTCACTGACCATCTTGGGTATGACGATAAACTACATCCAGCAGCAAGGTCTCTGATTGGGAGGTTTTACAGAGCATGGAACCGCCTCTTAATTGCTGATGTTCCCCCTGAGCTGGGGTTGCAGCAACTGTTAGGGTCCCAACTATGGGAAAGTAGTTAACCCCGCAAACTGGGGTCAAAACGTGTAAAAATAGGTTTTAATACCAGCAACACATTATTACCAAAAAATTATTACCAGCAATAAATTTTTGAAGGAAACAATTATTACCAGTAATTCTAGTTCTTTACTTTTTCCCCTTTAAGATGAAATTTATAATTTTTCTAACATCAGTTGTTTATATGAGAGGTTTTTTTGTTTTAAATAATTTCTTTTAAATCCAGGTACAACTTTGTGGTGGATAATTTGTTGTTCTACACTGCCATTTTCCATCAGACACTCCCTCGGCTTTTCCGGATGGACATGACTTCCCCTCACAATGCTTACATGTTGTTCAGAATCACAAAGGTTAGTAAATATAGAAACTGGCTTTATAGAGGTATTACAGATTTTTCAAGTATACTAATGTACTGACTTTTATTTTGATGACGATCAAGCTGTGTTTTAAAATGTTTTACACATACTTTTTTTTTTTTTTTGTTATTTTTTTTTTACTGCAAAAAACGAAAAAAACAGTGTCTTATAAGCTGATTTCTAAATAAATACTGTTATATTTCCAGGTATTTTGTAATCCCTCCCTGAACAATATGCTGCACAGAGGTAAGTGCTATTACAAAGAAGGAAAATAAATTATCCACAAATAGTTGTTAAGATTAGTCTTTTTGAGAGAGTCATTCTTTTTCTTCTATGTGTCGTGTCCCTTCAGGACACTGGTAGTCATGGCTCTCTACAATTTCCTGTCTTTTGTAGTTTTTATTAAATTTTGTCTTTTTGTTATCTCTCCTAAACCTTCCTCTGCCATTCATTTAGTCAAGGAAGATTATGTATTGCTTATCTCTGTCCCTTTTTGCTTTCACTCTGTCTTGAGTGTATCAAATTTTTCAAGCCCTCTTTTCTAGAAATTTCATCTGTCTCCTTCTGATGTTAAGCATGTGTGCCCTTTTTTCATTTCCATTCATTAAAAATAAAAGTAGAAATGAATTTTCAGTTATTAATAATTGATGCAAGAGATGGAATAGGGAGGGCTATTATACCGGCTGTAACAGCAAAATTGTCCAAATCATGTAACAGCATAATTATCCATTCCAAAAATGTTTAATATCTAAAAAAAAAAAAAAAAAAAAAAAAAACATTAAGCTGAGTTTCCTTTTTCCAGGCTTTCAGTTAAGATGTTTAGCTATCTTGACACCATTTGTCATGAGAATCACTGAAAAAACCCTTGAGATATTCAGCTAGAAAGGGAACTGGTTAAAATTGTTTTGTGTCAGACCCACTGTCTTTGCAAATGAGCAATGGTGAGAGGAAAAAGATTTAGGCCTTCAGTAATGGTACCATCATTAAAGTCGATACAAGAACCATCAAGAGAATGGTGAATAATGTTTAAAAAAGTGAGAACAGTAGAGAGGAAAACTGGATTAAGAGGTCACAACAGGATAAGGAATCATCATTTCAATTTAGAGCTAAAGAGATCAATTAGAAAAGATCCAACTCAGTTCATGACACTCCAAAGAGCACTGAAAAAAAGACTTGATAATGAAATCGTACATGAAACCTGTGAACCTTGATACTCCAGGACAGAAAGTTTGAAGGTTACATAGGGCGAAGATCACTTTGAATAAGTGGGAAAATGATCCTGAACAAGATATATATATATATATATATATATATATATATATATATATATATATAAAAATTTATTTCAATACTTCATGAGCTTTCAATGCTTAGCTATGAGTAATTAACGATGAACATATCATTTTCGTTTATGGTTGGTTTCATCACAATTCTTCTGTTAAGCTTGGAAAATAATTATGTTCTTATTGCTCAAAGTAGATTCCAGTAGTGTTATAAAGACCTTGGAGAATTTCAGTAAGATATCTTTAATCATTTCTTAGATACAGTGTTTCAGAGTTTAATCTAACAATTGGACAATTTTGCTGTCACACACCCAGTATGTATAATTGTGGGAGGCATTTTTTTTGTTTATTTATCACCATTTAATCATCCTTATAATAATTATAACTAATGCGTAGACCCTGTTCAATGCTGAATACAATATTAATCTGTTAAAAGAAGTGACAGTAATAAAATATTTTTGACTTTCAAGATCCTGTTAATGCAAATCATTTGACCCAATCAAGTAGATTACTGAGATGTTTGTTTTTTTTGTCTTCATTTAATGATTCATAAGAATTAGCAATAAAACATAATGAAAGTTGTTGCTTGCAGCTGAACATGAAATGTGTCAACCATCTCTCCTGCCAGCTGGCACCGGCAGAGATCTAAGTGGCAGCTATCTGGCCTCGGACCACAAGATGAATGCAGCCCTGAATTTACAAATCTCAGAACTCGAGCGACCTGGATTCCAATATGTGCCTTTGTTTGAACGCTACACAGTTGACATGGTATGTACTGTTTTAGTCATTTTTTTATATGGTATGTACAGTTTTAGTCATTTTTTTATATGGTATGTACAGTTTTAGTCATTTTTTTTATATGGTATGTACAGTTTTAGTCATTTTTTTTATATGGTATGTACAGTTTTAGTCATTTTTTTTATATGGTATGTACTGTTTTAGTCATTTTTTTAATATGGTATGTACTATTTTAGTCATTTTTTATATGTGGCATCTACTATTTTAGTCATTTTTTATATGTGGCATCTACGGTTTTAGTCATTTTTTTTATATGGTATGTACAGTTTTAGTCATTTTTTTTATATGGTATGTACAGTTTTAGTCATTTTTTTTATATGGTATGTACTGTTTTAGTCATTTTGGCTTATGACTGTGAAGTATATTCATGAAATTTTTGTTTGATTCACATATCACTTTATAGGAATAATCAACAGAAAAGCATGTATGATGCAACATTAGAATGCTAGGGACCTTCAGATCCCATTCTTTTTATCCTTTTACTGCCATATTGTCAACAATAATGATGAACTGTATAACATTTTTATGGTGCTATTGTTGTATACTGTTCGCCACAATGTTTCTGTTTTAGTATGGAGTCCACAACAATAATAATAACATATATAATAGACCCCAAATGACAATAGTACCATTTTTGCTTTCAATTATTTTTGGCCTTGTATGCTTTAACAATAAGAAATATCTTTGTGAATTGATTGTATCTTCGAGAATGAAAAAAAATCTGCAATATTATTGGGCCTGACATGGCATCTCAAATTTTTTCTTCTTTTTTTTTTTTAATTCAATATTGGAAAAAAAAAAAAAATGAATCTTCTGAACTTTCCATGTTTCATTGAGTTTATTGATACAAATTACATTAATATCTCAAAATCTTTAACCACACTTTCTTATGAACAAAATGGAAATACTTCTCTGAAAATTTGATATCAAAAATATAAATTATTTTTACACCTGGTCATTTTTTCCACCATCATTACTGTAGTTTCTCTGTGCCTTTTCTATAAATATTTTCATGGTAATTGTTTTAATGAGCTTTCCTCTTTGATACCTAGACTTTATGAATTTAAGTGCAGTATTAGATTAGCAACAAGGTCTCAGTATTTTACAGTTGAAATGGCTAGACGTAATAATAAGTTCTATGCTAACCATTTCTTCTTTTGTACTTCTTGCTTGTTGGAACTAACTTCCGGTTTTTTGCTTCCCAGTCAACTTTGATCTTCAGAATTTGAATGCAATGTCAATCATTATCTTACATTTTAATTTCTCTGTTCTTTTCATTACTTCTACCACTCAGTAATGTTCTCTTTAATATTCTCTTTTCCAATTGAAGAGATAGATAAATCTTTCTCTCAGACTCTCAAAACATTAAAGTTATTGGAAACTTTTTATATCTTATTTTCTTTTGTTTTTGTTAACGTTTAGTTTTTTCAAAAAAAACCACAACAATTGGTCATTGGGTGAAAAATTGTCATGTAAATGGATTTTTAAAAATTCACAATCTATTTCTAAAAAATTTTAAAAAAATTTTTTTGGAAAAATGTAAAAAATGGAAAATGTCCCATTTATAAATGTAACTAGACAAACAACCTTTAGTTTAAAAATGAAGCTCTTAATGAGTTTGCCCCTTTCAATCTTTAGCCTCAATATTTTTTTAAATTGATTTCTGGTAAAAAATTATTTTTCCAATTTTTGGCACTGTCAGAAAATTTTCCTTTTTAATCCTGTGAATTTTGTTTGGTTTCCTTTAGAAATTATTCTGGTATATAGACAAAAAAACCTGGGTATATATTAAATGATTAAAATTTTCTAAATTGGGAATTTTTAAGTTCTTTGGAAAAATTTATTGTTGATGTAACTAGACTGATACTTAAACCAATGAAGGCTTTGTGTCAAAAATTTTTTTCAAACCCATTATTCTGGTATATAAAACTTATATATTATTTTCTCCTTTCTTGAAAACACAAAAGATACTTTGAAGCTTCCAAAACAAACTCAGACTGTGAGTTACTTTAAAAAGTCTCAATAACAAATTCAGACGCTAACTACTGCAGTGGTAAATGCCCAATAAGCTTACAAAATAGGTTGATGTCATTTTGTTTTATCAAGTGTAAGAAGACAACTGAAAGAGATTTGAATGCACACATCTTATGGCTATAACACATTGAAACACCAGTTCCTGTACAATCACTAAAGTTAAGCCATGTCAAGTCTGTAAACCCTAGATGGGTTACCGCCTGAGAATGCCAGTTGTAGTAAGCTTAGATGTGTAGGTGGTGTAATGGATAATGACTCAGAATTGTAAATCAGAGGAGGGAGTTTCAATTCCTTTTGGGTTCATTATAGTCACTTATGCACAAATATATTATGATATGAATCCACCTCTTCTGCACCCCAGCTATGGGTTAATTAGTAAGTCTTATATCACTAAAACCATTATTATCTCAAAAGAAATAATTCTTACTATCTAAAATATTTTCTGGTTTTAAGTAACCCATAAAAAAAACACAAAAAACAAATCAATCAAACCAAATGTGCATCAGAATAGTAAAAGAGGCCTTCCAGAAACCAATCAATATATTAAAACATAAAAATATTTAGTTAGAAATAAAGGAAAGACTGTGAAAGTGCTATTTCATATCTAACCTTCCGTATGTCTGAATCCTGGACAATTTCCTCACAGATGAAGAAGAGACTCTAAGTAACAGAAATCTGGTTCTATAGACGGATGCTGAGAATACCATGGACATGTGTACAACAAGAAAATTCTAAAAAAGATGGGAACAAGAAAGGCACTCTTACTTAAAATGAGAAAGAGATGGTTGATATTTCTGGAACACATTATGAGGAAGTATAGCTTAGAAAATTTAATACTCACAGGACATATGAAGGGAAGGGAAATGTAGAGGGTAAGAACATAACTTACCTAATGAGTTTGTGCAAAATGGATGAGACAAATGGTAGAGAAATATAAATTCCTTACAATTAAAAAGGACAAGAAATTGTGGAGAGATATGATCACTAGAATCCTGAAGGGAGATAGCACATAAATACATAATGATTTTTCAGACCTGATAAATCTTAGGCAATTTAGTAAAGTTAAAAATTATAGTTTCAACCATTTTTAAGATATCAAGTATTTGCTATAATATAAAATGTCTTCATTCAGGCATTTGGTAAGTAGTGAGAAATAATTTCATTGTTATTTCTTATTTTGCTATGATTCCTTATGCATTCTCATGAGAGAGTTGTGACTTGTTGTTTCTTATAAACTGATAAGTGTTTGATACGGTACACACTTGCATGTGTTATTTTGTTAACATTTATGCAAAGTTAAAATTTTATCAATGTCAATAATATTTGCAATTGTTGTGTCGGAAACCTACCACCCCTCTTGAAGATGAACTTGTCTGCGTCTGTGAACAGAGACTTTAAATAATGAGAAATAGCTAGACAGAGAAGTTCTTAGCTGAGCTAGTTATTGACTACTCAGGCGATTTCTGTACCTTTTTACCAACCTATTAAAACCCTTTTTATTGTTACGTGTTATTTGGCGTTTGTCTCTACTAACCCCAAATCAACATCATAACAGCAATCAAATGCCAGGTGTTTTGAAAAGTTCCTTTATACTTTGTTTCTGTACTTTGTACATTTTATAAATTTTTATTTGAGCTAAAACAAATATGCCCTTTGATAAAACGAAAGCACTCAGTTGCCGACTTGTTTTCTCTTTCTCAGATCCGCAAGTTATTAATTAATGTGAATCAAGCCAAAAATGCAGTAATTGAAGCAGAAGGAACTGAGAAGCCATCCCAGTTTAAGCTGCCTTCCGTGTGGTCCAAAATTGTTAACTTTTTCAGTGTTGATCCTCCCACAAACGATGTAAATGGTGCCGAGCTCAATTACAAGACAAGACAACACCTTGAATGTGTGGAGAATAATTTACAAACAATCTTCCAGGTTAGTATATTTTCCTTTTTGTGTGTGTGTGTCCTCTCTGGTTTGCTTACTTCACTTTTGCATCAGAAGCATTTTTTTTCAATACCTTTTGATGTGAGTCATGGGAGAATACAACATTTTAATATTGTATATAATAGTCACTCTGGTCCTGTATTTTTAAATAGGAGTAGCTACTCTGTCTTAATGTCATCTGCCTTTTAATATATATATATATATATATATATATATATATAATATCTTAAGAAAGAGAAAGAACAATTGAAGCTAGAATTCACAGTTCTTAACATTTACTTTTTAAAAATGTGCTCAATACAACATAGAGCAAAATATTAAAATATTTTTATTATAATAGATTACAATGAAAACATTTTGCATCACTACACAAAAACTTTCATGTTTCGAAAATATAATCATTCCTCATCGGGCGATGGTAGATAACATATACAAATGATTTATTTGGGAAATTTGAAAACAAATTGTTACCTCTTTAGAAAGTTAAAAAGTTGGATAGCCTAATGTCAAAATTAAAAATATATTTGTGGGCATTGACTGGATTGACTAACTAAAAGTTAGACATAAGCTAAAATAGAAAAATGAAAAACAAAGTCAGAGGGTGGAGGGAGATGTGTGTGTATGTGTATATATGTATAGAGAAAGAGATTACTTTAAATGTTATTTAAATAGACAACCCATTTTTTTTTTTTTTTTTTTTTTTTTTTTAACAGTGTGTACTATGTCTACCGGTGCATGCAATCTAGAAACTGTGCTGACTGGCACCTACACCTACTACCATTTTCTCAAGTGCACAAGGTGTTGGACGGAATAGACAGTGCTTAAATTTGAAAAATTGGGGTGTCTACTCAAATATGGATATCCACTAAAAATAACGTTTGAATTAATAAAAATGCCAGTTGAAAAATGGTTCCATTAATACTTTAAAAAAAAAAAACAATACACATATACACACACACACACACATATATATATATATATATATATATATATATATATATATATATATATATATATATATATATGATAATAAGATGTAGAATAATATCCAAACAAAAACACATATGACAAAGTGGAAAAGCTACTCTGCATTAGATATAGTAGGTGTCCTCAGGTTTGAATTTCAAAGTCTCATATATATATATATATATATATATATATATATATATTCTATAAATTCCTAAAGAATTCATGGAATATTCTGTTAATTTTCTTGTTTATTCATGTATCTATATAGATATATGTCTGGCTTTCTGAACTTCCATCTTCTTCACCAGATATGGGTTAAATAGTAGCACTTTATCTGGAAAAATCATTGTTATTCTCAAAAAAGTTGTTAATGTCTCATCATTTTACATTTGAATTGGTTAGATGTAACCTTAAGTTCTATACCAAAAGTTTCTTCTCTCACACTTCTCGCTTGTGGGGCTCTCTTCCAACTTCTTGCTTCCCAGTCAAATTTGATTTTCAAAGATTTAAATGCAATGTCAGTCGTCTTCTGTCTTCTTAATTCCTATTTTTTATTGTTCTCGCTCCTTAATAGCATTTGTTTTTATTTTTTTTTTTCCTCATATTCTCTCATATTGAGTGACCCCCCCCTGCATCTTAGTGGCTTTATTGCCTTTCTTGGGGAAAAATGATTTTAAAAAAATAACTGCTAGTAGTATTGTTTTATGGATGATTTTTATTCTAGGTGTCTACTCCAGAAGTATTACTGAGCAGTTCCATTTACAACAATGATCCAACAGAATTTGGTCAGCCAAAGAACACTTCAAACAAATACAATTCACCAGAGATGAAAGAGACCTCTGAAGGATGGAAACTTACTGATGTGGGAAGATATCAGGTGAGTTGATTAAATATACAGGGTAGTGTCAAAAGTAGCACCCAGATTCTGGAAAGTCATGTTAATAGTTTAGCAGTTTATTCATTTTTCTTTCACCAATGGTTTGACAAAAAAAAAAAACTCTCAATGGAAATGGATACTATAATGCATAATGTTGGCTGTTACACTCCTTCAAATTTTTGTGTGTGGGCTGGCTTGTGAAAGGCCTTTATTATGAAAAGTTTTGTACCATTCAGAAATTGAAGGATCAACTCCCTGCAAAGTTTGAGAGAATTTATGTTGCATTCTGTAAATTTTAGTACCACTCTGTACGTGCACATCTACAATTGTGCATTCATCAGGAGCAAAGGCATTTTGTGCATTGCAAGTAAAATGGCTTGATACAAGTAAAACAGCTTCACAAACATGGATAAACGTGCCCACAATAAGACAGAGTGTCAAAAAAACGGTTTTTCCCATGACACCACATTTTTTTTAACTCTCTACAATCTTCGGCAATGTTTATTGTTTTAAAAAATGATTAGAATTGTAATAAAACCTATACGGATGATGAAAGTGAATTTATACACATTTTTTTGTTTTTGAGATTTTTCAAAATGCTTTATTAGATTGTTTATTTACAAGAATAATTTTATATTTACAACATTCTAAAACCTAATACAATATTTATCTTTTTCCAATTTAAAAAGAAACAAATGTGAAAATTTTTTTTGAATTCATAAATTTATAAACATTTACTAAGTTATTAACACATGTTGACCAACAATAAGGAAATCCTTGTTATTTAAAATTTTATAACGTTTGAATCATTTGGCAATTAGCTGATGTTTTGCCAACCATTCCAATAAACAATTTAATAAATCAGTAGGGTAAATAAACATATAGTGATTAAGTTAATAAATTAAGTGCTACTGAAATGATCTGACCTTATGAAAAAAAACAACTGGTTTTAAATGTTCAATAATTTCCTGAACTTTAATTACAACACAATTTTATTCAGCATTTCGTAAAGACACACTAAAATGCTTTTGATTTTTAAATCCTGTTTAGCTCATTTCATTATCGATATTCACAAAATTTAACAAATCCAGTTTCATTAATATTTAATAAGATTGCACATTAATAATCTGTATCTATTAATTTATTCATATTTAAATGAATATGTTAATCAATAAACAAATATCACATACTGCAGTTAACTCTTTTTCATATCTGTGACTATCATCGGACGTCTATGATGATAACCTCACTACAGAACATTAATAAGACTAACATTATTTTGACAGTGTCAAGTGAGACACTAGGTATTTTTTTGAAAATTACGCTTCATTTTTTTCTTAAATGCACATTGACTTTATTTTTCATATTTGCATTGCAGCTTATTAATAACTTGCGAAAATCTGATGTGAAATACCAAGGAGATCCCGAATTACAACCAATCAGAACTTACGAGAATGCCTTTCTGGTGCGGATACTTTATGGTGTCTGCTGCCACATCAATACACAGGTGAGCAACAAGTAATATATGTAAGGTAATCTGACATCAAATATAACAAAGAATGTGACATATATGTGTAGCTAAGGGGGAAATAATAGCTTACCACTATAGATATGTTCCATGTATAATCTACTCCCAAAATTGTCAAAGGCCCTTGTTTCTAGATCTTTCTTTAGAGAACTCAGCAGCTTCTGTTTTGTTTGACCAGTGGTTGGCATCTTGATTGTAGTCTATGTGCCTAACCTGGTCACTGTTTTGAATGAGACTTGCAGATATCTTTCTCATACAATAAGTTTCTTTGTTCCTCTCTTCTGTGCTATTCAGAGGCAAAGGCGTGTATCATGTAAACAAATGAATTCTGCCCTGATTTGAACATGCTGTCCTGGACGTAATCTGGCAAGTGACATATCCATTATGCCGGCATTCTGCTACTTGAACTGCATGGCAAAATTAACTTACAAATAGTAATTTAACAGTGTAGCAAGGTAAAACTTCTTTTCTTGAATTTTACAAACAATTAGTAGTTGTATCATACTTTTGAACAAGTTGGAAAAAAAAAAATAACAGGCTAAATTTTTTTTTTCACTTGGCAGGAATTTTGTTAAGAAAATAGAGAGAAAAGATAGCTGGACAAACTGACTGACAGATAATAAATAAATAAGACATGTTAAATTTGTTTATTTAAATTAGAGTATCTGCAAGCTCTAACTAGGTTTAAAGGGTTACTCCCCAGCCCTCTTTCTTGAATCATTGTATGAACCTACTACCTTCCCTTCAGGTTACCAATCACATGTCATGCTTGTCATAATAATAGTCTAAGTTACACAGACTGTTCACCATTGAGGTAGCTGCCTGGTTGAATTTCTGTGGCTATTTTGTGTATCAAGGCCCAGATATATTGAATTCATCTGTTCATTTGATCCCATGTGTTCAATCCTTTTTCTAAGATAAAGGGTTAATAAAAGGTTATGAAAGAATAAGAAACATCAGCTGGCGTTACCTGACATTTTTTTCTGTTTGGTATGAAAATGATTTGCAATTATTTTTTTAATCATTTCACCCCAAGTAAAGCTACTAAAATACAAGGTGTTACTGAGGATTAGAGAGCACAAGAAAAATACTATGAAGGAGAAAGGGCAATAAAAGAACAAGAATTAAGAAGACAGAAAGTAATGATGGGCATTTCAATTTAAATTTTTGAAGCTCTAAGTTGAGTTCCATAAGTGAGAAGTAACAGTTAAACATTATGGTTACATCTAACCTTTTAAACTGCAAAACGATGAGACCTTGCCACCAATCTAGTTTGCAACTTTCAGCAGAACAATAAACCCAGACATGCTGCACAAGTTTCACAGAAATGGCTTTCATGAAGAAGACTTCCTTGCAAACCAAATTCTTCAGATCCCAATCTTAGGGGATTGTGTTGCATCAATGTGGTACTCTGCAGAACATCCCTGAAGTAACTTACAGGTAATTTGCAATGGTTAAGTGATCTGCTGTTAACAGATTGGCACTATATTCTAGTTGAAAACTTTAGACATTTTGATATGGATAAGATGTATTTGTGTATACATCGAAGACCAATACACAAGGCAGGAGATCATAGTATAGTCATTAAATGAACTTCATCACTTCTTCTATATACCATCTTCATTTAGGATGTTGGAGATCATGGATCTCCACAATTTTGTATCATTTGTAGCTCCTAATAACTTTTTGTTATCTTTGCTAAACCATGTTCCACAATCCATTTACTCAAGCTCACTAGATATGTTTGTTTTTTTTTTTGTTTTTTGTGTTTTTTTTTTTCCATGCTAATCTACTTTGTCCAAAATGTTTTGAGAAAGTGACAAAAGTTTGTCCAATTTTCTTATGTCTCCATGTCCAAGAGTTGAAACGTCAGAATCCAACAACAGAGGGTCTCTTTTGTCACCCGGTACACATGGCTGTATAAAATCACCAAATCAGGCTTATTATATTGGGTGTTCAGACAAAGACATAACTTTTTGGGATCCTTCTTTTTTGGGATCTTAATTCTAAAAATTACTTATTTGGTTCAATTTCCAGTGCTTAATTATCTCATTTACTCCTACTTCAATGTCAGTCATTACCACATTTTGCAGTAGGAGCGATCATGCCATGCCTGTTGGGCTTAGGAATCTCCCTTTCAGGTGCCACATTTGCGCAAAAGCTTTTAAAAGTAAGGCTGGTTTAAAAAGTCTTGCATTCTCATGATCAGTGAGTCTGAAAGTTAAAAAAAAAAAAAAAAAGAGAGAAATTTGTTGTAGAGATGGTCTATTTCTGTTAAGAAATGACAATCAACCTATATATATATATATATATATATATAACAACAAAAACATGTTAAAAAATCACTACACAATAGCAATCATGTTTCAACACTACAAATGTGTCTCCTTGGGTGATGGCTAATTATTGGTTAATCATGGTAACACCTATAAGCCTCCTTTTAATTTTTTTGAGAAAAGGAAGTATTCTGCTTTTAAAATTAAATTAATCGTTCACTCACCAGTAATTTACCATCACTTGAGGAGACACATAAAACGTTTTTGTTTTAATCTCCTATAATAATATTTAGCTCCACTCTGTATTGAGCACTCTTTTTAATTAAATGTTATGGACAGTGGAATTATACTTCATTTGTTCATATCTTATATATATATATATATATATATATATATATATATAGTGTTGTGCAGGTAGTATAATGGATAGTGTCTCATAATAAATCAGCTGAATTTGTATTCTGGTTGGGTTCATTGCATTCACTTACATGCAGATACCCTTGGAAAAATGTCTGACTCCATCTCCTCTCCTAGCTAAGGGTTAAATATTGGGACTTGTATCTGGAAATAGAATTATTCTTTTAATCCAAAATATGTATCAGTTTTAAAAATAGAAGTAGATAGGATCATCTATTGCCCAATTTACAGTCCTCCCCCATCTTTTGGACACGAATAGCAGTTTATACCTACTTTCCTATGATTAAAAAAATTAAAAATAAGCCACAAATGTTAAGCCATAAAAAACAAATTACTTGTATGCTGCTATTCAGACAAATAATGAAATATACCATTGTCATTTAAAAAATGAACTATTTTATTCCATCTCTCTTTTCAGTGTGCATCGACTATCAATAGGCTGTATTATCGCCAAGACTTTTTGGGGCGGCTCTCTCGAGTGTACCTTTGTCCACCATTCCGTTTTCGGGATTTCCAGTCCCCAAACCGGTTACGCATCACATCAACTTCAACCAGCCCCCACTTAAGTTTACGCTTTCTAGCCAGCTACCCTACACTCTTTCATCTGCTGCTACTTTATCTAATTCTTTATTTTTCCTATGGATTTGGCCTTCCAAGTTACTTATTCACCTTGTTTGTAATCACTGTCAGCTATGGCCTCCTTCAAGCTGTGTTCACATCAAATACTGTAAATCCTGTTGCAATGGAAACTACACGCCTGTCATCTTCGTCACCTAGCTCTATGGACAGTTTGGATGAGGATCTATCATTTTCCTTTAATGCCTCAACCCCCCGACGAGTGACATGATCAAATTCTTTACTTACCTTCTATATATATATTTTTTTTTTTTAATTACCATTCTCCAGACTGTCAATATCCTCAATCTTGTAAAAGACTAAATAAAAGCATTTTTAAGTAAATCAAAGTCTACTAATGTGTTATTAAAAAAAAATGATTCGGAGTCACCTTTTTGACATTTTTCTTTCTCTAGGGTGATTTTCTAAGCATAACTTAAATGTACCACAAGGCCAAAAGTATGGGGCTACCAGTGAGGATCAAACCCACTACTCAGTCATGATTTTTCTTGCAAGACAATCTTGCTAACCATTGCACCACATCAAGGTGCTCTTTTTCTTTCTCTATCTTTCATTTCAGTTAATTATTTATTTTTTGTTTTTATGATTATTTAATGTTTTTGTTTTTAACCAGTTTTGCGATATGAGCAATATGAGACGTTTTTCTTTCTTTTTTTTTTAAGGTATTTATTTTATACCTAAACGAAATAGTGTCAGGTTTCAAGAAAAGTTTTAAGTTGATATATGATTAAATTTTATCTCAAACATTGATATTTCCTGATTAGAAATGAACAATGTTCATACCATTCTAATCTGGAAGACCTTCAATCTGGAAATGGGCAAAGGATGATTTTAACTTAGTTAGATCAATTAGACAAAATTCAGATAACTGAAAAGGCTTTGATTGACAAGAAGCATTTAAGAAAATATTTCAATATTCTGGAATATTAAATACAAGTAGAGCACCAATTTTCTGAACTTTGCTTGTTTCTCTGTTTTGCTTGGCCAACAGAATTCATGTAATAACAGTTACATCACTGGCCTACGAATTACACATCTCTTGTATCTCTAGAGCCCAATTCTCTGTTAGAAACTTTTAATTGTATTTAAATTAAACTGTTGAATTAGTGTAGCAATTGCATGAGATTCAAATAAATGCTCCAAATTAAAAGAGATCTATCAGACCATCATTTTTTTAACTAAATTTTGTTTTAATAAAAAGTTTCAAATTTCTTGGATACATAGCCTAGTGCAGTGGTCAGCAACCTTTTGCTAACTATATGCTGACTAAGGGTTTTTAAATTCATTCAGTGTGCCAACAGCATGCATATTTTTTATACAAGTCAAGGTCAATATACCTGTTCTACAATATATTTTATATAGCATATATACTTCAGTATGTTAGCAAATATAAATGGATATAAATCCAACAGAATGAAGAAAAATATCTGGAAAAACAAACAAAAATCCTTAGAATGTGATTATGTTGTTTTAATTATGAATAAAATGTCAACAACATAAAAAACATTCTAAAAAAACATTAAAACAACATAATCACATTCTAAGGATTTTTGTTTGTTTTTCCAGATATTTTTCTTCATACTTCAGTATATATTAAAATTGAAACAGCTAAATATCTTCTTTGCATTTTAGTAGTTATTGGTTTGGCCTTTGTGATGTCATTTACAGCTGTGTGCCATTGGAAATTGCTGGCGTGCCATAAGTTGCTGACCCCTGGCCCTGCGGATTAAGCCTGTGGCTAAAACATATCTGGCTCTCTATCAGTTGTGAGATCAGTGCTTTAGTATGGTAGTGCTGAATGTCACATGTTTCCATTTAAGAAAAAAAAAGAAAATATGGTTCCATTTAAACAAAATTATCAGTTTTAAATATCTTCCAAAAATAAAATATCTATTTCTGACACGTTATTTAAGTAAAATTAGAAAATTTAAGAGTTAAATTAATCTGATTTGAAATAGATATTACTTAATTATTGAATAAAAAAGTAATATACTAGCATTTTTTAACGATAGGTCCTGTTTTTCTTTGATCTTTATTGATGTATCGTAAATTCTGAGTTGATGACAGCTCTTCTAGATAATATAAATTTACAAAATCTAAGTGAATGCATTTTTTTCAGTTTTTAACTACCTAGTAATTTTTACAAATTAACATGTTTTCAGCAATTATTTAATATTTTATTGACTTTTAGTTATATTTCATGATGCTTTATGAAATTTGTATTTCGTCTCGAGGTTCTTAAGTTTACTACCTTAAACAAAAAATTAATTAATTGAAGTATGGCCCAAACTAAAATAAATACATAAAATAAAAATATTTAGTGAAATAGTAATTAAAATAAGTAAAACTTACTTTGTAATTTTGAAAGGATGATTTGCAAACACGTTAATAATGAAACAACTGAATAAGAAAAGTGACAAAATTGCAATGTGTCAGGCCACACTTAAATTACGTGATCTATTTAAGGATTATGTCATATATAGCTTCCCATAGGTAGAAATTGGGAATGTTTATATAATAAAAATTATGTTTCTTAATTTTTAAAAAATATATTGGCTCAAATGACTTGGGAGCTTTTTAATTTTTGATTTGTAAATGTACTTTTACATTTAACAATACCACCAAACTGCTGCCTTGAAAGCAATGAAGACTTTTGAATGATTTTTAAATATTATAAATTATTTAATTAAAATTTTTAAAAAATGCTAACAATTCTTGTAAAAATAAATTACTCATCGAAAAAATTCTTAAGACAATAATGTCCTTATTAAATTTAATTTATCAGCACAATTAAAAGCATTTCTAATTAAATAATTCCATAGTTTTATTGCATTTTTTATTTTACAATTCGGAGCAGGTATTCAGTGTAAGGGGCAACTGTTTTACAAAAAAGATTTGATTTACTTTCTCCAAGGAGACCCGCCTTTAACTATTAAAACAAATTCCCACTCTAAAAATTGAATTTCTCGAAATTTCATGAAATTAGGTAAGTGGGTAGTAACATATATAAAAAGAAAAAAAAATTTCAAAAATAATTTAATTCATTTCTGAATGTACTGACAGCTTCATTAAAATCTGACAATTATTTGATTTTTTGCAAGAATTTCAAATTAATGTGCGTTTCACCAGAAAAAGCACAAAAAAAAAAATAACATTTATCATTGGTTTGGCCGCTGCCATAAACAAAAGATTTTTAACCAAAATTTCGAACGTGCTAGAAAGGATTAATAAATTTCAAAAAATACTTTGGTCTTTCCTCTTAATAATAACAAACATTTTGATGACAAAACATTGTTTTTATTCACACTACATTATTCTGTTCTCGTGCCATGGACATGGCATGTGGAACTAGAACAGACTACCCCAGCGAGTGAAATAAAGGGTTCAATTCGACATCCCAACCACCTGAAGAAGACCCGAGGGTACAACTGCCGAAGCATTGTGATAAATATAGCATCAAAGATGAGGACAATAGTCTGAATCATGTAAATAGTGTACATAAAACCTCTTCTCAGAAATATAGGCAGATACAAAAAAAGTGAATAGAAAGAAATATAGAGATACTTGTACAGTACTCTACCAGTGCCAATTGAAATTTTATTTATTTTTATTTTTTTGTTGGGCACATAATGCTAAGGATATCATGGACTGAGCATGTGAGCAACGATGAGGTCTTAGCGAGGATGCAAATAAGGAGGAGGCTTTACTTAACCTCAGGAAGAGGTAACTGAAGTTTCTGGGACGTATAATGAGGAAAGAGGGCCTGGAGAATCTGATACTCATGAGTCAAATAGATGGAAAAAGAGACAACGGTAGACAACATGTGACGTACCTGGCGGGTTTAAGCAAGTGGACAACAGAAAGTGGTCTGGGGGAGGAAGCAGAGGGAAGGAACTTTTTGAGCTGTGAGAGACAGAGGGAGGTGGAGAGTCACGATCGCCGATGTCCTGAAAAGACATGGCACGTAAAAAGAACTTGCTTAAGAAATAAACTAGGCCTTCCCCAACGGCGCCTCAAAGGTGCACAATCTGGACAGTACCATTTTTGTCTTGAAGGTGGGGAGATTGGACATTAATATAATAGCAGTGCCAAGGGAAAAAACAAGCTTTTGACACACCGTCTTTGTACGGGCACGATGGTATAAGTTTGCCATAAGTTTTTTAATATATGAATTCATACTCTATACTTAATAACAAATATCTTCTTTTATGTTCCATTAACCGAAATAAATAAATAAACAAGCCACTCCCGCCAAAATAACCGCCAGAATGGATTACCCACAATGCACCACTGACCTATATATATAAATAGTCGAGAAAAAAATCCAACAGTCGCGACCTGACGACTGTGTCTAGCATTAAAAAGCCTGTCGTCTCTGAGTGTTGACTTCAATGTTCACTTTTATATTTATATTTACATACGATCTATCTCTGATATTGATCACTTTATTCCATAAATATAGCACACCTTAAAATTTATTTCTTCACATATATATATATATAGAGAGAGAGAGAAAGTTGGAGAAAAAGTGTGTGAGAGAGAGTACATTGTGTTAACTGGATGACCGATTAATCATATATTTGATACCAACCTTGAAGAATTAAAAAAATACACAAATATATATAATAATTTCCTTTGCTTATTTTAGGTCAGAAAGTTGTCTACATTGTGAATTAAAGTCAATGAATATACAGTTCCGTCTAACTTATTACTTAGGTTCACTAAAGCAGTATTGTGCAACAACTGTGAGTATAAATTTAGAGTATAGGTACAATTAAAATTTTAAACCTGCAATAAATTATTCCGTTGGATTAAAACATCTTGCTATCTAGAAATCTATGTAAGGTTGTCTTCAGTCATTTCGTACACATAATTTATTCATATCAAAACACTTACTTTTTTTTTGTTTTTAGCTGTAATCATGAGAAAAGTTGCTTTCTGTCGACGTGTGTTGTGGGGTCACTCACTTCACGGCAGCAGGAATAGCCTAGTGTTCACAAGAATAGAAACACAGAATTAACACTAAAAAGCATGTTAAAATGTAAATTACAATCATATAATTGTATTTATTTTTGTGTACTCGTGTGGGTGGGGGTGTATATTTCAGTTACAAGTGTTTTAAGGTTGCTTGTGATAAAATGAAGAAGTCACTTCGTATTAACAAACAGTGTCCTGATGAGAGTAACTGGAGGTCTTGACCTTCCAACGGTTGAATTCAGCGTCTTTTGGCGCGAAATCCGATTTCAAAAGTTTCTGCTGCATGCTGGGAGAAGATATAAATATATATTTCTTTTTTTGGTTTACTTAATTTATTTTAAACAACGTTTTAATGTGATTTGTTTTAATTTATTTCATTTATGATATTCATTATCATTATTTTTTATTTTATATCCTTATTTTTATTTATTAATAATATTAATGTCCATACAGTCTACAAGATGCTTTCACAACGGAGCAAGCGAAGTGGCAACAATACCGTCGGCTTTGGGTTCAACAAATATTTATGTCAATATGAAGAACACAGGTGAAATTGGTTTAGATCATTTTCTAGAGGACCGTGTGGATTTTACGTGTTGTTAAATTAGGGACACGTGCTGTTTATTTCTTGCTAGAAGGTCCAACTAATAGAACAATGTAGACTCAAGTTGAGTCCAACGGAAGATGTAAAGAAAACAAACAAGACCGATATATATATATGTCAACAAATATATGTATTAAACAACAAATTTACAGGTGACAAAGACATCAACATTTGTGTTTGTGTGTGAACGTAAAGAGTTTGTATTTTGAAGAATGTTCGTACGTACGTGTATGTGTGTTTCATGGCGTGTTCGCACAAGTGGGTGAAAACGCGGATTTTTGCGAGAGATCACATTTTTAAATGTGTCCGCTGAAATGCAAAGTAAAAAAAGAGAACGAGGCAAGAAGTCGTCCAGTAGAGAGAGCGTGCCCTAGTGACAATTTGGAAATTAAGGAGGAGCTAACTCCGACAACGTCACTATTGATGACATTATATCACAATTAAAAATCGGATTTTAATTGAAAAGAGACACCCCACCCCTCAAAGCCTATATAATTATATCCCCGGAAACTTATGTCGACATAAAAACAACAAGTGAACGTTTTCTATTCATTCGTGTCTATATTGATTAAAAACTGAATTTTAGTTGAAAAGGTTTATGGACTCGCTGCGGCCATGTGATTTTTCCTGTAAGACCTGCCGCTGTGTGCTTGAGGCGTCTTATTTCTCTGGTCTCTACATCACAACTGCCCTTC
This sequence comes from Acanthosepion pharaonis, assembly GCA_903632075.3. NCBI lineage: Eukaryota > Metazoa > Mollusca > Cephalopoda > Sepiida > Sepiidae > Acanthosepion > Acanthosepion pharaonis. The sequence goes on along the minus strand of CAHIKZ030001790.1, from coordinate 627,823 downwards.
GTCACTCTATCCCTCGACGTCATTCACCGGCCGTCAAGTGACCCTCGTGACCATCTCAATGAAATCGCCCTTTGTACCCACTCCCTAAACAGGTTCTCGAACATGCCACAAGGAGTTACTTTTATTCTTCTTGTTAATATAATAGAAATGTGAGACCATAAGTCATAGAAATTACCGTATATAAAATAATATGCATTCAATGTCTATTAAAAGTGCCACAATATTTTCATCATGTCCAGTCAATAGTGTAAAAATATCCTGTGTACCATGCAAGAGTTCATATGAAAAAGCAAACAAGGAAACTAGTTAGGATAAAAATCGCTAATGCCATTTAATTTGGCACAAATTTTTCTATGTCTCTTCAGCATTGTGAATGGTCCTTGGTATGGTGGCTGCAACGCATTTGTTTTGACTAGGTTGCACCCAAAAAATGTGTGTACATGGTTGCAGGAGCTTAAGTGTGTGTATATCATCATCATCTTGCGGCCTCAGCCGAGATTGAACTCACTACACCTCTCCAGTATTCTCTATCTGTCATAGCACCTAAAAGATCTTCCTTAGGGATCAATGTGTCACGTTTTATCCTATCTGGAAAGGTTAACTTGCGGGATCGATTGACAAATGATGGGTGCCTCCAGAGTACAAATGATGACACAAGTTCATCTGTGGCACGTGCACAATGCCCGGCGAACTGGACACGTCTCTTACAAACTAAAGTTGATACTCTCGGCAAGTCTCCATATATCATTACTAGAGTTGGGTGGTTTCGCCATGAGAGATTAAGCACTCTTCTTAAAAGACGTGTATAACATCCATCTAAACGACACTGTTGTTTTGCTGAGAGAGTCCAAGTTTCAGAGCCATAGAGTAAGATTGGCTCAATAAGTACGCGGAAAAGTTGGATTTTGAATTGACGAGCAAGATTGGATTTCCAGATCTTATCCATTTTGTTACAAGCAGTCCATGCTATACCTTTTCTAATGTTGAAGTCTTTCTCAGAGTTCTTGATCTGTGATCCTAGATACTTGTAGTCTTCGACACATTTGTGTGTATATAGGTTTTTGCTCTGTTTGTAGTGAACGAAACAAGATCTAGATTTAAAATTCAAATGCTAAGCACTGACTCATTGATTTTGTTAGAAATGAAAAAAACTCGAATTTACAAACTTTGCTCAACACACACGCAAATGCGAATCCAAAACAAAACTCGTGAAATTTTACACCTTGATGCGAAATGTTTTTCGGCCAATAGAAAACTAGGAAATATTTTAAAAAAATTAAAATATTCTTCAATTCTCAGAAACAAATTCTTTTACGGACCTTTTCGCAAGCCGACGCGAAGTTTGTTCGTCGTCCAATGGAAAGGCCCGAGTCATATTCGGGAGTGAATTCCCAAATGACCTTTTCAAGCCCCACAGACAAAATAAAAGACAGACAAGTTCGCCTGTCACCAGAGAGAAGGAGATGAGCGTATGTCCCTTGACAAACGTCAAGCGGTCGTTATTATTATCTCTACCTTTCTCCCTCACCTCTTTTACACTTGATAAACGAACGGAACATTTTAAGACTGAGCGATTACTGCAAAGACATTCCTACCCTATGATAACGCTCATACATACATACATCCACACATCCTGCGTACGTACACATAAACTCATTCTTGCAAGGACTACTACGAACATTTTGACGACCTTAATTTTATTTGTAGATACCTTAATTGATTTATATGTATATAAATTTGTTGTTTCATTTTACAATTTGATTTTCTTGTTTTATACCCCTCTTATGGTGGGCTATCTAACTAACAAGGCCAAATCAAACTAATCTGTTTCAAGACTCATACACTTCAGTATAATTGATAACCCACTACATGTTTACTGATTTGTAGGCCACATTGGCCATTCTGTCTCCTAGCCGGCCAACAAAGGATGTGGAAGATGAAGAAAAAACTGCCCAGAAATTCTTAATGTGGTGCCATACAACATTTCGACAGATGAACTTTGCATTTAATTTACAGCTGTACTTAGGCCAAGGCGAACTAACGGTAGATGTTCCAGCCATTTTGTCCAGCCTGCCAATGTTTTCAGGGTTGATTTTAACGTTTGGTGAAATCTTTCCACCAAAGCATTTGTCTCTGGGTGATATACAGAGGCCCTAATTCTCTTGCACCCTAAAAGATTCATCAACTGTTTGAATAGGTCAGACTCAAATTGTCGACTTCTGCCTGTGGTGATGACAGCCGAAACACCGAAACGGGCTACCCACCCGGATATAAAAGTCTTCGCTATAGTTTCTGCTGTAATGTCTGACATGAGAAGAGCTTTACACTAATGAGAGAACTGATCGACACATGTCAACAAATAAGTATGCTCTGAGTAGATTTTCTGATGCAATAGAGCACCTACACCAATCGAAGAGACGTCAAATGCCAAACACAAAACATTAAAACAATATGAAGATAATTTCATTGTCTGGGATAATACTGATTTAACTTTGCGAAATGCTGGCATGACAGGCTCAGACAGAACTGTCTTTGCTCTGCAGTTACACGTGGGTTGGATGTGTCTCGGTGCTTTGTTGGTTGTTTTTCTGTTGTGTTTTTTTTATAGTTTGCGTCATGTTCTCGCTGCAACTGTAGCTGATTTTTACTCTTTTTGAGGAATATCTTTACTATTATTGTCCACACACACACACACACACACACACACACACACACACACACACACACACACATATATATATATATATATATATATATATATATATATATATATATATATAGTTGGATTGACGTGAGTTTGTGACCTGGATTTCACGCTATTTGCGATAACGATCGCGAATAGCCAAGGTCTAAATTCATGTCAATCCAAATAAATATGTTAGCTCTATCAATGATATTGAGCGCTTTCCAATAAGACCGCGCATATGTAATATATATATATATATATATATATATATATATATATACATATATATATAGACACACACACATATATATATATATATATATATATATATATATATATATATATATATATATATATGTATGTATGTATGGGTATGTATGTGTGTATAAAGACAGATGTTTAATTAAATACGACTCAGAATAAATATTTTATGAATTTTGTTAACGTTTTCTAGCGTTCTTACAATTTCTTTTTATGAAAACTAAGGATCTGCAGAAAAATTATAAAATCTCTAGAAAACTGAACACCTTATACGTTATTTTTATATATACAATTTATTTAAGTAAATGCTCTGTTTTTAATTAAACAGTATTAATTACATTTACCGTCCTGAATGTTAGAGAAATTTCGTAGTATAAAGAGAAAATATATCAAATAATTGTTGGACTTAATTTATATTATTATACGTTGTCGAGGCTAACATGAACAGAGGACATGTGATAAACGCATGTAATCGTTTTACAGGCCATATATATATATATATATATATATATATATATATATATATATATATATATATATATATATGTACTCCCCCTGCTTAATTGATTCAGTTATGAAATTTTCTCCGATAATCTTAAGTGGTTCATTAAGACCCACTAGTGATTTACAAAGCAGGCCGCATATGGAGCAAGAGTATGGACTGTGGGATGAGATTACTGTTAGATTGGCTGACCATTTAGATCTTGCTCTTGTTTCTCGAAGACGATTCAGACAAGCTGATTGAAAACTGCTGAGTCCACTAACACACGTTGATTTCCATTCTACCCGCTCCAAGCCTAAACGCTCGAGGGTGTTATAAGTTATATTGACAGCTGACAAGTTGCTCTGCAGCTTATCTTTGTATCTTAATTTGTAATTTGCTGTGTATTTAGGCAGCAAATTCTCTTTTAGCCATGTCTGATTGAATAAAATTACAGGCATTATTTCTGCTAATTTAAAAAAAAATCCCTTCATATTCACGGATATCCTTCTGTGTATTGATGTTAAAAGATGAGAGAAATATGCTATAGCTGTTTAAATTTTCATTTTCCAAGTACTTTCGACATTTACCCAAGATCATATATATATATATATATATATATGTGTGTGTGTGTGTGTGTGTGTGTGTGTGTGTGTGTGTGTGTGTGTGTGTGTTAAAATAAAATTCTAACAATCGAGATAATATTTGAAGCGTGGAAAACAAGAATTCTGCTGATAACTAGCTGCTGCTGCTGATTTGTGTTAAATTTTTATGATGATTAACTATAAGTGCAGCTTGCTCTCGGCTTCTGACCTATAAACATCAACGTCAAGAACAAAAAGTCGTTATCTCGAAGACATGATCAAAACTAAGTTGGATGAATTGTTTTCTATTTATTTGCTAAACTTATTTTACTCTCTGGGTGGTTTGCATAGAAACTTCCTATTTTATCCAATTTCATTCAATCCAAGTTGCTACTATGTTATTCATAAACGTGTGTAGAGTATAATATTAATGTGTTGGAAGTACATTTAACGAGAAAGGATATAAAAACACATTTAAGTTAAATTTATTGAAATATTAGTTATAAAAATTGTAATGATAGATAGATAGATAGATAAAAACATTATATTACATTACCAACTTTTAGTGAATCCATTCTTAAAGAATCTAACGTATGTTTATCTAAAACAAACGTAATGTCTACTCGACACATATACATACATACAAACGCACACACACACACATACAAAGAGACCCACGAATATATATTATCATCTGAATTCCTTATAGACAAACTAGATACGCTTACATACATATAGGAATATCTACGGTTTTCAGTTGGGCTTGGAATCCTTAATTTCCTTTCCAATGGACACGGTGTCTCTACTTGATTTCGGAACACCATAAATTATATCAACGATTGTTTGACAAGTCGAATGTACGTGAAACCTGATTAACCAATAAAAATCAAACAACGTAAAAATAAAAATACTAGAATCTCTTTCTTCTGTTTCTTCATATCTCATGATGGAACTATAAGTTATTTCTTTCCAAACATCCTAGCAAAAGACATAATAAAATACACCAAGAAGCAGTTTCTTAACATTCAAACTTGGTTCTACTTTGGACAACTCATAATTCATGTCGGTGCAAGAATTCATTATTTTCCGAACACCATTTCTTTAACACAATATGGCAAAATGATTTAAACCGAAAAAAATATTCACCTATACAACGTGTTGTCCTTTTTATTCCATTTTTAAACTTTTTTTATTATCAAGTTTTTGTCGCATCTTCCAAATGTAGTCATAGAAAAGAAATGAAATAATAAAAGAAATAATTCGTACAAGAAGTTGTTAAAGTAAACGCAGCTCAAATATCAAACATTTCCTGATTCTCTAAAGACTTAAATCTTTGAAATGAGTTTAAGACATGTATTTAAATAAATCTTGAATATATGACTGACACTTCATCCATATAGCTTAATGTAAATGTGAAAATGTCTTTTTCTTTATAAACTATTCTTCTGTGGTTACTCGTAAAATTTCCTTTTTCGTTGCATATAGATAATTCCAAACGAAATGAAGCAGGAGATGAATAAAGAAGCGGAAATAAAATAAAAGATGGCGTCAAATGACTGCGTTGCATCGAGCAAAGAACCTGAAGGAAAAAAGAAAACAAGAAACTATCAGGATCCTTTATGAATTATAACAAGATTCGAATATTTAAAGTCAGCAAAATAAACTGTTTTAACCGGGGACGACTTGGGAAAATACTTTTTGCCTTTTGTTCATTTTATTAAGTAAAAATAAAATTCTTTTTTTACATTAACCTTTTTAAGAACATTTTTTTTCTTTTTTCATTATTTCTGTCATTTGTCGAGCAACTTCAGAATTCTTTCCACACAGAAATATTTATCTTTTGTTACTGTGTCGTACCCTGTTGGAGCTCCAATTCTTTCAAACGGAAGTGTTCACTTCGACATCCACAGTTCATATTATAAAAAAAAAAAAAAACAATATTTAGTTTCGTCCGGTTCCGCGCACCTACTTCCGGAACACCACCCCCAAAAACCAGGGTCATAAACCATTTTTTCCGATTAATCAGGAAAAAAAAAACACGTTTTTCGCAGCAGTTATTTCTGAGCCACTAACTCATCACAAAACCATCGCTGATTGGCTGGCAGTAGTCATGACCTCTGAACTGCAGGTTAGCTTACGGTATACTACACGACAACCCAGGCCATCAAGTCGCTTCCCTCAACAACGATGCATTCGGCCAGCTATGAAATCAGCAACAAAGATAGCCTAATACTCAATTATACGTGGAGTATTTTCCTTACGTGTCTATCTCACTCGACTACATACGTATGTTGATTTTTTCCACGACTACTACCGTATATTATACTCCAAACGAACCCTCAGTCTCCCAAGGCTGATATATGATACCACGGGACGAGCAAACGATCGAACCTTGTAAATCATGAAGAAAAAAAAAAGCTATTTCTTATCTCAACAATGTCTTATCTTCATTTGTTGTTTTCTCACATTCACGTTTATTTTTTCCTGTTAAGGACACCGTTACAACTGTAAACTTCTCTTGCGGTCTTTCAACAAATTTAACTTGAATTTCATTAAAATAATTCAGTAGACGCCTGAATGTATGGTAACCCGAAGGTGCAAAAACAATATTTGCAATAATCGAGGTGACAAGGTTGTACAAAGACTGATACATTGATACACTACGTATTTTGGGTATCTGATGCATCGTATAAGGATAATTATTCTAATATCTTCATTTGATCCGACCGTGGAGCACCGTTCAGAGTGAAATTTGCAGTACAAAAATTCCAAAAATATTTTAACACTTCACATCATTCACAGTAATTTTCTCATAAATTATACAAATGTCTGTTACGTTTCAATCATATTTTACCTTTCTTAAATCAAAACCATAATTTATTGAAAATCATCCTTTTCTTCTACAATCGTCACTGGTCTACCAGAGAAACAAAAATATGGCAATTTTTATAATATGCGTATAAATACATGCTCAAGCAAATGAGATAGATTTAGATAAATCTCACGACTAATATTTTTGCCATTTCAGTCTATGAAAAGAATCAATATTCATTTAAACATGAATAAATAAATTGTTATATAACACTAAAGTGTTGCTGCCGACACTTGAGTTTGAACATAGATCACCAGTGAGCAAACACAGGCGATCCCATTATTGAATTAAGTAGACCATGTGACCGTAGAGGAAACGCATAAGTAGGAAGTCGCGTGACGTCTAGATTGATCGCTATTTCTAGTCTATCCTCTATACTATACGGACCGCTATTCTCTATTCACTATGTTATTTCTCTTTTCGGATCACTATACGGATTACTATTCGAGCGAGTATTATCTAGCAAGTACTATTAATGCGAGTGTTATTCGAAGGAGTCTGACAGCAGTATTGTTCAACGGCGTTACTGTAGTTTATCTGTGATTACAAAGTCTCTACTACAACGAGCATTATAACAGTAACAATATGTATTCGTTGACATCACAAAAGTAGCAACGAGTGTTTGTTGACACCACAAAAATAAATCGATAAACAATTAAAAAAACTGTTTATCATGTCGGAAAAAAAACTTTCGACGCAGTAAAAATGGGGAAAACACAGAAGAGAGCAGCGACAGCCTGGTAATGGTGGCAAAAGGAGTCCTCCTCTTGCGACCCGCTCCAACTCGGTCTAGTAACAGAGAAGAAAAAGAAGAAATAATCCTTCAGCACGACAAATAACCAGTCACGTGTCGGCTGATAGAGAAAATAGGTCTCGTAAGAATACAGAGGATGATTTTTATAAGGAGGCTAACCGCCTCCCACAATCCTCCTCCGACCAAGACCATAAATATCAGTTGGTCATTTGGTTCCAGTTTAGCTAGACACAATTCCCCCGAGGCTGAAGCAACCCGTCCGTAAGTAACCCCTTCTCTCTTCCTCTTTCCTTTTCTTCACAATCAGGAAGCGTTACGGAATTACAGGGAGAATGAATTTAAATTCGAAAAATCGTCATCAAATAGCAAAGGATAATCTCGCATAACCACACCAATCAATGCTCTGTTAATAATAAACAGTATTAAACAACATTTACCGGCCTGAATGTCCGAGAAATTTTCACAGAAGATATTCCTCCTCCGACAGATATGAATGTACGTGAGAGAATAGATAATCTATTGATTTTTTACGGATTATCAACATTTGAAGTTTTTTTGTTTTTTTTTTAATAAACGGGGCTGAAACTACAAAGATCAAACTGAATCATATTTCAGATTAGAGGAAGTTGCTTACAGAACATACTGTTCCCGACAGTTCTCCCAACTAAGTACTGTCAGGACTTAATTTCGGCGATCGAACGAAAATTTAATGAAATACTTCATAGGAATTACGTATATCATGTGACACAGATTAAGCGTACATTGCAACATTTCCAGACTTGATCCAATGAATATCAAAGGCGAACAAACAGGTTTGTCTTGAATAGAATTTATATCCAGCTAGCAAATTGGATCAGGGGATATTGTGATTGAATTCAAAGTATAACACATTATTACATCTGTTTCGTTTTACAGCATTTTTTCAAATTCTTTTTTTTTATCTATTCATAAAATACAAAGGTTTTTCTCTTCTAAAGAGCCTTCTTAATTTTAAGGATCGTTCAGACATCAGTATTTTCTCACCGCTAATCTAGTGTATATAGCGTCTTTGATAATAGAAGAACACAGTTAGGCTATTCTACGATTCATCACATAAAGAATAAATGCAATTATTTTCCTTCAGGTGTGAAACTAACCTTGTTCTCCAATTTTATTTAGCATGTCGACATCTTGATTTTATATGACCAATATTAGCCTGAATATATAAAAAAAATATTCAAATAGCTTCTTTGTGTCTTTCGTTTACTAAAAGTCCATCTAATACACAGTAGCGACTCTCGAGAAGATGTTGTCTGAGTGGAAATTCCTTCTTACCAAAGAAATACGGGGACGATGAGGATGATTCGGCACTGTGTTAGTGGTACGACAAACCTTAGCTGTAAAGGTCTGAACTGGTGAAACTAAGGAATGTAGCTTGTCTGAACATTTGCCATCGAAATAGCGATAGATTGGGGTGAAGCTGACAAGATTTCGTCTGTAAGAAAGACGCTGTTGAGTGGAAAATAATTAATCACCCATAAGACCGAAGACATCAGCGTTGGACGTAACGAGGCGTGGCGTACGACTGAAATATTAAGCATAAAGCATTTCAATAAGAAATCTTATTCTCATTACTAAACTCCATTTCTGCAATGCCGTGCTAGAGAATCTCTCTCTCATTAATCTGTCCTGTTCCTATAATCTGTCCTGTCACTATATAATTTTATCATTCGTCTCTTCATTAGATATTATTGCCACATCCGGTGTGGTGCTTCTACTATAAATGTAATTATAACCTTTCAGATGTTAAACTGAATTTTGGTATCCACATTTATTTGTCACGTTGTTATCTTGTTTTTATGGACGAATATTAGCCTGAATATAAGAAAATTGTTCAAATAGCTTCTTTGTTTCATCCTTTTACTAAAACGTCACCCAATACAAGGCCCAAGAGTAACTCAAAGAAGAGACTTACTGAATGAGGTTGTTTTATGGATGTAAGAGGAGGAAGAAAATGCAGCTCATAAAGATATGTAGTTGACCCTGGACGTGAAGGGTAGTGATCGGGAAAGCATCCAGTCGGGAGTTTGTTTTAGAAAGCATCAGTTCTCGAGAAGACGCTGAGTGGAATTCCCTTCTTATCAATGGAATACGGAGGGGATGAGGACGATTCGACCCTGTGTACGTGACATGACGGATCTTAGTTTCAATGGCCTGAACTGGTGGAATTAAGCAATGTAGCTCGTTGGAACATTTGCCATAAATCAGCGACAGAGTAGCGATAAACTTACAGCATATTGTTTGTGGTAAATGGTCTATAGAGTCGAAAATAATTCATCACCCACAAGGCCAAAGACTTCAGAGCTAGATGCAACCAGACGCGAGGTACGACTTAAATGTTAAGTGTAAACATTTTCAATAAGGAATGCCTCATTACGAAACTCTATTTTTCATTGTGTAATGTGCTAGGCAATCTTGCCCTCCTGAATTTGTCTTGCACCTATATAACTCTATCATTCATTAAACATTGTTATAACACCTGGTCTGGTGTTTCTAGTATATATCTAGAAATTCTGGACATAATCCAAAGAAGAATCTGCAATATTATTGATCCAGACCCGTCATCTAGGCTTCAATCCCTTTCCCCAATTCCGTCGTAAAATAGTTTCCTGGTGCCTTCTCTACAAATATTTTCACGGCAATTGTTCTGGTGAAAATTCCTTCGTGAATTTAAGCGTACTACTTGATTGGCAGTTAGGTCTCATCATTTTACTGTTAGAATTGCTAAATGTAACCGTAAGTTCTATTCGAACAGTTTCTTTTCTCGCCTATGGTAAAATTTACCAGCTTCTTGCTTACCTGTCAACCACAATTTTTAAAAATTTAACTCCAACGCCAAATGGCATTTTTTTTCCGTGAATCCTCTTCTTTTTATTGTTCTCTTTCCTTATCAAGTTTTACTCTTTCATTCTATTTATTGAATTTCATCCTCAGTATCCTCTTGCACATTAGTGGCTTTATTACTTTTCTGGGGTTGAAAAGATTAAAAATATGTTGATTAACTTTAGACGAAATAATTAATTAAGAGGAAATAAATTAAAAGTAATAATATCAATTAAAAATTTAAAGAAAGATTTTTAAAATTGGTTTTAAAATGTTTGGAAATGGGCCAGTTATTGTCTCGGCTTCTGTTATGATGATTATCTAAAAGGATAAAAATAAATAAAGAAATTGACGAAATGAAATCAAGTACCTGTGATTTTCGTATCGATTATGTACGTCAGACCAACCAGAAGGCATAAGGAAGAATAACCTTTGGTCAGGTTTTTCACTCCCAGAACTGAAGACACGAGCACAATTCGAAGGGGATAGGTAAATCCTATAAATAAATAAAAAACAATACAAAACTTCCTAAATACGATAGATATCTGAAGAAGCTCCAGGAGGTCAACAATCGAAACGTGCTTAAAATCTTGTAATAAACCTTTTGTTTGTTTTGTTGTTTTTGTTCTTTATTTATCATTGATTAATAATTGCTTTGAACCTAGGATTGGATGAACAATTTATACAATGAAATCATATCCAGTATGATTTTATAGCAAATATCTGTAATCCCTTCGAATTCCAGTCAAATCCATTACATTCATTTACGTGCTAATAACTTTGGGAAAGGTATGAATCTCTTTCTTCTCCCTCCAGCTATGGGTAAATAGTAGAACAGACCGGGTTCTATAGTCATGGATAGCAATTGGTCTACCGCAGAAAGAAGTGGCAACCTACCACAGGAAAAAATCTGCCTCGTCAGTCATGTATCCAAAGATACCTGATCGCCTAAGTGTATATCACGCATGGCACATAACTGGATTTGAATTTCTACATGAATTCGATGGTGATTCTGTTATATAAGAATCATTTCAGTTTTTAATTACAGAAAAATGGTTTAGGCACTAGTTTCCTGGAAGTCTTCCGGTTAATCGCTTGTTCATGTGAGGCTAGAATACACACCTGTTCAGTGGGGAAGCAGAGATGGCATCGTAAAAATGAACTGGCAAATACCTGAAGAAGGCCGAATTTTACTGCAGCCGAAACATTATAAAAACAATGCAGAAAAATTTCTGAAAAAAACTTTGCATAATTAGAATATTTAATTCGATGAATAATAACAATAAAAAAAATTGACTAGAACAACAAACTCTCAGAAATATCGATATATTAAAGAGCATATTGATTTAACGCTTTAAATATTTTAGAAGCATTTAAAAATTAATATTTTCCTTTAGGGAAAGAATTATATTATGACAGCTCGATTTTGAGCTGATTACAGTTGTCACGATTTTAATACTCGTGAAAATATAGTGAATATGTCATAATTATTTTTTATAGATTTTCAGGCAAATATTATATAATTTAATTTGCTTCGAAATACTCACCTTGGCAAATGGAAAAAAATGATACACACACAACGAACAAAGAGAACGATTGGCAGAATGTAAAGACTAAAGAAGAAATTGCCATGCCAATCAATGACCACATCAGAAGATAACTTGTTTGGATGTGAAACAGGTCAGCCACAATTCCAACAATAATTTGGCTAGGCAAAATAATTGCGCCGAAGATGGACATTATCAAGGCTCCTTGTTTGCGCGTGAGTCCAGTATCCACAGCTTTTGCCGGAAGATAGATCGGAACACATTCGCCCGCTGACAAAATAATTACATATGAAAGAATTAAAGATGACATAGATTTGCAGGAGTTTATTCCAACAGTTTTCTTGATAAATATTGTTACTATTCTTATCGAGTTACCATTCTTATAGAGTTAAAATTCTGACAGAGTTACCATTTTTATATTTCTTCAGAAGAATATACAAGGTTTGGAAACGAAATAGAACATGAAAAATATTTATATATCTTAAAAAATATCTTCAGCATTTAGGACATATTGACACGTATGCTATTGTAGGAATCCTTCTACACGGTTTTTCGTTGAATGTTAAAATTTGGAGTGTCGGGAGTCCATACATTAACAAAATAACGTTACGGGGTCGCTCGTAATTTCACCGTCTAGAATAATCACACGATTTTCATTGAAGGAATAAAATTCAGAAGAAAAGACAACGTAGTTTCAACAAATAAACATTAATTTAATATAACGACAAGAATACAAGCTTGATGATGTCTTTTTGTTTGGGTTAATAAAGTTCAATACAAGGTTGTTGTCTTTTTGTTTGGGTTAATAAAGTTCTGAAATAAAATATATAATCTGTCTTTGTGTACGTATGTGAGAAACAATAAAATGTTGTTATATGTGTGTTTGTATGAAAAAGTCAACATGTGTGTGCGTGATTCATAGTAAAAGCGGATACGAGAGATAGGAATTGTTTCTCACTGTTGGCGGTGTTGCCATAGTCTGAAGTTTATCAACGCTGTCGCTTTTAGCGTGAGGTCATGAAGATCGTCAGCGAGAGTTGTGTGGAGTTTGTTTGGGAACGGATTTCGTATGTTTTTATACACTTTTTCGTAACAAAATCGGCTCCAGAATTAAATTATTTATTTATTCCTTATTGGCCCTAAGAAGTCACGTGGCATGTCTTCTACTACGTCCGTACGATATTTGGTCGGTATCTACCTAAAAATAATGATGACTGATACAACAAACATTCTGATTTGTATTCTATGATTTTATTGGTGTGTTTTAAGATGTAAATGTTTTCTTGAGTGTGATTGGTTTATAAATATTGTATTTGATATTTTAGGGGACACGACACTATAATATATATTTTTTATCAGATGAATCAATCAGAAAAAGATGGCTGCCGTTCCATGTTTTTATCTCGATTATGTAATACATAGATTTAGAAAAGCATATAAAAGATGAAATTAATAAGGTTTATCTATTCACATAAGGATTTTGTATAGATTTTATATAAAATAGGCATAGATTACATAAATCTGTCTTGCGTTTTAAATGAATATAAAGGATAAAATAAATTAGATTTGTCAATTTATTCATGTCAGAATTCTGTATTTGAAAACGTAAAATGGATAAATACGAAACTGAAAACGTAGGCTGATGTTTCATATTTTTTCATAGATTTTTAAAATCAATATATTCCCGCATAGAAGTATGTATTTAATCACACGTAAAATATATAATAACGATGAAAAAAGACCTCATAAACTAACGCAGATATTAGAACAATAAAAAATAACATATTAACTTTGATCAATGAAATGTGTTAACGTCATGCAATTAAGTGTGACGTTAACAAATTTCATAACGGAGAAAGGGCAAGCATGGTGGTGGGGATATTTAGACGTTTACAGTTTCATAATTCTGCTAAAGACAGAGTTAAAGATATTGGCCAAGATTCTTTTGGGACCGGAAATTCTACTGGGAAGGGCTGAACAATTCAGAGCAACCTCCATCTGATTCGCACGAACCTAAAAGACGACGCTGATTAATTCGGGCCAGTCCAAGTTGTTTGATAGAGTCGGCCAACAGTACCTGGTTGCTGTCCTGCAGGTTACTGGATTCAAACATGATTTCTGCAAGTGGATCAGCCTGCTGTATGACTCCCCAGTGCTGCGAACGGGAAGCAGCTGTCGCCTCTGCTTTACGCTTTGGCGTTGGAACCTCTCCTTTGCCGGCCCTATGTGGTATCAGTGTTCCTGGGAGAGCTCGAGTCAGTGTTTCTGCGTACGCTGATGACGTATCCATTTTCGTGTCCTGCTGGAGCGACTTTGAGGTAGTTCAGAAGGCACTTGAGCGGACCGAGAAAGCCACGCGAGGGCAAAGATTTACTGAGACAAGTCTTCCAGTTAAGTGATTGGAAGGGCGTTGCTCTTCCGGGTACCTACAGTTGGATTGAAGGTCCCGTCCACATTCTTGGAGTGTCGTTCCGGCGGCCGAGTATCCAGCTGAAGAGGAATTGGCCAGAAGTAATGGCAAAAGCCGGAGTGGCGCTCCGGACTTGGCCCTGAATGCGGTTGTCCTTAAAGAGTAAAGCTGAGGTGTATAGGTATTTCCCCTCATCCTTTACCGGTTGTCAGTACTCCCTCTCTACGAGAAACGTACGAAAGCTCTCGAGCGCTTACTGTTTTCCCTCTTGTGGATGGGACGCTATCCGAGATCCAAAGAAAATTCTGTGTGCAGCATCTGTGCCATAGGGGGGGTGCTGGGAATGCCACACTTGGAGTGTCATCAGTACGCCACGAGGTTGGTTTTCTTACGCCGAGCTTTGATCTAAAGATTCGCTAGGGCTGCCTTCCCTAACCTTGTCATCACTCCTTCCTGTTCAGAGGCTGGACGCCGTCGTAAGACCCGTAAACACTCAGAATTGTTACACGAGTGTCAAACGGACTTGCTTGCTACTCCGCGGTCAAGTGGTCTTTCACGGCTTAGGAGGACATTGTGTTGGGAAATAGTGGAGGGGTATCATCGGATTCACTCCGTGAGCGGCTCAGCTTGCTGGCGACCGATTTGCACTGGACACTAACGGCAAAGTATTTCCCCGAGTTTTCGCTTATCTGGCGATCGGTCCGAAACGCTCTACCTCCCAATGATGTGGACTTCAGAGTGGGCTGGGCAGATATGCCCAACTGTCATCGGTGTGATATTGGTTTGAAAGAAACGGTTGCGCACGCCTTCTACCACTGTCCTCATGTGCACCGACTCTGGGATCATGTCATCGAGTTGACGGCTCGTATCGATCCCAAACATATTATGTACATTGATCCCGCATAAACATGCGATATTGTCTCGTGTTCTGGGATGAGACTGATGGTGCATCTGATGCTGCTAGTCGTGGCAAGAATGGTGTTGTAGACGACGCGGATGGAATGAATCTTACGATACGAACGTTATTCTCATCAGGATCTGGTTGAATTCTTTTGGCATTAAGATGAAGATCAGAAATGATAGAAAGCCTTTGCTATCGGCAGATTTCAACGAAAGAAGGGTAAAAGCATTGGTTTGTGTGAACGGGGCCAACCTTGATTTTCTTTGTTAGTCGCCTTTTGGCACAACTGGGCGTTTTCATGTTAGACCCCTACCCTGGTCAAGCTAGACACATGTTTAACTAGTTAGTGTGAGTAATTGTTGTTCCCGACCGACTCCCTGTATTCTCCTTTGTTATGGTACATGTCAATATTCCCAAGATCTCCAGTTTGTTTTTTTGTTCCCCACCTTTTATCTTGACTGAATCAGCTTTCACAATTCCCTACTCCATAATGTTTTTTCATGTCTTTGCCCCGAGATAATCCGCTTCTTGATTCTGCTTAGCGGCAGAATACAATGCGCACTCTTATACTTCTACGGGGTAGACAGGGCCTACTAATATTTTTAATTCTCTTTTTTCACTTATTTCTTCACTTTCATTAACCTCTTGCGTCTTAGTGGCGTTAACGTCTTGCTTGGAATGAAAAGTTTTAAAATCTAAAAAAAATGTTTATGGTCTGCAGTCAATTTTTCAATAGATATTTCGATAAAATTTGAACGAAATTATAGATTTCAATAACTGAAATTGAAATACGGTAAACGTATTTGAAATACAGCAAGTATTTACTTAATTTAATAGAGAAATATTTCATTTTCATTTCACCCTCCTCCTCGACATGATATCGTTATTTAAAGAAAAACGGACGAACGTTTGAGCTTGTTGGGTAGATTTATTCAATGCAATTTGACTACTGCTCATAAGTGAAGTTCCATCATTTCTTTTCTAGTCGACCATTTCAATGGGGAGACAACTATAGTTGCCTCCCAACATTAGATATTAACCATTGCTTCATAATGAGGCATTTCGAGGATATGATTTAGTTTGAATGTTTTGTTGGATTTTATTTTCGTTATTCGGCACCTCCCTTCCCACTCATTTCTTGTCATTATTTTATATATTTTTAATTAAAAAAACATGTATATATTTTCATGTCAGGGATGTTTTAGTGAATATCCTGTATCATGGTATGTCTTAGATTGAATGACGATGAATGAGTTTTTATGGTGTTTGAATAAATTATAATGAATGAATGGATTGGCAACCAGTTTAACTCGATGTAGGAAAGTCATTGACAGTCAACATTTCCCCAACACCCTTTTGGCCTTGTGCCACATGAAATGTAATATTTAAAAAATAAAAACATATTTTATTAGTTATAGTTTATATTAGATTACATTTTGATTGTTCTCTTAGTGACTAGTAAATAAGAACACTCAAGTTTTCAAAGAAAAGAATTTATTAAAATCTGGGAAAATTGGGCATCTGACTTCAAATATTTTATTCGTGTTAAAAGAAAATTATGATTTTTAAGCTTCAATTTAGAAGACGAAATCTGGTCTGCTTAGCCTAATTGTTGTTTGGCGTGTGTAGTAAAGGTTGCCATAATAGTGGATATTTAACCGACTATCATTTTTTTTGTTACGTACAAATACAGGGTAGCCCAAAAAAATGAGAAATTTTTGAAGTGCGTATTGCCAGATATGAGCAAGTGGCAACACTGCAAAACAGTGACCTTGAGCAAGTAAACATTTCGCCATTTAGAATTCAAGATGAAAAGTATCCCAGCTGAGATGTTGCAGCAGTCAATGAGGAATCTCAATAGCAGATTTTTAAAATGCATTCGTACAGGAGGACGCCATTTACAGGATATAATTTAAAAAAAATGAAAATTCCATCATTGTTTCTTAAATGGCATGTTTTAAGGTTTCAATTACTATGAATAAAATATTTTTCTTCCATCGCTATTGGTTTTATTGGATTGTTAAAAAGTTCCCGTTTTCTTGGGTCACCCTATATATGAATCAACAACGATTCCGCAAGATATACCAATACAATATCGATCGAAGTCGATTTTTACATTAAACAAATAGATACATTGGAACAATAAGGTCTATTTTAACGAAGATGTCTTTTTTAAAATCATTTCACCGCAAGGAAGACAATAAAGCCACTGTGACATAAGAGGTTACTGATTGTTATTTCTATAAAGGAAGGAAGACAACAATAAAAATTAAGAAGTCAGAAAAATTAAATGGATTTAAATGTTTGAAGATCAAATTTGACTAAGAAGGAAGAAACCGGAAGTGAGCTCCAAAAGCGAGAAGTGTGAGAGAAGAAACTGCTAGCATAGAACTTACGGTTACATCTAGCCATTTAATATTTAAATTAATGAAACCTTTCTGCCAGACTAGCACTGCGTTTAAATTCATAGGTAACATAGTCTAGGTAACATAGTCTAGGTAACATAGCGGAAAGTTCATCAGAACAATTACCATGAAAGTATTTATAGAAAAAGGCACAGGGAAGTGACGTTACGGCGGTGGGGAAAGGGAATGAAACTGAGATGCCAGGTCAGGATCAATAACATTGCAAATTCTTCTTTGAATTATATCAAGAATCTCTAAATATATAACAGGAGAACCAGGTAGCAGGAATATTCAAAGCAAAGACAAACGGTAAATTTATAAATTGTTGTCTTCAAGATAATTAGTTGTCGAGAATTATTTTTTATTATATTTTTTTCAGCATAGCACAACAGACTCAATTTTATTCAGTAGTATTTTTCGGAAATGCAGTTCAGAAAAAAAAAATTCTTTTTATATGGCATACGAGTATATATAAGAAACATCTCCATGTGATAGATCAAAATAGATTACATTTCTTAAAAGCGGCAGACCAAAATTACAAAGAAACATGTATCCAACACCACGCATCAAAATGTAACGTTATTTATAACTACAGTATATTAATAAAACTGCATTTTACGAGTTTCTTATTTATTACTACAGTTCTGTAACTTACCTGTCCAAAAAAAGTAAACAGCTAGTAGCAATTGCATGCTGGGATTTTTCATAACATCTGGATCAAATATGGTTAGGCGAAGGTGATTTAATTTACTTGAAATGTTATTAGTCATATTTGTTGAAGGTCTGTTTTCTGAATGTCCACGATGTTCATTAGAATTCTTTATCTGAAAATCAAGATGATTGTATTTTATGAAAAATATTATTGATCAAGACGATACACAGTTTTTTTTCTGCCTTACACAATTTCTTAACAATTTCTAAACTAGTTATGTCTTTACTTTTTAGTGACAATCACTGTTGTGTAGTCTTTTTTCATCTTTATTTTGTTTTAATCTAAATAAATTGAAACTCTAATATAAATGATTTCAAAGTTAAAATTTTAATGATGAATTCCAGTTCTAAATCAACATAAATAACGCCTGCCAGCCCGTCAAGAAATCCTTGTAAATTCGCCATCTTTATTCGAACATGGATGAAAATATCTGGTTCTTTCTGGGATCAGGTAATAAATTTCATTTGAAAATACTCTTTTACAAATCTATTTATTTAGTGCCCTATCCTGATCATGGGATCAAAGTCTCGAATCTCATCATAGTTGAATTTTCACCGTGGCAACTTCTTGAATATATCGAACTGGGGAGACGATTCCGGCCCTGTTGAAAAGTATTTGAGAACAATGCCATGAGTTCTCAGAGCATCACTTTGAGAGAAATTGTTCGAGAGTCGGCCCTGTGACTTTTCTATAAATATTTGGATGGTAATTTTTCTGATAAGCTTTCCTCTTAGGTAATTCGACTTTAAAAACTAGGACTAGATTGGCTTGCTGTGTATCATCCATTTACAGGTGAAATGGCTAGATGTAATCATAAGTTCTATGTTAACTGTTTCTTCTCTCGCAGTTTTCGCTTATGGAACTCTCTTGAGGCCTTTTGTTCTCAAATGAACTTTAATTTCAAAAAAGTAAATCCATGTCAGTCGTTATCTTCTGTCTTCTTAATTATTTTTATTGGTCTCTCTCCTTAATAATGTTTTTTTCTTTTTCTCTTATTTTTTCACATTCATTAACTCCTTGCATCTTAGTGGATTTATTGCCTTCCATGAAGTAAAATGGTTTAAAATCTAAAAAAAAATGGTTAAGCTCTGCAGTCAATTTTTCAATAGATATTTCTATAAAATTTGAACGAATTTATAGATTTCAATAACTAAAATTGAAATACAGCAAAAGTGTTTGAAATACAGCAAGTATTTACTTTGTTTAATAAATATTAATTTTTATTTAACGCTTCTCCTCGACAAGACATAAGATATAATTATTTAAAGAAAAACGGACGAACGTTTGAGCTTGTTGGGTAGCTTTATTCAATGCAATTTGACTCGTACTCTTAAGTGAGGTTCAGCCATTTCTTTTATAGTCGACCATTTCAATGGGGAGACAACTATAGTTGCCTTCCACCATTAGATATTAACAATTGCTTCATATGGCATTTCGAGGATATGATGAAACAAGAATCAAACAATACGGATAAGTTTCAGGCTAATGTTATTTACGAAGTTCAGCGCAACCCTAATTGTAGGAGACCTTAATGGGAATCGAACCACCGACATTCGTAAATGATAATGCCAGATATAGCTCCTAAGCAAAGAGGCCACATTGATAATTACAAAAGCGATATTTTCCGTATGTATATAAAATAAGAAAGTGAATGTAGAAAGAAAAAGTAACATTGTCCCTTCTTTATATTCAAATCCCTTTTCGTCTGGATAGAATTCTGATTCCGGTTTTACTAGAATCTCATTCATAAACTTCAGTTTGATTTCTGATAGGAAGTTTTTTAACGTCATCAGCCAATTTTTCATTAAATGTTGCTATAAAATACCTCCGTCAGAAGTGCATGAAAAAAGAAAGGAAGAAACATTGACATTTACGTTTGTCTCTTCTTCATGTCCAATCGTCTTTTCGTTTGGATCGAATCCTGATTCCGGTTTTAATAGAAACTCATTCATAGACTTCAATTTGATTTCTGAAACGAGATACTTTCTATAAAACTTACAGAATACACTTTTAACAAAGCAAAATAACTAGAGTAATAAGAGACAGAAAAATCTCTTTAGAAACAAAGAAAAGTGTATTCAAACAGAATCTGTTCTCCTTTATGGCAAGCGAATGCTGCACAATCTTCTCAAAAATGAAAATAAATGAAATAACAGAAATATGGTTATACAGAAAGATACTGAGTACACTATGAACCAAACATGTGAGCAATGTCGAGTGTTTTTTTTTTCATTTATAGACTTCAATTTGATTTATGAAATGAAACGATTTATATAAAACTTTGTTTTAAAAAATTTATACAGTTTTAAGTTTTATACATTTAAAAAAAATAAATTGCATTTTCTGAAACCCATTCAAGTAATCAGCTTTTTTTTATTCTCTTCGTTGTTGCAAATTCAACATTTTTTTATACCAAATTAAAATATTTCCATTTTCCATGTTTGAAAGGTATGAAACAAGGATATGTATTTCTGATTAGTGTTTGGGCTCAGGAAATACTGATATATATATATATATATATATATATATATATATATATATATATATATATATATATATATATATATATATATATATATATATATATATATAAAAAATCGAGTACTCCCAGTCTCTGGTGTGTTTATCTAAAAAAAATAAACACGTTTAAATTCACCTTCGTCTCAGAAGTGCGCCGATGGCTTAGGGGTGGATTCTCCGACTAACACCAAGTCAGTCGGGTTTCGATGCCGGCTTGAGGCAATCGGATGTTTAGCTACACTGATGAGATGTGAAACACCAAAACATTCTGTCTATGGATAACAATATATATGTTGTCATCCACATTACCAATTAATCATATTAAAATCAAAAAGTCATTTCACTTGTTTCCTTTAAAGAATACACGAGGTACAACAATTTTACTGGCGTTTTCTTTATTGTTTTCTTTTTTATATTTATCTCGCTCTCATTTTCTCACGCATTAAATTTAATTAATATTTACAGCGATGCTATTCTAAGTGTTCTGGAAACTCTACAAGGATTTGTTATCGGTGGTTGTAATCTAAACAATATAAGATACTCAGATGACATTGAATTGATGGCTGACACGGAATGAAAACTACTAAAACTTCTAAACAGGTTACTAAGAGAAAGTGAGAAAAAAAAGGACTATTCATGAATTGCAAAACCCCAAAATCCAAACACGTATTGAACTAGCAAAAGATTCATTTCAAAAGCTAAGGAAAGTATTGAAGAAAAGAAAACTTTCATTAAAAACAAAAGAAAAAGTGCTGAATTGCTATGTGTTATCCATTCCTTTATATGACAGTGAATGATGGGCAATCTTCCCACAGATGGGGAGAAAACTGGAGCAACAGAAATTTGGTTCTCCAAAAAGATACTGAGAATTCCATGGACAGAATTAGTATGCAACAGGGAAGAAAATGGTAACTTAAAGAATACTTAGAAACGGGAAGAGACAGCTGAAATACATTGGACACATAATGAGGAAAGATGATTTGGAAAACTTAACTCTCACAGTGTATATTATGGAGAAGAAAAATAGCGTCAATGGATCACAGAACATGCGGTATGAGCCTTAGTAAAAGGAGAAAAACAGCTAAAGACCACAACGAAAAGGAAGTTTTTAAAAATTGTATTTTCAATGCACTTACCTTTCATCTCCTTAATCTTCATGTTGACGGTCTTAATCGGCCGACACAAAGCGCCATAGACAACAAAGTTTAAAAACAATCCACTTATTAACAAAAATGTTCCTCTCGTACCATAAAAAGAAATACTTCGTTCTACCAAATAACTGAGGACAAATGCACCAAATCCACTTCCACTATGCGAGATTCCCACGGCCAGAGTTCGTTTCTTCTTAAAATAAGATCCAACAATCGTACTGGCGGCAATATATGCCATTCCAGCAAAACCACCTGAAAAGAGAAATGAGGAACACAACGAAGGCGAAATAAATGCGAGAAAGCAAGCGCATCAGTTTTGTTGTTTAATTTTTGAAAAAAATTATCATGAAAATCATGTTTTATCCAATTTATGAAATAAACCGAATCTTATCATGAGAATCCAAGATTTTTGACTGTTGTTTGCAAGATGGCGGAAACAGAAATGAATCGCTTAAAAAGAGGCACGGAAGTTAAACAGATAGACAATGAAATATATTGCTTTTTCTAACCGATTCACCCCAAGATAGGCGATAAAGCCATTGAGATGTAAGGGGCTATTGGGAGTGAAAGAGAATGAGAAGACTTTAGAAGGAACCAGAAACTCAATCCTAAAAAGGAAACAAGCGATAAACATCTAATCCTGTTCAAAAGAACGAAGGAGTGTGAACTGGGCGATAGGCTTGTTTACATACAGGCTGATCGACAAAGTTTCTTTCAGCTTAGATATTTGAAATACAAAATAAGTATGGAGTATTCCTCTACTTAAAATACTCCACACAAATTGACTAGCTGGATGGGTTCTATATTCGCTTACGTGTATGAGGTTAAGTATGAAATTATAAACTACCACGTATAGTTTACAGTAAAGAGAAAAAAGATAATTCTCCGGATGAAACGGCTTTGGGATAGAAGATGTGACTCAGGGGGCACAGTCCATTGGTTTTAAGTAGACTTGGATGAGTCACATGACGGAATTTGTGAAGAGCTTGCGCTATATCGAGTTTAGAATTTTTACCTCTTCGTCACCAAGACCCGTTGGTCTAGTGGGTATGACGTTTGCGTCATAACGTAACGATACAGGTTCGATTATCGGTAGCAGCTGATGAGTCACCAAAATAAGACGAAACGTTCTGTCTGCATTCTGTTGAGGATTCTTCTAGATTCGCTGAATTAATTATGATTATTCAAATCTACCTAATAATATATATATATATATATATATATATATATATATATATATGTGTGTGTGTGTGTGTGTGTGTGTGTGTTTCATAATTTCACCCCAAGTATGAAAGAGAAAACTACCACGGATAGTAAAAAGAAAAAAAGATTATATATATATATATATATATATATATATGTGTGTGTGTGTGTGTCCATCATTTGACCTTAAGAAAGGTGATAATACCACTAAGACGCAAGGGGTTATTGAGAGTGAAAAAAAAATGATAAATCGTTAATGAGGAGAAAGGTCAATAAAATAACGGTAAAAATAGAAGATGGCGATTGTCAGCGGCAGGGAAACAAGAATTTGGAAGAGAGTTCCAAAGGCGAGCAGTGCGAGAAAAGTAATTATTAGAATAGAACATGCGTTTATATGTAACTTGTTCAATGATAAAGTGATGAGACCTAATGGCCAATCTAGTCGTAGGTTTAAATTCATACAGACAGGGCAACAAAGAGGGAAACACATTAGAATAATTGCCATGAAATGATTTATAGAAAAAAAAAAAAAAAAAAATAACAGAGAATCCAACTAACCACGTTTGGAGGGGGGTGATTGAAGTCGAGATGCCAGAGTTCATCGTTGAATTTTGTCAAGAATCTCGAGATATATAATAAAAGACCAGATATGTCAGTAATAATTGCAGGAGAAACCAACGTCTGATGCGGCATACTTTGATCGCTCGGCCACGGAGATCTTCACAGTCCAGCGAGCTTCTATTTACTTTAATGCACGTTCAGTCGATCAGAATTTTCTCGAAATGGATCCTTGGTTCACCCTTGAATGTCCTACAGCAATATCTTATCGTAACCATTATTACGATACCTATCCCAGGGAGCGGTGAAGAAGGACACTTGCTGCCTTCATAAGTAAAGTGTATAAATGGTTTTCAATAATGTGGCTGAACATTCATCCGTCCTCACAGTATAGACACACCAATATTTTCAGTGTCATCAGAAAACTCTAAAACTATAATGAACAAGAATGTTGCTTATCACCTAAATAGGAACAACCTCTGGAGGGATTAGTACGGATTTAGATTGGCCCAATCCGCTGCTGAAATTCTAACTGAAATTACTGACAAAATTAGTCAGGCACTTAACACGAAATACATCTCAAGAATAGTCGAATTAGGTATTTGACAAAGTATAGTATAAGGGGTTGCTGCTCATGCTCTCTAGATATAGAGTATCTGGAAGAGTCTTTTCAGTTACAAAGTCCTTCCTAAAGCGTAGGTTCCTGAAAGTAGTTGTTAATTGCCAGTCCTAAGTGATCAACACGGTCGTTCCCTAAGGTCCGCTTCTCGGTCCAACCCACTTCTTACTCTGTATAAATGATCTGTTTTAGTGCATATTCCGATCATTTGTGGATATCAACAGTATATGGGTGCAACTCCCAAACCCTCGATGACCAGAGATTGGAAGCTGATCTCTCCTCTAACCTAGCTGTTGTAAATCAATAGATTAAAAACTCGCTGGTCACATGCAATGCGGCAAAAATTAAATTGCCTGAACAACCACCTTCGTGAGAACTCCTTTCCAAATGAGGTAGTCTTGATGCAGCTACTCACAGATTTCTTTGCGGCCAAGCTACCTGATTTTTACCACCAAGGCAGAGCACATTTGGAGGAAAGTTGGTAAAAGGGTTAGATGCCGATGGGGGATGATTTCGAGGACTAACGGTATGTTAAATTTGCTGTATATCTTTATTATAATTAATCAAAAACGGCAAAGATTTTTTGGTTACCTTGTAAAAAAAAACTTGTCCGCTCTTACCTGAGAGAATTCCATGCGTAACATAAAGAATTTCAACTTTCTCAGCAAAAACACTTCCAATAGTTGCCAATGCAGAAACGAATCCTCCGCAAATGATAACTTGGCGATGACTTGCATTAAACATCATTAGAAACAAGACCAACGGACCTGGTAAATAAAATAAAAATATTCAAGTCAAATTTAAAATAGTCTCAAAATGGAACATTTCTCCATTTTAAAGTTATTTTTTATACTTGTACCAATTTGGAAACTTACCAACGCATAATGCGATTCCACCGAAAATAGAACCAACCATGGCTGCTTTTGATACTGTGTCGTTATAAAGATCAATGAGTCCAAGGAGGAGAATCCCATTTGATAAACTAAGTCCTCCAGTTGTAAAATTAATCATGAATCCGGCAAAGCAAACGACCCAACCCCAACCACCATCTGGAATCAGAAGTGAGTTTCCATCGTCAGGTTTTGTTTCTGATTCCAATTCCTTTGTTGGTTTTACAACGATGATTGTCTTTGTCGTTTCCATTCTGAAAAATAAAAATTGAATTTTATATTTTTATGGATTTAAATCTATCGAAGTTTCAAAGTTGATTAAATGACGAAATGCCTCACAAAAGTACATAACCTAGGTGATTTCTCCCATTTTAGGGAATAGCCAAGAACCATATTATTTTAGTATTATTTGAAATTCTGATTTCAAATATGCAGGGTGTCCATAAAGTCTCTTTACAATTTAAAAAAATTATTACAAAAGCAAATGAACAAATATGTGGAAATTGTTACAAAATGAGGAATAGATGTTGATGCTTTTTAAACTAATTTCACACACATCCATATGGGCGCCATTAGTTGCACGAAGCAGGTACTCGATTTTCTTGCCATGTTCTCTGTAGCATAGCCTCATCAATGGTGACAATGGCATCGGTGATCTTTTGTTTTAGATCAGTGATTTTACGTATCTTTGTTAGATACACGATATCTTTAACATAACCCCATAGAAAGAAGTCCAGTCGAGTGATATCACGTGAACGAGGTGGTCATGGAATTGGGCCATTCCTTCCAGTCCACCAGTCTGGAAATGTTAGAGTTTCATTTAATAGTAACTGTTTCAACAACAGGGCACCTGAAATGCACAAATGCAGTGTGAATAATATCTTTGATAACTACTGAGTACATAGAATAAATCTGATTAAGATACCTAATCAATCGCCTTTGTAATATATTTTTTAAATTCTAAAGACACTTTATGTTAACCATATATACTCCATGATTTTGTTTTATCGTAAGCACTTATGCGATAAATGGTTAGGTAAACCCAGCGACTCTTTCCTAACTAATGATTTCACAACTGCATCGAAACAATCGTACTATCGAAACAGAGATAAGGGGTAAGTGAAAGGGTAGCTGAACAGTCTAACGGGTGTCTCCTTTTTCCCGCACTGTACGTTACAACTCGAGAATATAATCTGCTTATTGATACAAATTTTCATGGTATTAATTCATGGGTAACGACCTGGCCGAATGGTTCTTTTTAAGCTCCAAGGATTTGACTGAAAAAAGCTGCATTCTGAGCATGAACCTGAAGTCTGGTTTGAGCTGCAACACTTCAGGGATGAATTACTGATGTCGCGACCAGGATCTATGTACGAATCACCGGCACCAGCCGTGAGAAAACGACCGATGAGAAAGGATAATCCCAGAGAAGACAACCGAGGAAAAGGAAAAATCCAAGTACGTACCTAATTCGATTTTTTGTAGTTTTTCTTTCTTTCTGTCATGGACCCTCAAATGCTTACAAATTCACTCTCTCACGTAACGAAAGAAATTAGAAAGTTATGAGTGGGCCTCTGAAATGATCCTTTAGCTGCCATCACTCTCTTGAATGTCACGAGGTTCGACTGGCAGAAGAAAATGTATCAAGCGTGAAGGAGAGATTTAAACAAATATATTTTTGCTGTAATACCGAAGGGAAGAAAAACCCTCTAAGCGAACTAGTTATGTACGGGGAAGGTGGTGGACTTTCCTTGAGACAATACCAGGTGCATCATGGGGTGAGTTGAGGGCACTGATGAATAGATGTTACGCAGAAACCGTAGATAATTTGGAAGCGTTACATCGGCTATCGACCATCAGTCAATTACAGGTGGAAAGTATAAAAAGAGTATAAATGTAAGGTAGTCTCTCTGTTTAACAATGACTTTGTAGTTAGACCTCATAGGTATCCGAGAATGGAGAAGCAGTTACTAAGTATAATTTGGAAAGGTTTGCATAGCATGTCAGTGCAAACTCAGATAATTAGGCAAGAGTCGGCAACCCTAAAAAAAGGTCCCCGGATATCGATTTTGGAAACCTCGATCCTATCGTACATCACGTAGAATGGTTGCACGAAGGGATGGAAGTCGATCATTATAGGCAGAGACGTAATAACCAGGCACTAAAGATAAATGGAGATCAGGCTAAGAGATATACTAGAAGGCATTAACAGACTGGCCAAGTGCCACTGCGGATAGAAAGAAAGAGAGAGCAGTACGAAAATAATACGTCTGGTCAAATAGTTTCGCACCGTGCACTGATCACCCATTGGATATGTGGTCGTAAAGAGCATGCAGAGGCGCTACATGCTTTAGGGAAACTGTGTCCAATATGTCTGTAAAAAGGTAACAGATCGGTCAGGAGTATTGCCGACGCTAAAATAAGTGATATGGGAAATCCTAGTACTATCACCGTGATTACTGAGGGCGTAGTTATAGCGCGCTTTTCGATATGGGAGAGCAGAGACTTTGATTATGAACAAGAGCTTGTTTGACTCTATGAAGAATAAGCTCTTAAGGATAGAAAAAAATCTGCAAAAAAGCTAACGGAACGTACTTAAAAGTCTACGGGTATGCGAATAGAAGTTTTCGAATCGGTCAACTAGCCGCGAAACACAGATTTTATTTTCTTGCTTTATCCTACTGCGAGGTGAAGCCATGAGGGGGTAGTTACGCGTCGTTCTCCTTTGACCCTCTCCGTCTTTCAGCGTCACTATGCCATTTTCATGGGTAGTGACCACTGTCTTATAGAGCCGCTTGCTTTAATTTTTTGTCCGAGCCGCTTGCTATAGTTTTTGTGAGGACCATTTCACGGAGCTGATAGTCATTGGTAAAATAAATGACCGAAACCATTTATTGTGAGAGGTCAGCTGTTTTCCGTTTAACAAAATATCAACTGACGTTGATATTACTAAATGTAACTAATCACGTCGACTAAACGAGAAATTATTGCATTGGAATTAGCTTCCCTTCTATTCAGACACGTCATACAACTCTTCTTTTACGAATATAGAATATTTCCAAAAGGTTATTATGCCTATCAGACATATTCCCTTATACATTTTATGATCTGCGTGGGTTGTATGTAATTAATTACATTGACTACTATCAGCCATTAATGTGAGACCTTCCCTTTTCAAATCTTTAATTAAATAATTTATATTACTTTAATTTTAAGTTTTATGCAAATCTCTATAAGAATTGAAAGATCATAACTGCATTTAGGAATGATAACGCTTAATATTACTTGCCTTTAGCAAATATTCTTTGAGCACTTACAAGGTTTCTAACTTCGTAAACAGACGATGTTAACGTCTGCTTCTTGCATTTTAATTTTCCCAGTATTTTGACTTTGACTTGACGTGTTTAACCGACAATTAAGACGAGTACAAGAAAAGAGGAGGAAATTGTAGAGACCTGAAGCACAATCTGTGTCATCAAGAGAATGGAATTTGTGTTAGACAAGTAAAAGAAAAAGGGGAGGAAACTGTGGAGAACCATGATTCCTAAAGACCTGAAGCATAATCTGTGCCATCAAGAGAATGGAATTAGTGTTAACCAAGTACAAGAAAAAGAGAGGAAATTGTGGAGAACCATGATCGACAAAGGGCTGAGCACAATCTATGCCATCAAGATAATGGAATTAGTGTTAGACAAGTACAAGAAAAAAAAGAGTGAACAAACTCGAAAGAGAAAGTTCCTTCATAACGACAGCCTTAAACTCTTCAAGTCTCTGGTCAATCGTTATCTATAAACACATATCCATTAAGACTGTGAGAAAGTTACCATAAGTTGTTTATTCGGTCTTTTTACATGAACAAAACAACACTGAGAACTATTTCTTGACACTTGACAAGTCGTTCAGAGAATTATTAATTTAACCAAAATATCACGAGTAGTACCATTGATTAGTTCGTCAGTAGTTCAAGATTGGGAGGAAGCATTTGTAGAGCTCGTATGTAAATTACTTTACCTTGCGTCATCTTGTTGTTGTAGATGTTTAAATTTCCGTGTCATTCTTTGAATTTTCTTTGATTTGTTATTTTTTTCTTGTTTGTTGCTCTAGACTGTGATTTTTGCATCTATACTCCATTTTGTCGTGCGTTTTTTCTTCTTGCCATTGATATTAATTATTACACTTTCTATTCAGCATCTCCCCCAACTTATTTAATTTTGAATGTATTTACATTAGACTGTAGCTTAACAATGCTGAAAAATTGTTGCGTAAAGAGTGCATTAAGTCTTACCATCCCAATTATAGTTAGTAGTAGATATGAATTCTTTGCCATTTTTTTCCAAGTTAATAGTAGATAGACTTACCTATCGTCTTGTCTGTACTCCTTCCATGTCTATTGAACACGAGGTTCATGCCTTGCTCTCTGTTCAGGATATGGTTTACCGGTTCTCTTTCTATCTTTCTTTTACCACGGCCACAATGGTTTAACTGTCTTAGGTTTTTGGTGATCGGACTAACAAATGGCTGTGACATTCCATTAATACGATACCGGGTTGGCAGTTTGCTGGTTTCTAATTCCGACCGGTCGTTAGGAGTCACAACTCTTTGGTAGCGCTTAGAGAGGCTGCTCCGATCAACAGTCGTATAACATCGGATTATTTGTTGTGTCATATCGCGCATGGGTAGATGCCCCTGCATGTGTCTTCGGTGGGCAACCCCGACAATTGTGGTGGTCTTTTTCCTTTCTCTTCGAAACATATCTTACGGAAATAAAAGCCAAAAGAAATAAACCTAAACCAATTAAAAAAAAAAAAACCCAAAAAAACCACCTACCCCCCCGTCAAACTTTCTCTAGTATTCGTGGTATGCGTTCTAACTTCTGCAGCATAGAATCTTTTCTCCTGGAACGATCGCCAGGTATCTTGCCCCTTTGTGAAAACCAACTTGAATTCTTCCATTGATACCAATGAATTCTTGGTTCCAGGGTATCTTCACCTTTGCTGAAAAGATTCCAGTATTCACATGCATAACCTTGTTTTTTACATCCGGGATAATCTTCCGATGGCCAGGGAACTGTCTCTCGAGGCTGCCCATTATTCTTCCATGTGCTTTCGTCTTTTGCTACTAAACTCTGTCAGCTATCTCTTTTTCCTCTATCACCACCCGTCTTCCCCAAAATGCAGTATATTAGAGGCAATAGATGCCAATATAGAAAAGGCACTTTCTCTCCATCCATCTGCGAACATCTTTGTCTTCGATGACTTTAATGCTCACCACAACACGTGTCTGAAACATTCCAACGAGTAATCGGGCCTTAAATTTTCCCATTGCCCAATCCCTCACTCAAATCGTGGACTTACCTTCTTCTTTTCCTAGCCAAACCGAGCAACAGGCTTCTCTACTGGGTCTATTTCTTACCTCCCCTCCTTGTTCTTGCCGACCTTCCTCTTCGTAACTCGGGCCACTTTGTATTAGCTGAAGTTTCGTCAATACCAACATGGACGCTTTCATCCCTTATCGGAAATGCCAAGTGAAACCGCAATCCTCTCCATAGTTCACACCAGCATGCTCGGACACCATAGCACACGGCAACTACTATTTTCGGCTATACCAGCGAGACAGATCTCGTCATAACAGGTGCATATTTGCTCGATTTGAGGTGTTATCATCCTCTGTTGATAAGGCTGAATGCTTGGTCCGTAAATTCTCCTCAAACTCTACTCTTGACTCATCTGGAATATCACTGCCTAACTTCTTACTTAGAACTAATTCTCTGCTGAGTGACATGCATATAACCCCTTTCATGGTCTCTAATATCATCTCTAATCTTGTGAACCCAATGGCATCCCTGAAATAGTCATTAAGGAGCATGCTCCCGAACTGGCTACTGTTCTTTGTAAATTGTACAATAAATGCTTCGCTAACTGCTGATTTCCTGCCTGCTAGAAGTCATCGTCTGTTGTACCAGTTTTTAAGAACTGTGGTGAACCCTCCCATCCATCTAACTATCGGCCTGATAGCATTCTACTCCCTTTTGGGAAACTCCTTGAGGCCCTGATCAATACTGAATTGATTCACCAGCTCTCATCGCAGGGCCTTTCTCAGACAAGCAATACATTTCTCCAGGTCAACTGCTGGTGTACTAACGATAATCACGGAAAGAGTCTATCGTTCTCTATATAAAAACGGTGAACCCCAGGCTGTAGCTTCGGACATCTCACAAGCCTTTGACAGGATCTGGCATCCAGGTCTTCTCCACAAGCTGAAAAGTTACAATGTCTCCGGGCACATTTTTGAGCTGATCCAGTCGTTCCTATCAAATCGTGAAATGAAAGCTGTCCTGAACGACCACTCGTTTATATTCTTTTGTACTAAAGCGAGTGTCCCCCAGGGCCCCATTCTTGATCCTACGCTGTTTATAATGTTTATTACCAACGTTCCCGATGACATCAGCTCTCAACTTGGCATTTACGCTGACGATACTAACATTTATTCCTACCCTCATACTAAGTCTGATCCGTCAGACAAGTTCAAAATGGCAGCTGATATAAAAAAGCGACTTGAAGACCGTCGTTAATTGGGGCTTGCCAATTTTAACACCTCCAAAACTAAACTTCTCTCCATTAATCATCTGCCAGACCCCTCTCTGTCTTTTATCAACATGGCTGATGCTATCCTCCAGGAAAGTGACTCGTTGTGTCTTCTCGGGCTAACATTCTCAGCTGACAAGAAATGGAAAGACTATATTGAATTCATCGCTAGGTCAGCTTGCTAAGAAAGTCGGTTCACTGTGTCCAGCAAGACAATTCTCGCGTGAATCTATCTTGCATATCTATAAATCTACTATTCGCCCAAGTTTAGAATATTGCTACGATATATGGTCCGGTGTTCCTGCAATTTACCTGGAGCTCCTTTATAAGATCCAAAGAAGAAACATCAATATTATTGGTCCTGATCTGGTGGTTCTGCTTCAGTCACTTGCCCACCGTAAAGTGACCTCTCTGTGCTTTTTTTTCCAAATACTTTCATAGTAACTGTTCCGATGTGCTCTTTGCTATGGTACGTGGACTGTATAAGTCTGGGCGCAATATTAGACTGGCGACGAGATCGCATGAATATACAACTGAGCTAGCTAAATATAGTCATAACTTCTAAGCTAGCAGTTTCGTTTCTTGCACTTCTCGCTTCCGGCTCCAGGCTTTACAGCCAACTTTAATCTGCAAGATTTTAAATGTAATGCCGATCCCTATCTATTGTCCTCCTGAATGTTCTTTTCTCCTACTTATTACTGATGTTTCTGTTCCTAACACCCTGTAGCACTTTGCATGTTACTGACTGTACTGCTTTGCTTGAGGGTGACACTGATTAACAAAAAAAAAATAAATAAATAAAAGGATTAAATAGACATGAAAGCAAATCGCTAAGACCGTTAGCCTTACACGCAGTTATTAGCTTAATTATTATTGCTCTGAATTTTTCACTGTATAATGTTCGAATGTAATTGATTTAAGATCTTCTATTCCATGGACGAGTGAGAGGTTTTGTGGATACCGACAAGAAAAGGGAGACTAGCGTGTGTTCGACATTTTCATGACGGTCGTCCTCGAGTATAGAATCCAGAGGTTGGCAGTGAATATTTCGGAGACCGTAAGAAAGCGTAGTGCAGGTTCGCAGTGGATATCACAACAGAGTGTAGTTCATCCTTCTCCTGGTCCCCTTTGGTCCTTCCGGTAGAGGAAAACAAGATGGCCGCCTTTATACACGACGAATACAGTGTTGGGCGGCTTCTGATTGGTCAACCTTCCATTGGTCGACTATAAAGGGAAATAAGTCATTCTGACTCGCTCACTAGTTATAGGCGGTATATACCCAAAAAACCGTAACAGCGTGCCTAGTTCAAATTCACATGAATACACTTGGAAAAGATATAATTCCACATTTTTTCTCACCCACCGGCCTCCGCATGCTCATGTATAATAGCAGGCCAGACTAGGCTAACTAACCGTGCTTGGCAACCAGTCTAGGAGAAAGAAAACTCTGAATTCAAAACCGATTTTAGCACCTACATTCTACATAAATCACAGCATCTACCCTTATCGTGGTGTGGTTGTGTCTCTATACTATACAGCATACATGCAATTCAGGAATACGGTTTGCATATAGAGTGGCATCAAATATTTCAACGACAATGGAACCAAGGATGTTGTGCGGGGTAATGTAACGGGTACCATCTCGGAAAGGAAAATCAACGAGCCGTGTTCGAGTCCTAACCGTTACATCTACCGTCGCAAAAATACCCCTGGGAAAGAAATTTATCTGTCCCTTCTCACCCTCGTTATGAGTTAAATAACAGATTAGTCTATTATCTATACCCTTGGTTGGCAGCCAGTCTAAGAGAAGGAGAACTCACAAGGTTGAAGAGGTTTTCCTAAAGAATCACTCAGCCACTGAACTCTTTCAATGATGATTAAACATGGAGTGTAGACACTATCACTCTAAAAAATGAAGACGATAGATTTCAACAACTATGGATGATCCCAGTGGACAGTGATTATGCAGGGTATTGTCGACACCAACAGGCATTGGGTTCCCAAATATAAATGAAAATGATTGACTATGAAATGATTTCGCTTTCCATATTTCTACTGAACATGGTCAACGTCAGAAAGAAATAAAGAAGTCACTACTCAACAACAGAAAGAGCTTATTACATTTACGCATTATTTTTTTTATTATAAACATAAAATATCAAAGGAATGGTCATTGAGAGGTTAAGTAATATGAAACTCAAACATTACACACGATTCTAACAAGGAGAAAGTTTCAAAGCATCTGTCCTGTTAAGAGTCAGAAGGATAATAGATAAAACTTACCTGCAAGTATTAAATTATATAGTTCTTTTCAGGTGAGTAGAGAAATATCAAGTAATTTTGTTAAGGTGTTTATAAAATTGGAAAACTGTGCCTAGCTCCAACTCAAATTCTGATAGATGATGAAGATCTAAATTTCAGTTGTCTTTGGAATTATCAGAACTTCTACCTTCCAGGCTGGAATATTCTTAATTGTTTCACAACATCATATAAAGGTGGAATTTCACTTTCAAGTCAATTTGTTGGCACTAGGATTGTTTCTTTGTCATCGTATTTTTCATGCAACTATTAATGATGTTTTCTCGTCACCTAAAGTGAGAATCTCTTTTGACAGTTTCGTATTAACAACAGAGATAACATTTGAAGATTGGAATATGAGAATTCTGCTGATAACAAACTCCTGCTGAT
Organism: Acanthosepion pharaonis; assembly: GCA_903632075.3. Classification (NCBI taxonomy): domain Eukaryota; kingdom Metazoa; phylum Mollusca; class Cephalopoda; order Sepiida; family Sepiidae; genus Acanthosepion; species Acanthosepion pharaonis. Next base: position 593,135 of record CAHIKZ030001790.1, on the reverse strand, counting down.
TTCTGTTACTCTTTTATGATTATTAACAACATAACTACAACGATATTAGCTTCCCGACAGTTTATGCCCTATAAACATTGCCCAAAAAACATTGCCTCAAGAAAAAACATTGCCTCAAAAATAAGAAAGTAATTATGATCAAAACTAAGTTAGAAGAATTGTTTTCTATTTATTTTCTAAACTTATTTAGAAATTATTTAAAAATTGGAATGGCTTCCATAGAAACTTCCTATTTCATCTGATTACAATCCCATTTGCTACTATGTTATTCATAAACGCGTATAGAGTATAATAAGGTGTTGGAAAAGTAATTACATTTAACAAGAAAGGATATAAAAACAAAATTGAATCAAATTTATTGAAATATTAATAAAATTTTATTTTCATTTATGGAAAAATTATATTATTTATAAAAACTTTTAAAACCATTTATTTTCAACACCATTTGATAAGACACAGAGTGTGTTGAAACAAAATGGCTATTTTGTATATAACATATATATTATAAATTTTTTATAAAATAATTATATCTATATATATTGAGCACTTTTTAAGAATAGTAATTGTTGGTTATTGTTTTCCGTGTATAAATTATATATATATATATATATATATATATATATATATATATATATATATATATATATATATATATATATATATATATATATATCAACTTTATTTTGTCTTGTCCATAAAGAAATACACAAATAAAAAAAAAATTTACACTGTCAGTGTCGTATCCATAAAAAGTAAATTACTAAAAATTAATTATAGTAAAAAAATTATAATAAAATAACAATTATAATTATCATTAATTCACTGATTTTAAGCCAATGAGAATCGACCCCGCGTTTCTCTTCTACACACACAAACACGTGATATTCTCACTATCGAACAAACAGTTCACACGAACAGTTCCCATACCCAGATTCCATAGACAATCTAATGCCACACGAAGCTAGGTGTTAAGCCAACGAGTGGGCATGTGATCCCTTGAAGTTCTTCCTCTCACTGCTGCCTATAATCGATGCTACTACGCCAGTCCCTTTTCTACGTGTAAGATAAAGCCGTCTATCGTTGATACAGTCTGTGATCCGAGAGGAGCTGAAGCCATTGACGCGGAACGCAACATAAATTCGCTTTCCAGAAATGTATTCTTCGGAGTTTGAATGGCTCGCGTAAGTTTCATCACAAAGAGTTAAGTGCTGAATAAATTGAGTGGCATAAACACAGAAATATCCCTTCCATAATTATATAAGAAAAAAAGCTTACTTGAAACCTATTGCATAGTTTTCAAACTATGTCATGGATTTTTTTATAATAATAATAATAAGAAGAAGAAGAAGAAAAGAAGGATACTGAATTAACTGTCAGATATTCAAACCTTATCCAAACTAGAAATTATATTCAAAATATTTCTAAAGAATTTCCCTTTCTTGCTAGAAAAACATCACAATCTATGCCTTCAAGAAAATGAAATTTGACAAGTACAAGAAAAGGAGAGGAAATTCTGCAGAGCCATGAACGCCAAAGCCCTGAAGCACAATCTATACCTCCATCCCTTTTCAAGAAGAGAATGGAATTAATGTCCGTCTGGAGTTATTACGCAAATCACCTAAAGCTCAAAGACACGAATTTCATTTGAAAAACTTTTGCCAACTTTTTTAACTATTAATTTAGACGTCAACACAAAACTTTATACGTGTTTTATTATAAACTACTTTATGTTTTATCGATATTTTAATATTTTCAGCAGAGACTTAACTATTTTGAGGACACATTTACATTTATAACGTGCACAGAATAGGCGTCTGTTGTGACGGGAGCTGTCACGCTGGTATAGCCGGAAATAGTGGTTCCTGTGGGCTATAGCGGCAGAACATGCTGGTGTGCATGTTTCATCTGGAATTTCCGAAAAGGAATGAAATTATCTTTGATGGCTTTGACCCAAGAGGAAGCCTAAGAGGCGCAATTCTCAATTGGAAAGTTATAAAGATGAATCCAACGGTCGTATCAAAAAAATCACGGTGTGAATCGCAATCAGCGTTCGGGTAACGGAAAGAGGTCTTATGAATAGCATGTTCCTATCTATTAGATGACTGAAACGAAATATCAATAAATACTACAGATTGATCAGATTTGCCAAGAGAACAGAGTTACGGTGTTCTGATAGAAGTTGGTGAGAATTTAACAAATGAATTAAGTAAAGAAACCTTTTGCTTCAATTTTCTAGGGAAATCCACGATGTGTGCAAGGGAGTGAGCAATGGAGAAATTGACAGTCTGTATACCGGCAACATCAGTAACATGAGAATGTCCAAGCCACATGTCGTGATGCGCATTAAAATCTCTGAACATGAAGATGTTCGCAAATAGATAGATAGATAGATAGATAGATAGATAGAGAGAGAGAGAGAGAGAGAGAGAGAGAGAGCGAGAGTACCTTTTCTATACTTTCATAGATTATGTCTAATATACTGCAGTCGTGAGAGGAGGAGGAGCGATAAGTGAAAAAAAAGATAGGTAACAGAATGTAATATAGAAAACTGAAAGGACATGAAAGAATTGTCTGGGTCTCGAGTGGCAATTTCCTTGCCATTGGAAGATTATCCTGGATGTAAACAACAGGACCATGCATATGAATGATGGAATCTTTTCGACAAAGAAAAAGATAGCCTGGAACAGAGAATTCATTGGTATCAATAAAAGAATTTAAATTGGTCTCACAAAGTGCAAAGATTTCCGGCGATAATTCCCTGGGAAGATATTCTATATTGCTGAAGTTGGAACGGATACAACGCACACTGCAGAGAGAAAGGTTGACGGGGTAGCTTTTATCGTATTTATTTTCGTTGTATTTGTCATGAGGAGAATTGTATTGAGGAGAAAAGGAAAAGGCCAACATAATTATCACTATTTGTCGTCAATGGAAATACAAACAAGCCAGAACGTGGCAGAGCATAATGTGGCCTCAGGGTTGCCCACCGGAAATACATGCTGAGACACCTACCCATGCGCGGTAAGACATTACAAATACCGCGATATTATTCGATTGTTGATCAAAGCAGTCTCTTTAAGCTCAACCAAAGAGATCGGGCTCCTTAGTATCAGTCGAATGAAGCAGTTAGTGAACTACCAGCCCGGTAACCTCATAATGGAAAGTCTCTACTACTGATCACCAATAAATCATTATGGCTATGAAAGAAGAAAGAAGCGGTATACAATATCCTGAACAGGGAACAAGAAATGATCCTTTACCTCTGTTCAATATATGTGGAAGAAGTGTGGGCCTGATGATAGGTGAGCCTTCTACTTCTATTACCCTGTCCGCAGAACAAAATTCTGGGCGATTTTATCGCGACACCAACACTTGGAACGTTGCCAAATAAGGCCGTAGACCCGAACCAGGCCAAGGAGATTACTGGATGATTAATATCACTCTGAGGGAATTGAGAGTAAGGGTTGAGAGGGGGTGCGTGTCCTTTAAGACCACGGCCTCTACTGCTGGGATGGCATTCGGATTCAAGTAGTTCGGGAGCGAAGTAGACATTTCAGATGAAAAGTACTGTTTGATTTAATAGCAAGCTTCTAAGTTACCGAAGATTTTTAGCATTTCATTATTTTTTAATATCTCACTCAAGTTGAGAGGTTGCTGCCGTTTCCCAGTCATAATTCGTTATGTACTAAGGCTAAGTCAATTTTGCGAGGTCGGCAGTCAGCAAAATTGTAGTAAGATCACATTCTCACTATGAGAATTCATTGGATGCAGGTACTGAGTGAGTAAGGAATATACATATTAATTAAAAAATTATAAATATATATATATATATATATATATATATATATATATATATATATATATATATATATAAAAGTGAACATTGAAGTCAACACTCAGAGGCGAAAGGTTGTTACATGCTACACGCAATCGTCAGGCCGCCTGACGATTGCGCCTAGTTGGTGAAACAGTCTGTCGCCTCTGAGTGTTGACTTCAATGTTCACTTTTATATTCATATTTACATGCGCTCTATCTCCGATATTGAACACTTTATCCCGTAAAATATAGCACACCTTAAAACTATATTTCTTCCTCTGTATATATATGTGTGCATGTGTGTGTGTGTGTGTGCGCGTGTGTGTGTGTGCGCGCGTGCGTGTCTGTGTGTGTTCATATGTATACACTAAGTAAAAATAGATTATATTAAGTTTTAACTTAGTAAGTTCATATGTCTCCTAAGTAAATATCGGGAAAGGAAATTAATTTACTTTTGTCACATCAGGTTTTAAGACACTTTATTCCAGCGTAGATATGCAGAAAACTCTTTAAGTAAAATGTCCAGCACCAATATAAACCAGTAAGAAGGCAGTTATCTGTGGTAAAATATTTCTTAATTTACACCAAAATTATAATGTACAACTTCATTTCAATTGCAACAAATGGATTTAAATGAGATGTGGCTTAAGGTTAAAAATATTAAATTAATTGCAGTAGTGAAAAAAAAAGAAAAAATGGGGAACAAAAAAGAAAAAAAAGTTAAAAAAAAAAACAAAAGATACAAAGTAAGTAAGTTAATGGTGGTGGAACGGTTCTATCCTTGAATCAGATTCTTCATTTCAAGAATTAACCAGAAACTTTCACGGTCCAAGCAAGACGGTCTTTTCAGTGGTGCTATGGAAGCGAACGTCTATTTGAAAATAATTTTCTTGTTTATTATGAACGAAATTATATTTACAAGTTACCCCTAAGTGGAATGTATGACAAAAGGTGTCTAGGTCAAAGGTGAGTCACTTTGCGTTTTACTTTCGATTCCTTTTACCTTTGTGATTTTTGTGTTGGCCTCTGTCAAGAATTCGAGCCATTCTAGCCACCCAAAAAGATAGGTGTGCTCATGTAGATGGCAAAGTTCAATCTCCCTCTCTCTCTCTCTTTATATATATATATTTGAATGCATAAAAAAAAAGTTATACTTGTGGTTGGGCTGAAGGTAACAAATATTAGTTGGGGTAGAGCTGATGGTAAAAATTGAAGGCAGTAGAGAGAAAAAAAAAGAAGAAAGAGGGGATATTCGATATCATACAACAGTTAAACTATTGAACATCCGATCCTTCTCTGCTAAATCGAAGACATTACAAGTTCTTGTCCGAGATCTTCGGAATGTAGATGACTGTGACTTGGTCACTCAAACAGAACAACAAATACAAGCAACAATGGATAATATTTCCCGTTCCTGCAAACTGTTAGGTATCATTATCGGTCTGGACAAGACAGTGGTCATCTTCCAACTTGCTCCCAAAATCTATTCGCAATCTCTCTTCTGTTAATTCTTATAGCATCAGCATTTGTCAAAAAAAAAAAAAAATTTATCGGAAATATATACACCTACATAAGCTTTTGCCTGTTTTCATTCCATTTTTAATCTTTGTTTTTTAATTGTTACGTTTTTGTAGCATCTTCCCAAACAGGCAAATGATACGAAATAAAATCAATCAGTTGTATCCACATACAACAGGCGTGAAATTGGAAAATATAATCAGAGAAAAGAAATGTTATATAACGTACCTATGAACACTTATGGTTATGTCCCAATCCTCATAAATACATTGACACTATTTATTGTAAGTGGGGCTAATATGCTGTCTAAGTAGTTTATCACTAGCAGTGGTTTACCTACTTCACACCGCTGGCGAGTATTGTATTTTTTTTATGTTATTAAGAATACCATTTCATTTCCAACCCCCGTTTTGGTTATTCATCATTAAGTAACCCTTTCTAGGTTACAACAAGGAATATGAAAACAATAATTCAAACAAGAAATTGTTCACGTAAATGCAACTCAAATAATTAGAGTTTCCTGATTCTATAAAGAATGAATTCTTTGATCCGAGATCAAGATGTGTATTTAAATCAACCTTGAATATCTGACATTTCATCATATAGCACAATGTAAATGTGAAAATGTTTATAAAATCTTTATAAACTATTCTTCTGTGGTTATTCGTAGAATTTTCTTTTTCGTTGCATATAGATAATTCCAATTGAAATGATGCAGGAAATGAATACAAAACCGGAAATAAAATAAAAGATGGCGTCGAAAGACTGCGTTGCATCGAACAATGAACCTGAAGAAAAAAAAAAAATGAGAAATTATGAGTACATAATCCTTTCATGGATTATAACAAGATTCAAATATTTAAACTGAGCAATATAATCTGTTTTAATCGGGGACGACTTGGAAAATAACTTTTTCTTTCGTTCAATTTATTAAGTAAAATTAAAAGTTTTTTTTTTTTTTTTTAAATTAACCTTTTTGAGAACATTTCCATTTTACATTCTATTTTTTCTTTTTTCATTATTTCTGTCATTTTTCGAGCAACTCCAGAATTCTTTCCTCACAGAAATATTTATCTTTCGTTACTGTGTCGTATCCTGTTGGATCTCCAATTCTTTAGATCAAACGGAAGTGCTCACTTTGACATCCACAGAACATATTATAAGAAACCGTACTTAATTTCGCCCGGTTCCATGCACCGACTTCCGGAATATCACCCCCAAAATATCAGGGTTATAAAACATTTTTCTGACTAATCAGAAAAGGCCCACTCAGTTTTTGCAACAGCCATTTCTGATTTCACCCACGATGACAGATCCCAGTCGGCTGGCATTAGCAACTGACTCCCGACTGCAGGCAAGCTTAACCGAGCACGGTCGACACACGATTGCACAGGCCGTCGGCAGTGACACCAAGTCGCTTCCCCCAACAATGATGCCTTCGGGCAGCTATGAAATTAGCAACAACAGAGACTAACTTTCAACCACTACAAAGCTATATTTTCTGGAATATTTCTCCGACGCGTCTATCACACTCGCCTACATTTTCTTCCACGTGTTTATTTCGACTACTACTTAGTGTTATATCCCGAACGAACTCTTAGTCTCCGACACTTGATATACGATATTCCAGAACGAGCAAACGATCTAACCTTATAAATCACAGAAAAATAATTGAAAAAAAAAAACTCTTACTTATATCAACCATGTCTTATCTCCAAGTATACAATTAAAATCCGAAAAATCTTCGAAGTATACAATTTAAATGCAAAAGATCGACCAAGTATTATGTTCTGTGCGTACGCTTTCGGATATACAATTAGCAGAGAAATGAACCGTTTCTTTGTTATTATATGATCTGTGGATTTCGAAAGAGATCTATTTTCGCCATTGCATATATTTTTAAATAATATCCCTTTGTTATTTGCATTTGTATTTGTGTTATCCGGCATTCAAAATTTAAATTACGTGTCTCACAAAAAACACAAAACTCGGAGTTATCATCAATAGACCTTATAGTTGTTATTTTGTCCATTATAGCCATCTATAAAAAATAGTTTTCTCACAGTTTTTGAAATATAAATACTGATTTAATGAAATAGCCAGGCTAATACATCATTGAAGCCATGTATATTATGTGACACTGATCAGGAGTGTATTGCAATATTTCCAGACTTGGTCCAATGGATATCAAAGGCGGACAAAGTTGTCTTAAGTAGATATATATATTAAGTATATCCAGCTAGCAAAATGGGTCATGGGATATTGTGAACGAATTCAAAGCATAACATATTCCCACTGTTTCGTTTGACAACTTTTTGAAATTATTTAATTCTTCATAAAATACACAGAATTTTATCTGATGTAGAACCTTCTTAATTTTAAAGATCAGTCGAATAGCAGTATTTTCTCGCCCCTTATCTAGTGAGTGTAGCATCTTTAAGAACTGGAGTTGGGCTTTTCTAGCATACATTGCATAAAGAATAAATGTAATTTCTACCGTTCAAAATGTGAAACAGCCTTGTTCTCCCCATTCATTTATTTCGTTGTAGTCTTGTTTTTTATGGACCAATATTAGACTGAATAAAAGAAAGATATTAAAATAACTTCTTTTTTTCATTATTTTACTAAAATTTCACGCAATACAAAGCTCAAGAGCAACTAAAAGAAGAGGGTTACTTTATAAAACGGCCGGCTCAGTTCGATCCTGAATTGTTTCCACGCTGGTCAGCAATGGCCGGTGACCTGCTGCCGTGAGAATCACTGACGTTGAACTTTGATTACGAGAATTCCCGACGATCTAACATCTCGTGTGAATGTTTGACCATCTCCAAATTTTAGAAGCAACAGATACAGTATCATGATAGAGAAGTGAACAGGAAGGGTTAATTTTGTTGCATCGGGGATTATATAAACCCACCGAAAATTAACCCAGCAGCCTTCTTCTATGATATTTTTACTTTCACCGGCGGAAGCATTCTTGTCTTTTTTCATAGCACGGTTCCGTCAACTCAATTTTAATGCTTAAAGTACGAACGGAAATTCGATCTTCACTACACTGTGATCAAAGTACACAATGTGGGCAGAGCAGCTGAAGGAACGAAGCGGTCAACAGTTGACGGGCGGCATCCGTTGTTCACTGCTAGCATCACGTGGCTTCTGGTCACCTCTTGCAACTGCTACTCCTGGTCTCAACCGAGCGTTCGGTTTATATGCATATTGCCCATCTCTTGCCCACCTCACCCAAAGCTCTTTACGTATTCCCCAATTAATTATTTTCTCCAACCCTGGGGAAATGATACCGACCTTCAAACAAAGCGGTCTGGTATTTCAAAACAATAAACTTTGTTTTAAAAATCCTTTTACCCAACAATATTTTCTTCGTTAACAAATATTTGTGCGTTTAATAAAACTATTTCAAATCGGTAAAGAATTGACGATTTCCAAATACGACCCAATTAAAACTCCTTTGTTTACATTTTACTTTAATTCGCTCCCCAGCCGACAATTACCTTCAAATACCAAACAGCCAACTTTTCAAATCCAAATTATTTATTTCAAATCAGCAGTTTCTTTGTAGATTTACCAATACGACCTAAATATTCCCTGCGACAATCGGCCGTTTTTATCAAAACAAAAAAAAATATTTCAAATCGGCAAAATAATTTTTCTACTCTGTCTTTATTTTTGAGATGAGGTATTATGTACACTATTTACATTATTCGGACTATTGTCTTCATCTTTGTCGCCATATTTATTACGTTTCGTTTGTAATAAATATGGCGACAAAGATGAGGACAATAGTCCGAATAATGTAAATAGTGATTTTTTCTACTGTTTTATATTCCGGCTTTCGTAGACTCATAAAAACGTATTTGCTTTTTTAGTTTATCACAAAGAAAAATATTTCTCTTTTTTTCCTTAGCTTCATATTTCAGTTTTTTAACCCTTCCAATGCTCAAATTCTTTAAGGGATTTACACATGAACCTTTTTAATCTTATTTCCATTCTACCAGTGTCACGATAGTGTCACATTCCTTTAAACTACTACCAGTGACCCTTCATAGTGTCACAAATGAATGAGGTTGTTGTATGGATGTAAGAAGAGGAAGTAATTGCTAATTATGAAGATATGTAATTGAACCTGGGCTTCAAGAGTAGTGATTGGGGACGAACCCAATAAAGAGTCTGTTCCACAAAGTAGCAGCTCTGAAGAAGACGCTGTCTGAATGGAACTTCCTTCATACGAGTGGAATACAAAGGGACTGAAGGTTATTCGACCCTGTGTAAATAGCATATTGGTCCTAACTATAAAGGTCTGAACTAGTAGATGCACCAGTTCAGACAACAAAAATGCTCAACTCTTGGTGTTTGGCTATTTTATCACTCAATTGATAAATAACAAATATAGTTGATGTGCTTATTGATAGAAAGTTGACCCTGTTCCGCATTTATGAAGCTATTGTCATGGGTCAGTATTAGTCTGAATATCAAAGAAATGTGAAGTGGGTCTCTTTGGAAATTTACTGTGTTATAACACTGAAGAAATCAGAGCTAAAAATAGCTGGACATAAGGCATGGCGTAAATGTTAAGCGAAAAACGTTTTCCCTGAGAAATATTCTTACTCTTATTACTAAAGTCCATTTCATTTTTATGTTTACTGTATACATGATAAGTAATTAAGCGGAAAGAAATAATTAGTAATAATTAAAAGTAATAATATTAAGGATAGTAGAAAGGGAAATATATAAAAATGCTTTTAAAATTATTTTACACTGGCCTATCCGTCAAGTTTCGGATAATCATGGTAAACTCTTGAAAAGACTTCGGCTAAAGAGTAGAAGGAACGACTTGAAGTACCTGTTAGTTTCGTATCGATAATATAAGTCAGACCAATCAAAAGACATAAAGGTGAATATCCTTTGGCCAGGTTTTTCTCTCCCAAAATTGAAGCCACTAGAACAACACGAAGGGTCACGTTTATTCCTACAAAAAATAATAATAATAGAAATATTTGTTTGAAATTATCAGATTAAAAATGACTATAATACACAGATTTATTCGAACTGGTATTCTTATTTCTGTTTGAATTTCTTGGATGAGGATTATTTTACACGATTTACATTCAGACTATTGTCATGATCTTTGTTGTTTTTATAAACAACGATTTGGCCGTTATGTTCTGAACTGAACCCTTTATGTAATTTACGGGTGTACGATGTTCCCGTTCCACTCCCCATGACTAAGGATATCGTCTAGTTTTTATTTAGTACTGCAAAGTTACTGTTAACCCTGTTTCCACATTTTCAAGTACACACTGCTCGGCCCAGAAATTGAACTCGCAATTATTGTATCACCAAGTTCACGAAATAACAATTTAATCCGCTACGGTATTGTCCCGTTTAGGTTACTCGGATTGACACACACCTGATGAAGGCCGGAGGAAGCAACGGCCGAAACGTTGTGATAACAAAAATAAAGATGATGAAAATAACCCGTATGTCTATAAATTTAGTAATGGTAATTCTTATCTTGTTTCTTTATACGCAAAATTCCAAATCTTGTACTCTTCGGCCTTTTACAAGTGTTTAGTGCTTTCTATAAATTTCGATCATTTATTCGATCAGTTGGAAGTGATTGTTCTCATCTTTCTGTCCATGGCAGGCGATAATCTCCTATAATTCTCTGTTAATTGTTCTAATAGACTTATAAAAATGTAATGGATTCTGAACAGGGTTATAAAAATGTATTGCATTCTGAACAGGCTTTTAAAAATGTAATGGTTTCTGAACAGAGTTATAAAAATGTAATGGATTCGGAACAGGGTTATAAAAATGCAATGAATTCTGAACAGGTTTATAAAAATGTATTGGATTCTGAACAGGGTTATAAAATGTATTTGATTCTAAACAGGGTTATAAAATGTATTTGATTCTGAACAGGCTTATAAAAATGTAATGGATTTTGAACAGGCTTAAAAATGTAATGGATTCTGAACAGGCTTATAAAAATGTAATGGATTCTGAACAGGCTTATAAAAATGTATTGGATTCTGAACTGGCTTATAAAAATGTAATGGATTCTGAACAGGCTTATAAAAATGTAATGGATTCTGAACAGGTTTATAAAAATGTAATGGATTCTGAACAGTGTTATAAAAAATGTAATTGTCTGAACAGTATAAAAAAAATAAAGCGTCACATCTGAAATTATTTAACAAGGATGAGAGCCAGCACCGGGTAGACAATTGATCCAGAAAATTATTAATTTAAATAAAGCGTTTCATTTGATTTCTTTTTTAAAAGTAATGAAAAATTATGATTATTAATTTTTTGAAATTAGGATTACTAATGTTTTGAATTTCAACCGCTAAAATTCTTCCGGCCTTCTTCGTTTAGTTTTATTTATTTTACTTTTAAACAATTTAATGTTGTTTTATTGATTCCGCAAGATTTTGAAACGTTCATTCTGAATTTCTTTTCTATTCAGCGGTTCTCCTCTATTACTGATATGTACGCTTGTGTGACTAATTGAACGGTTTGGGTTTAGTGTGTGTGTGTCGATTCTTTGAACCATCTTATTCTCCAGTACTACCTCCTGTCACATATCATCATATTGTAGTTGCTAAGGAAGCATCCTCTCGTTATTATGTTTTTATAGGATAGAAGCTATCTGAGCAGGACGAACTCCTTATCAGAGGAACACAAAAAGATTTAGAATGGTTTGCAGCTGTGAACATGTAATGTCGCGTCACAGATGTGAATGGCTGAACTAGTATCACTAAAGAATGTGACTCGTCCAAACATCTGCCATAGCAATAGCGATAGAGTAGTGAGCGGATTGCAATGTTTCTTTTGTGGGATAATGGTTACAGAGTGGAGAATAATTCATCACTCGCAAGGCGGTGTAATAATTTTTTAACTGTCTGCGATGGATCGTGAGGATTGGGTAACACCAGACCAGATATGGCAGCAATACTTCATTCTTGTTTTGATTTGAATCTTATAAAGATCAAGCATGGCAGCAAGAGTCTGGTATTTTCTGCAGCGTTTCAAGGAACCGACTATTCTTCCAGAATCTTTTGCAATTTCACGAATATACGCGTTCTATTTTAGGTTGGGAATAAGCTTTAGACTCATTAGGCGTTCAAGGCAAGGAGCCTCTTTTAGGATATGACCTCTCATCAGGATTGTCATAGATTTAAGGTCTGACCGATGGTGATGAAATGTAATTAGCTTTGTTTTGGAGATATTAAATGATAAGAGTCAATCTCTCTCGCATTGATCTGTGAGTGTTAGGCCAGAAGAAAGGTCAGCGGCCAGGTAGTGGTCATCCAGATATTTGCAGGTGTACCCCTGTACTGGGCTGTCATTTGCATATATATTTACTAAGGATCTGAAAACATATCTTTAGGCAGATCTTTAATACAAATTAGAAATAGGGTGGCAGAAAGAGTCTTGGGAAATGTCAGCATTCATCTCTTGTGCCTCAGAGGACTGGCCATTAACGACGGCCTTCATCGACCCAACTTATGAGAAGGACTTCATAACTGAGTGAACTCTGCTAGACATTCCATAATTGCTAAGTTTGTGAAGCAATCCCCTGTGCTACATATGTGCTTTCATGATGTCTAAGCCGATCACTTCCGAGATATCTTTTTTTTTATTATCAAGTGCTTCACAATTTTTTGTTATTTTAGGTCCATCAGTGAACATAAAAGAGCGGAAATCATATTTCTTGTCGCACAGGAGTTTGTTTTACTTGAGGTGTTCAACAACTTTCATGTTGATGATAGCTTCAAAAAGTTGTCTAATGAAACGAAGGAGGCTGATGGAGAGATATCGAGACAGGAACAAGGTCTCACCTGCGTTATTGTACACAGGGCACACTAGACAAAATCCAGGGGCTGGGAAACTTGTTCTTAAGGCAGTAGTTAAATGGCTTCGCCAAGATTGGAAATATTTCTAACATAAGTTTCTGGAAAAAAAAACTACAAGGATTTTGCACGGACCGGTAGCCTTCGTAGAGCCAAGGTCTTTGATATGTCTGGCAGGCTCCTGAACCAATAAAATGATATCACAAAGCTTGCGGCAAAAATTAGCTAAGTTTTGTGATGTCAACGAACACACTTTGCAACTTTTGTAATGCCAATGAATACTCGTTGTCACTTTCGTAAATGCTCGTTGTAGTAGAGACTTTGTAATCGCAGATACAACTATACTGGTGCCGTTGAACAATACTGGTGTCAGACACTTTCTAACAGCACTCGCACTAATAGTGCTTGCTTGAATAGTAATCCGTATAGTGATCCCAATAGATAAATAGTATATTGAACAGAGTAGAGAATAGCGGTCCGTATAGTAATAGAGAATAGAATAGAAATAACGATCCGAATAGTAATAGAGGATAGACTAAAAATGAAGATCAATTTGACACACCCTACCTCCCATATATGCGTTTCCTCTATGGTTAGGTGGTTTACTTAATTCAATAATGGGATCGCCTGTGTTTGCTCACTGGCGATCTATGTTCAATCTCAAGTATCGATAGGGACACTTTATTCCTATATAACATTAAGGAATGTTTTTCGTTCTCTAACCTAGAATTATATGCAAATTTCACTGAAAAAAAAATAATATGCATTCAAAGAATGTCCAAAATTAAAACGGCTGAAATGACGTAAGAAGAAAAAAGTTCGATAAGAGAATTTGTTTTTAAAATAATGAGTAAGAACGCCTTATTAAGACAAACAATATGAAATCATATTTTTATTTGAAATACGCACCATAGCAAAAGGCGAATAGACATATGCACAAGACGAACATTGAGAATGAGTTGCAGAATATAAATGCAAAAGAAGAGGCTGACGTGCCAAACAATGAAAACATCAGAAGGTAACTTGTAGGGATGTGCAACATGTCAGCAAGAATTCCAGCAGAAATTTCGCTAACTGCAAAAACTGCGCCGTAAATTGACATTATCAAGGCTCCTTGTTCGAGTGTGAGTCCGACATTCGTCACTTTTGCAGGAACATACATCATTACCATTGTGTTGGCTGGAAAAATTACAACGAAAACAATTTAAACAGGGATATTTTTATAGAACATTATTTCAACAATTTCTTTAGATAGATAGATAGATAGATAGATAGATAGATAGATAGATAGATAGATCTATAAAAAATTCCCCTGAAACAATTGCCGACAACTAAAAGTTTCATGCGTTCTCAGGCAACCATCAGGCAATCAACAACATATATTTGTGAAAATGGGCATTTTATACTCCTTTGACAAGATGTTACAAGGGTTGTTGATGCATACATATCATGAATACAGCAACAAAACTCACCGATAGAGGAAATGCGGAGTGCGCTTCTATAGCAGACCTCTTTAGAAGATATATATATATATATATATATATATATATATATATATATATATACACCGGTATAACAGCAAAATTATCCAAATCGTGTAACCGCAAAATTATCCAAATCGTGTAACCGCAAAGTTTTTCAATTTTTAGATTAAATTATGAACTATTGTATCTTAGAATATATATATATATATATATATATATATATATATGTATGTGTGTGTGTGTGTGTGTGTGTGTGTGTGTGTGTGTGTGTGTGTGTGTGTGTGTGTGTGTGTGTGTTTTGGGTGATTTTTTTTTTAATTAAAACCTTTCTTCTGGATCAAAACTTTTTTTTCAACAAAATGCCCAAAACACGTAACCTTACACTTGAACAAAGACAAGAGAACTTGCTTAAGAAAAAGATGGAATATTCAAGCAGATAAATTTAAAAAAAAAATTCCCAGAACTACAGGGGATTATACTGTTAAGAGACTTCAGGAAACGGGACAAAGCAAGACCAAAAGTAGAACTGGTAGACCAAAAGCAACATCAAGAGCTGAGGACATTAGAGTTACCAGCTGGTGTGACAGAAGGCTGACTGCTCCAAACATCACTGCACAACTGAACCAATGTTGTGAATAAAAAATTATCAGCATCCACTGTGAAGAGAAGACTCTGTGAAGCATGTATGGCAGAACTGCTGTCAATAAACTGTTGAGGAATCAAAACAATACCAAAAGGCTCCAGTCGGCCAAGGTGCACAAAGACTGGGCAACAGAGCAGTGGAATAAAGTCTTTTGGTCTGACAAATCAAAGTTCCAAATATTTGGTTCAAATAGGAGGGTCTATGTGCAGTGAAGTGTGGGTGAATGAGCTGCAACCCGCTGTATCACACCAATCGTAAAGCATGGATGAGGCTCAGTTATGGTGTGTGTGTGTGTGTGTGGGGGGGGGCTTTTGCTAATTGAAAAGTCAGGGATTTGTACCAGGTGAAGGGCAAACTGAATCAGACCAGCTATTACAGCATACTGCAGGGTCACGCAATTCCATCTGGAACTCGGCTAGTGGGTAAAGGATTATTACTCAAGCAAGATAATAACCCAAAGAATGCTAGTAAAATCTGCCAGAGGTACATTAAAAGCAAAGAGGAACAGCCCATCCTTCAATTGATATCTTGGCTGGCGCAATCAGTGGACTTAAATCTCATTGAACCAGTGTGGGATGAACTTGACCAAAAAGTCGGAGCTGAACAACCCACCAGTGTAGCCCATCCCTGGGAACTGTTGTAGGAAAGCTTGGCAGGACTACCTCCAGTCTTTAGTGGAAGGAATGCCGAGAATCTGTGAAGCAGTGATAGTGGTCAAAGGGGTCATTTTGATGTTTAAGAATTTCTTTTTGTGTTTTTTGGTTTAATTTGTATTTAAATAAATAAAACCACCGTGGTGCTTAATTTATTTAATTGAAAATGAAACTTTTAAGATGAGAAATAAAAAAAAAATTAAGGGTTGCCAAATACTTTTGACTGTTAGTGTATATATATATATATATATATATATATATATATATATATATATATATATATATGTATGTATGGTCAGTTCTTTTTATTAATCTTTTAATAACTTCAGCCTTTTTCTAACTTGTTCTGTCTATCATTTCTTTTTAGATAAGGAATGATAAGCATCAAATTAACTCAGTAAATATAAAGGTAGTTGTTGTAATTGTTGCCTTAATGGCAGAGCATAGTTGTTTACAGATTGCTCGCTTCCTGACAGTTGTACAGTCGTATGTTGTCAAAGTTTGCAAAAGGATGGAAAACATCAACAGGGATTCTAGAGCAATAACCAAGTGTAGAACCTGCTTCAGTCCTTAAATACATTCATAAACCTTCAATTTGGATGAAAGGTGCAGAAAATTATCAATAAGGACCCTAGAAAGTAAATTATTGCTATTGCTAAGAAGATCAAGATTTCAAGGCTTTCAGTTAGAAGGATTGTGAATGGGAACTTTTGATACAGGTTTTATGCTATGTGGAAAGGCCAATTCATGTCTAAAAAGGCAAAAGATAGTCGCCCAATATGTTGAATTTGTTGAATAAGTTAACAAATCAAGAGCCAGGTATGCTTTACTTGGTTCTTATCAGAAATAATCAAGGCCAAACGGTCAATCAAAAGAATGACAAATGGCTTTGCACAGACACTATGGCCACCCCAATGGTCATTCACAGAAAATGTCTGGTAAGTTCTGGGAGTAATGGGTAGCAAGATAGATGTCATACCTCCTCACTTCTTTCCTCAGGGCTTTAGGGTCAACGCTGCTGACTGTAACGGAGTGTTTTCTGTGAGTAAAGGAAGACTATGCACCTACCAACAAGATGCTGTGCCATCTTAAAAGCCAAGACAACCGCGGAGGGATGATTCTCCATGATCACGGCATCCCAAATATATGTGCCCCAAGCTCTTCAGTTCATTGGACTATTTCATATGGGGCATAGACAAGCAGGCAGTCAATCAGCACCTCTATAATACTATAAAAAAACTCTGCCATAACTAGCATAATTTCCAAAATAGATAAAGATCATCTGATTCTAGCATGTCATTTTCATGTCTTATGCGTCTTTTACTAAATTCATGCAAATTTCCTTGAAGAACAAGGAACCCTGTACACACACACACACACACACACACACACACACACACACACACACACACACATATATATATATATATATATATATATATATATATATATATATATATATACAAATTTTCGGGCAGCCCTTTGGATTTAATTATTAGTAAGTTTCATGCCTTCTTTGGTTTAATTAATTCCTACTAAGTTAGGATAGTGAAATTATTTAATCTGTTATTGCATGGCTTTTCTTAAGATGAATGGTGAAAAAAGTCTTTGAATGAGTAAAGCCTGAGGGTCTTGGCAAATATCATCCGTCTTTGAAACTTGTGGACTGGCGCTATAGAATCACAAACAAAGAACTGTACCAAATAACTGAAACCACATCTAAAATGGGCAGCAACAAGTGAAATGGACAGCACATATAACTTGAAGAGAAAATAATGATATAATCAAAATGTTTATATTCCACAGATCTTCAAATGGAAAGTTTAGAAGGAAAGCCCCTTCAGTACTGGAAAGAGTGATAAAAGCTACTGGATTTGAGAAAAGTGTTCTCATAAAAAAAAAGTGTTTAAGAGAAAGATTTTATAAACTTCAACCAAAAATAGTAGTAGCTGCTCAGTCAATAAATGCCAAATGTTTACTAGTAGGGAGACTGTTAATATTACCATTACCATCATTTTATTTAGAGAGTGTTACCTAAAGTTTAAAATCTAAAATTAACATTAACATACAATGTAGAAAAGACAAGAAGAGCAAAAGTTTTAAAGTAATTTTATGCAGTAACGGGTTAATTTCGTTGTTGTTGTTGTTGTTGTTATTATTATTATTATTATTATTATTATTATTACTTAATATATGACAAAACAATTTGTGAAGAGAAAGAGTCTCTCTGCCCAGAGAGAGCTTGTTAGTTACTTTTCAAAAAGGTATTAAACCTTTGCATTATAAGTGATTCATCCAAATGCTGAGTGTCAATCCAAAGATTTGGTATATACTGCATGTGCATTCATTAGACAGTCCATTTAATAAAGAAAAATAGAAGCTTTTTTAATCATTTCACCCATGCAAAGCAATAAAGCCACTAGGATCCAGAGATACTGAGTGTAAGAAAATATGAGAAATAAAATCCTATTAAGGTGAGAGAACAATAAAATAAAAGGAATTAAGAAGATGGAAGATAAAAATTTCATTTAAAATTTCATTTAAAATTTAGAAAGTCAATGTTGACAGGGAAATAAGAAAAGAGTTCAACAAGTCTGACAGGAAACTAGAAATTGACTCACTATAGCCTTTCCACTTCATGCCAATGGAAAACATTTGCCCAAGAATGCACAATAAGTCACTCTCTTTTATACATGCCTTCGGTGGTCGAGTTAATATCGAGAAATCCATGGTTTTGCCCCAAAATATGGCATATAATACATATATGTAGTCTTTTATACATTAAATTTGAAAAGGAAACGGCAAGAATTTGACACAGTCAGAAAATGTAATTACTTGTAGAAATATCTATATATACAAAATTATATGTCTTTGTTCAAAAGAAGAGCATAATATATATGAAATGTAAAAAATAAACTTATATTTCAGGATTTTGTCTCAGTCTTGTGATACATAATGTTCAAAATGCAAATAAAGGATATAATTAATGAGATTTCCAGTTCATTCATATCAACATAATGTATTTGATGACAGGAAAAAGGAATAAATATGGAAGATTGTTCTAAAAATGCTAAAAAAGAATATTCTAAGAAACATTCAGATTATAATAAGAAATGAAAGAAAATGATTATATTAAAAAAATAGATGAACAAGGGAATTCAAACAAATGCTTGAATGACAAAGACTATTTCAAAAGTACTAAAAAGGTAAGAAATATTATAAGAAATGAAAGAAAATAATTAAGAGAAGGTAAGACATACTAGAAATTTAGAGAATATTATCAGAAATGAAAGAAAATGATTACTCTTAGAAATATGAGAAACACAAGGCATATTATAAGAAATGAAGTTGATTATTCTTAGAAATACTAGAAAGGCCAAGAATATTATAAGAAATGAAAGAAAATAGTTATTCTTAGAAATATTACAAATGCAAGAAATATAAGAAATGAAAAAGATATGATTATTTGTAGAAATTCTAGAAAAGCAATAACATTTTACAAAATGAAAGAAAATTATCATTCTTCAATATACTAGAAAAGGTAGGAGGAATATTATAAGAAATGAAAGAAATTCTTTATTCTTAGCAATACTATGTAAGATTGGAATATTATAAGAAATGAAAGAAATTCTTTATTCTTAGAAATACTAGACAACAAGCAAAATTATGAGAAAGGAAAAAAATGTATTATTCTTAGAAATAAATAGAAAGGCAAGTAATATTATTACAAATGAAAGAAATTGAATATTCTTAGAAATTCCAGACATTAAAGGAACACTATAAGTAATGAAAGAAATGATTATTCTTAGAAATACTAGAATGCAATGGATATTAGAAGAAATGAAAGAAATTCTTTATTCTTAGAGATACTAGAAAGGGAAGTTACATTATAAGAAATTAGAGAAAATATTTATTCTTCGAAATACTAGAAAGGCAAAAAATATTATAAGAAATGAAAGGAAATGTTTATTCTTAGAAATTCTAGAAACTGTAGGGATATTATAAGAAATGAAAGAGAATTATTATTTCTAGAAATATTATAAGAAATAAAAGGCAATTATACTTAGAAATACTAGAAAGGCAGGCAAAGAAAAAAATTATAAGAAATGAATGAAAATTATTATTCTTAGAAATACTAGAAAAGCAAGTAATATTATAATAAAAAAATAAGATTTTCATTCGTAGAATGTTTATTATGATAATGAATGTTGTAGCATACCTACAGGTGATAATGGGTATCTCCCCATTCACATAAATATAGTAGTATATGCTATATGTTGGTCTGCAGTTGGAGATTCATTGTGGAATTCACTTGACTCACTTCTAGCAGTTCACTACTTCTTCTATGCACTGCTGGCAAATCTTATATGTATTATCGTTTATTACCAACCTTCATGTGATTATTCTATTCAGTAACCTTCCGTAGGTTACAACAATGAATATTCTATGAGCTGAAAGAATGTTAATATCTCTAGTTATACCAGAAGTGCATGATATAATTTAAGAAATGAATTAAATTATTCCTGTTTTTGTGATACCAAAATTTTTTGGAGTAAATATGACAATCCCAGTAATACTAATGAACTATGCAAGATGCCTTAAATTAAAAAGTCAGAGTTAGTCAAGTGAAATCTGTTGGAATGTGTCAAGAAGAATTACTAATGATGTCAAGGTGATTAGCCTAAGTGAGACATAATATTAAAACTTCTAGGAGCAAGTTATGATACAAAATGAAATTGAATATCCTAGGAAATGAGAGAAAATGATTATTCTTTGGAATAGTTGAATGGTAAGCAATATTACAAGAATTACTATTATATCAATGACTAAGAAATACTAAAATAACAATATTGTAAGAAATACTATTATGATGAGGACTATTCTATGACGTTTATTTGCATGGTAAGTATTTGTGAATTATCATTTCATGTTATTAATTATTTTTTCATATTAAATGAAAGCATTTGAATTCAGAAGGTTATTGCAGAAAAAGAATCATTTTTTTACAATTTATAAATTTTTTTTTTAAGCGTTCCACCTCAAGCAAGGCGGGAAGCCACTAGGACACAAGGGGTTACAGAAGATTTGGAGCAAGATCAGATAGGAGTGATAGAGGAAAGGATGAGGAGAAGGATAGTGGATAGATCAAGGCAACTGGAGATGTCAATTGACATTACATTTGAATAGTTGGAGATTATAGCTCTCAGGGAAACTGGAATAGGGAAGGGAGTTCCACAGGCGAGAGGTGCGAGACATGAAGCTATTGGAGTAGAAGAGACGGCTACATTTAGGAGTTTCGACAGTGAAAGGGTGAGAGCGGGATGCTCATGAAGTCTGGGAACCAGCGAATGCAGCTCCTCGGAGCAATTACCATGAAAGTATTTGTAAAAAAGACAGAGAGAAGCGACGGCGCGTCTGTGAGAGAGCGACTGTAGACGAGATGCCAGAACAGGGCCAATTATATTGCATATCCGCCTCTGGAGCTTATCAAGAACCCCGAGACAAACAGAAGGGGCTCCAGACCATATATGGCAGCAATACTCCATATAAATTGTTTATTTTTTTTTATTATTATTCATAACATTAATTACATTCAATCATAAACATCTTTAACTTACTTGTCCCCAAAAAGTAAATGGCTAAAAGCAATTGCATGCTGCGATTTTTCATAACATCTGTATCAAATATTATTTTCTGGAGTTCAGAGCATTTGCTTGAAAATTTACTTGCAGTTGTTGGTGGGCTGTTTCTATAAAATTTAGTTTTTTCAGTGACATCAGATTTGTTTGCCTGAAAATCAAGAAGATTGAATTCTTTTGTAAATTTGAGTGGTCAAAACTATGTGCATATATCAAACTGTATTACTGAATCTACAAAAAAATTGCCATTAAATTAAAATGTCTAAAACCCACTCAGATTCATACGTTCCTCTCTCCACAAAATATTTAGATTCACACACATACATACATACATACATACATATATATATTAATAAATACACATATATGTATCCCTACGTTTTGGCGTATGACTTAAGTATCACTGGTTTTCCAGCTCATCGGACACAAGGTATATTTTATGTTTTTATAAAAAATACACAGATGCCATATAGGATGAACGATGTTTATAGTCCAAAAATAAAATATTACAAAAGATTCAGGAAATGAATTGCGGATAATGTTCATTTTCAAAAAAAAAAAATAAAAAAATAAAAAATGGAGGAATTAAAAAAAAATTAAATAAAAAAAGGCAAAAATAGAAATCTCAAATTTTAAATTTCAAATTATTACTGTAGATGCTGCTCTGCTTCTGATCCTGCTTGCCAAGTTAAAGTAGATAAACAGTGTGAAACCTAACACTTAAAAGAAAAATTTTAAATTAATAAAAAAATAATTTATCCTGGCTTCTAGTATTGTAAGATAAACGAGTTTTTTTGTGCTTACTGGCTATCATCAACTCATTCCTTTTATTAAGCAGACTATCATTGTTATTATCATTGAGGATGATATTTTTCTAATAGGCACAGGTTGCAACGCCCCTCCCGCCGCTCTGGAAAATGGTTTAGTTTGGGCTACGAATTCCCAAATTACATAAAGTGCGTAGGCATCTGTTTTGATATTCCAGTAAAATAAATAATCATTAAATTTATTCATGAGGTGTAAACATAATAGTGCTCGATGTCGTTAGACCGAGCAAAGATATATATATTAATAAATACACATATGCGTATACCTATATTTTTTGGTGTGCGTGCGACTTAAGTTTCGCTGGTTTTCCAGCTCATCGGATACAAAGTATATGAAACTGCTCATGTGATTATAGGAACTTCTTTAAAAAATTCTTTGGGTACACCCAATATAAACATTTTTGTTCTCACTACTAAAGCTAGGTTTATTTCTGTATATCTCCACTTTGTAAACTACGCATTTATACTGGCACTTGCCCTTAAGTAGGCAAGACGCCTTATTTCTGCAATTACATTTAGGGGGATTGGAATTTTGTTTATTTTTAGTCTTTTTAACATTATTTTTGTTAATCAAATTAGCTATTTTGGACATAGAATTATAGCTCAATTTGTATTCTTATTGGAAATTTTGTGTAAAGCGTTGGATGGGGGAATTCTTTTTTAATAGTTTAAAAAATTTCTTTCCTCTTTTGGTGGTTACATCTAAAATGTATAGTGGGGAAAACTACAATATTTTTCTAGTCCTATTTTTTCTCCTACCGAAAATATTGGTAGAATTATTAGTATTCATATATATTAGCTTGGCTTTGTATCCACTTTTTTCCAATGCCATCTCGTAATTGTGTTTGTTTGTGTTGAAGATACTAGCGTTGGATGAATTTGTGAATAACCTAAAAAAATTCCGCTGGGGATTTGTTTAAAGACGTGTTTTGGGTGGTTGGGACATATAGCAATATAGCAGGGCTATTGGTAAATTTTTCTACTTATCCATTTCCAGGGATCTCTTTGCATTGGCACTGGAATTCGCTACCGTGTACTCTGGTCTTTCAAACAAGGAAATGGACATTGTTATGGACCCTAGAAAATCGATCCTTATCCATAACAAAGAACAATGGATAAAAAATAATGCAGTTGACTAATTTAATATTGCAACGGGATCGTTAGACTCTGCTGGGTCTTCCGACCTTGTTGATTTGTTCATTTTATATAACCTTAGTGCTCACCATGATATCAACATAAAAGACATAGGTTTATATAGAGATGACGGACTTATAGTGATAAAAAAATCTACAAAAATTAAAATTGAAAATATCAGGAAATTAATACATAGGGTATTTAAACGTCTAAATCTGAAAGTTATACACAGATTTTAAAAAAAGTAGATTTCCTCGATGTAACACTAGACTTAGTCAATAATACATACCAACCCTAAATGAAAACTAATACTAATCCATTATATATCCACCCAAATTCAAATCAACCTCAAACACACACCCTCATCCATAGTATATAGAATCAGTAATCCCGTGAAAATGTATTTTATAAACATAGCAAATTTTACAACACTTCTTTAAAAAATAGTGGCTATAAGTGTCCTGACATTAAATTTAGTAAAATAACAGTGTTAGTGGAAAAAATAGAAACAGAAAAATCATTTGGTCACACCCCCATTTAACCAAAATTTAATTGAGAAACACTTCCCTATTAATAATCTACTTAGTAAGATTTTTAATAAAAATACACTTAAATTAAGCTATAGCTGTACAGATAACATTGAAAAATTATTAAAAAACACAACAATTAAATTTTAAACCTAAGTAAAAATAGGCATCCCAAAGCAACAATCAATAATGATACCATCTTCTGGAATGGTAGAAATCCCAACGACTGTCCACTACAAAATAGATGTCTATCAGATTCCGTTATTTACCTAAGTACTATTTCATCTAGAGAAAATACAATAGATAAAAAAATGTAGTACTAAAAATTCCTTTAAAACTCAGCACATATCATCTTTCAACAATAATGCGTATCGTAACAGAACGTCTTTTTCTATATATTTTTGTCACTTCAAGAAGTTAACTAATCTCCTACGGTAATATTAAAAATAGCTAAACCTGTAAATCCTTACATGTTATATATATCCCCTATTTTTGCAAGAAAAATTGCATAATATAAAGTTTCCTAACAATGAAAACCTGTTAAACCAAAGAACTGAAATAACGGTGCTATGCCGGCATTGTCTACCTTTTAGTTTAAAATATAGTTAATGTTTTTTTTCATTAATAATTACGTATCATAATTGTATAGCCATTGTTTTATTAGTATATAATGGTCCACCCAACATTTATTTATTTTATTCAACTATAATATTGCCATGTTGTACCGTCTATTCATTATAATTAACAACCTATATAATTATTTCCACATTTTTAATTTTACTTAATGGCCCCTTTAAGAAGATTCCTGAGTATATTAAATAAATAAATAAAAAGACTAAAAAAAATCCGTTTCTGATAAATTTATATCTACTTCAACAAATCGGCAAATCATACTTGGATACAACAATGATACATTTGTCGCTGAAATTTTTCCCTCGTATCTTTGAATGACATGTCAAAGCATCAGTTTTCTTGACATGTAATAATAACCCACGCATCTCCATCCTCTGACCTTATTTTTAGATTTTAGCGTAAAACTGACGTTCATTGGTTAATCTAAACATACCCATGAGTATATTTTGAAATCTGAACATATATTTACCTCTTTAACTTTCGAAAAGAGATAAAGATTTGTTTTTTTAATTTCCCTAATAAATCATTTTTATCCTTAGTTATCTACCATCGCCTGAAGAAGTACCATCTTAGTACCGAAACATGAAAGTTTTTGTGTAACGATGCAAAATGTTTTTATTGTAATTTATTATAATAAAATATTATAATATATATAAAGATATTTTTGTAGGTACAAAATTTAATTACAGAAATAAAGGTGTGAAGGTTGATATGACCAGACATATTAAAAACGGGCGAAGCAACCAGTTTCGCTCCCGCTCTTCAGGCTTCCACGGGAGATTTAATTTAAATTAAAAACACTGAAAATGTACAATAAAAAGGTATCCTGAAATTTACCAGGATCATATTGTTTGTCAATAGTTGAGTTTTTCAACCATATGAACCTCTCCGACATCCCTTCTGTTTTAATGGTAGAATCTTGTTTACATCGAGAAAAGAGAAGGTACAGTTCTTCAGGACAGACGTGATCAATTTATGTGTGGTAGACAGATATGTTATTGCCCTATAATTTTTTGGATCATCTATTTCACCCTTTTTTGGTAGGAGATACGTATATAATATCTTCAGTGATCCATTCTGGGACTTCTTTGGGATTATTAATTAGCATCGTTCATATTTTCGCATTTGTTTTATGGATTGATGACAGAAGATAAAGCCCATAATTGAGTACCTTGTCATTTCCTGGGATTTCCATTCATGTTAGCTTGCCTAGCATTAGTTTTAGTTATAATTTCCCATTCTTGTAGAGGTTTACCTTTCATTATTATTATTATTATTATTATTATTATTACTTGTTTATGAACACGAATATATTTTTCAATAAAGATTTATATAAGATGTTGAAGGAAGAAGAATATATAGAAAGAAAAAATACATTGATATTTACATTTGTCTTTTCATTACTTTCAGTCGTCTTCTCGTCGTGCTCAAATGCTAAATTCATTTCTGGTTGAAGCGTTTCTGTATATTTCAATTGTATTTCTGAAGATAAGAGACATTGTATCTAACATTTTTGTATCAGAAAACATAAATGTAATATAATATTATTGTCCGGTATAATAAAGGATGAACACCTGACTTAATCTATCACGGAACAATTTTTCATTCACTCTGGATTTCGTAAATTGCTGCCGACTAGTGAATACGCGATGTCATGCGATGTATTGAGAAATCGATATTTTATATAAAATTCAAGATTTTAAATATAATTCAAAGATTTTATATAAAATTCAATATATTTTACATAAAATTCTAATATTTTAGATAAAATTCAAATATTTTATAAACATTCTACATTTTATATAAAATTTTACCATTTTATATAAAGATCTGTATTTTATATAAAATTCTGTATTATATGAAATTTTAATATTTTATATAAAATCCTGCATTTTTATAAAATCCCAATATTTAATATAAATATCTATATATTATATAAAATTCTATATTTTATGTAATATTTTAATATTTCACATAAAATTCTATATGATATGAAATTCTCTTATTTTATATAAAATTCTAATATTTAATATAAAATCAAAAAATTTCATATAAATCCTAATATTGTATATATAATTTAAATATTTTATATAAAAATTCAAATATTTTATATAAAATTTGATATTCTATATAAAATTCTGTTATTTTAAATAAAATTCTAATAATTTATAAAATTCTATATTTTATATAAAATTCTAATATTTTATATAAAGTTCTATAATACACGAAATTCTAATATTTATATAAAATACAGAAGTTTATATAAAATGCTCATATTTCATATAAAATTCTTTATTTAAACTTTTTCATATCCCCAATACTGTTCTTGATATATAAAAATATACATTATTCTCTCTCTCTCTCTCTCTCTCTCTCTCTCTCTCTCTCAAACACACACACACACATACGTAAACACACACCTATATAATGTGGGGAAAAAGTATTCGTACACATACAAATTTTTCATTTATTGTATTTCTAACTAACGAATCAACATAGTTTTATATAACTAACTGTACACAGATGAATAATAACTAAATATGCATAGAAAACAGAAATTCCTTTGATTTAATGGAAATTAATCTAAATCTGGGGACTGACTTGGCCATTTCAGAATTTAAATTATTTTAAACGTGCCATTTTTTCGTAGATTTTGCAGTGTGCTTAGGATCATTATCTTGTTGGAAGATCCCATACGGACGAAGTCCAAGAGTTTCAGCCGAAATCAATAAATTTGCCTCCAAAATATACTGCGCAATTCATTCTACCATTTATTACTGATATGTTACTTGTACCTTTTTGCAGAAAAAACATCCCCAAACCATGATGCTGCCACCACCAAATTTCACTGTTGGAACTGTGTTCTTTTGTTTGAAGGCATCGCCATCTTTTTTTCTGTACATGATTACTAGAATAACGTTCAAACAACACAATTTTGGTTTCGGCTGTCGATAATATTCTTTGCCATACGCTTTTTCCTTATCCTTATGTTCACGAACGAATTTCAACTTCGTATCTATGCTTCTTTTAAATAGCAGTGGATTTTTCCAAGGGGAATGTGACTTTAAATTGTTCTTATGAATTTCATTGCTTATCGACCGTTTAGTGACACAGGTTCATGATGAAAGCAAATAATCCCGCAACTCTTAACGAGAAACCATTGAATTTTACTTAATTTGACGCAGTAATTTCCTCGAAGAACTTGAAGAAATTTTCCGTGGAACACCTCATTGGTTTTCAACAGTTTTGAGGGTTTTTTTTATACCTTTCAGTGAACAAACTAAGGGTAGTAAATGGAACATTCAGGTTGTCTGAGATCTTCCTGTAACTTTTAATAATTTATTTATTAAGCAGGATATTTATTTATTGTCGTCTGAATATTCGAGAAAGCATATTAGAGAAAAATATGCACTTTCTGGCAAGATTCGAACTCGCGTCCCTTTGGGCAGAAGGAAACTGACTTGGTCACTAAGACATTTTGCTCGGCGGCAAATAGAATTTTCCATGTTATAAAATTCGACGGAATCTAATATTTTATTGAATTTTCAGTACTCCGGATTTATAGCCTTAATTTTATAAAATTACCAATAAATCTAAAACGTACTGTATTTAAAACTCTTATTTTCTGATAATATTGTGTATTGACGCACGTATTTACAAAAATCGGCACGTTTTTATACACAAAAAATTTAAAATTCTTTTTAAAATACTAGGTCATTGAATTGTAGTAAGTTTTTCCATTTATGATTAGGAAATATAGCTTTTATTTAATACTAGAAGCATTATCCGGCGTTGACTGGGTTTATTCAACAAAAGATCACGAAACTCATCCAATCTGCAAAGTTAAAATAAAGATTTTTCTTTAGTGCCTCTTATCTATATGGCGAACAATTATAATGACATGAACTGTGAAAACATTTATAACAGGAGAAAGTTGTTTTTTTACTGAAGCACAGAAGATACAAATAAATTTGTCAGCAAATGAAGAGTACATTAATCGCAATCGATCTTCGAAAATCGTTGAGGAGAAATGCTTTGTTGACAGCTTTTGCTCAAACTACATCGAATGAACAACAGGCATTGGAAGGAGAAGAAATTCAACAAAGAGTTCTCCTAGCAGCCGTGCCAAGGCTGAAAACAAACGTTCACAAAGACTGTATAGAATTGTTACTTGCACCTCAGTTTCGACAGCTGGAGTAGCACAGGTTCTGGCAACGATCCTTGCTCGTCTAGTTAACCGTTGCTCTTTAGTTTCTGATGACCTTGCATTAGCTGTACGAACAGCATTTTGTGTCAGTGTAATTTGTGTTTCTTGTTGCGAAGCGTTTCTTCTCCGTGCTTTCATGCGTTTGGCTGTAGTAGTAACACGTCCAAGTGAAGGATTTCACTTTCTCGGCATTACTGTCAGGCTGTAGTTGAAGGGACTTGGCTAAGCTTTTTGAATAACAATGAAGTAATCAATTAAAAAGCAAGAATATTATACACATTAATGGAAATATAGCCACAATAAATTAAATGCAAATTTATAAGGGAGACCGTTCTAGTAATAAAAATAAAAATGAACGTGCTGCTAGAAAAACGTTATTGTGATAAAAATAAAAATTAACGTGATAAAAATTAAAAAAAACGTTCTAATAATAAAAATAAAAATTAACGCGCTGCTAGAAACTTACTCACCAGTAACGTTAAAACGTACACGCTAAGTTTATCATAATTATAAATGAATCGATGAGGGTCTTACATTATTATGTGTCCATTTTTCAGAATAAAACTGTCAAAACTTTAGGGCTCAAATTTCCAAATATATGAGTTAGTAAGCATTATTTAAACGCCGATTAGAAGATGATAAATACATAATTAAAAATTGGCATTTACGCTTAAACTTTTTTATTAATATGATTTTCACAAATTTAAATTTAAAGTATCAAAAATTCGAAATATACATGCATGAAGGCAGCCTACCTTTTTATTGAATGACAACTTTGATGCGAATGAGATTTATTTCATCACATAGCACTAATGAACACTACACGTGAAGCAAAATCAAAATCACTACATAATTCGATCGATCATTGCACGTGGAGCAAAATCAATTGTACACTCTACACATCTCGATTGATCTCGCACAAGCGTCTTATACCTACGTGCACTTCTCTTATCGGTGCACACTTTCGTTTGCACTTACTCTTTTTTTCTTAAGGAAGGATATTATTTTGCGGTCAAGTTAATGCAGACTAAACTATTTCAGTACCAAAACGGGAAATCCATGGGAAAAACTGATATTTTTCATAAGATATTTATGACAGATGGAGTGTCAGTTTTGATATTCAGTTGATTGATCTAAACACAAATTATGTGCAAATTTTCATCGGAATACTGCTAACCACTACAATTGAAAGACTAATGGAGCAGCAAGATGTTCATGGGTCATCTTGGCGGCCCCTTATGTAGTTTTCAAAATCTGATAACCGTTTTTGATTCATTTTAAGATTGTAACATACATGTAAAATTCCGTCGAAATCGAAGCAATTTGAAAATTTGGGGGTCCCTTTGGTTCACCCTAGGGGTCCCAAATTTCAAGCCAAAGGACAGGTTTAAGACAAATATTAATTGAAATAATAAAGCAAATCATTTTAAGTTTTCTATTTAATCGACTTTATGGCCAAGGCTGTAGACTTAATTGAAAATTTCGGGGTTCTCTGCTGGTCCCCTAACTCGTGGGGGTCCCAGTGTTGATTTTCAGTGAATTCCAAGTGACTACTTCAGTTACTCGATATAATCTCAATATGTACTGAAATTTTCGTTGAAATTTGGGAATAGTGCGACAAAATACACTTGAAAAGCAATTGAGACATCAAGGGGTTTATAGGGTCATCCCGGGACCCCGTCATGCATTTTTAAAAATCTGACTACTGATTTCTATCTCATTTTAACAGCGTAACAAACATGCAAAATTTCATCAAAATCGAAGCAATTTGAATTTTTTGGGGTCCGTTTGGGGCACCCTGGAGGTCACAGTATCGAGAGAAATGAAAATGAATACAGCGTATAATAAACGTGACAGTAAGTTGCATACACTTATCAAGTTCCATTAAAATCGGCCTTAGGGTTTAGACTTTAAGTCTGAAAATTTAAAAACAACGACCTAATGAAAATTCCCATTTAAACATGATATTTATCGATTATCAGTTATTAATTTTTGAAAAATGACTAATTTTCCTCCCAGACACACCCAGTATCGAGTAGAATCTATGTTCCAAATTTGGCGGAAATATGCCTTATGGTTATCGAGTAGTTCGCGAGCACACACACATACACACACACACACACACACACACACATAGTCAGTTATATATATATATATATATATATATATATAGAGAGAGATAGAGAGAGAGAGAGATACTGTGGGAGAAAGAAAATATTTGCACGGATACAAAATTTTATTTACTGTATTTCTAACTAATGAATAAACAAACTTTTATATAATTAATTGTACACAGATGCATAACTAAATACGCATAGAAAACAAAAAAAGAAGGTTTAATAAAAATAAATCCCATTGATCCATTTTAATGAATGAAAAAGTATTCGTACAATACAAAAAATTATATATAATAATCTTCATTTAATATTTTGTAGAATAACCATTATTTACTTCTACAGCAACCAACATTTTTCATTTTTCCAATTATTAACTCAGATCAGTATTTAGATCCGACAAAAATAGAAATACGCCTTAAGATAAAAAAAATTGTTATCTAATGAAGCCCACCCCCATTTTAAACCCCTTCGGTTACAAAAGTAAATCATTTTTTTCTGAAGTAATTCAACAGTGCTTGAAAATGGACCGAAAATTTTAGTTCCGAAACAAGGGAATTTCCACGTCGCCATGATAAAATATTTTTTAAATATTTTAAATAACAATTTATATATATTTATATATATATATATATATATATATATATATATATATATATATATAGAGAGAGAGAGAGATAGATAGATAGATAGATAGATAGATAGATAATTCTTTATCAATCACAGTTCTTTTCAGTGAAACAAAAACTGAAAAATTCTTCTATCAAATCAATGGCTGTTGAATCGTATTCCTTTACAAAGAAAGTTTAAAGATTATAATTTTTATACATTCAGATTCAGTTTTTAATGTTCTGTTTACGAACTACTAACTTCGTTGTAAATTATGACCCAGGAAATACACTTACCTTGCTTTTTCTTATTATTTATGTTGGCGGTCTTAAGCGGCCGGCACAAGACGCCATAGATAACACAGTTTAAAAACAATCCACTTATTAATAAAAATGTTTTCCTCATACCATAAAAGGAAATGCTTCGTTCTAATAAATAATTAAGGACAAATGCACCAAATCCACTTCCACTATGACAGATTCCCACGGCCAATGTCCGTTTTTTCTTAAAATAAGATCCAACGATGGTGTTGCCGGCAAAATTTGCTATTCCAGCAAAACCGCCTGAAAGAACGAATGAGAAACGTTACTAACTCAAAAAGCGGAAGAATCAGTGAACAAATGGATAGTTATTAAAAATATATCCAGAAATCCTATATTTTTCAATTTATGAAAAAAGTTGAGACAATTCCCTGTTTTAAGAATTATGCTTCAGTAAATAACTTTGGATTACAATGTAAAGGCATTTTCTTTTATAATCACAATCCTAATTTCCTTTTGGCCTACCTAAGGTTGAGTCATCATGCAAGAAACAGAATTCAATCGCCTATGATTGTGTCCAGGCAAAAGGTGATGTTTCGAATGTTTAATTTTGATGGATCCACCACATGGTAGATTGTCATCATAGAATACACAATTTTCATGGAGACAAAAAGAATCATTGTAATTCTCGTTGAAATATCAAACACGGTGTCATAGAATTCATTGAACATTTTAGCTTTACTATTTATAATTAATATAACTATTTCCTTGTTAATTTAGTAGTAGATATAATTCACATCGATCGAACATTATACAATGAAAATTTCAAATTAAATTTCAACTAATACCCACGTTTCAGGCTACAGATTTGTCGATCCACTCTCGAATAAAATAATATGAAAACTTTATATGTTCCTACATTTGCACATGTACACAGATATGTATAATAAGCAAAAATATTCCTGCTTCCAAATCAACTGATGCTCTCGTCTTAGAATGGATCCTTTAAGGAATGATCCTTTTTAGATCCCAGAAAAAATTCAAGCAAAAAATCGAGCAGACAGCAGCAATTAATTCCTGAATGTTCTGCAGCCATAGATCACCATAACCACTACTACAATATCTATCACTTCCTGCATTCAGAATTACCCGCAATAATTGCAAGAAAGTTCTAGAAAATGTAAAGCGTACCTATGCACAAGCAGGTCAGACTATGACCGAAGGTAAACAATTTGGATCCCGAGTGTTCTAGAAGATCTCCAATCTTATTCTAAATAGAAACAAAAGCGTCTGTGTCTACGATTATAAATGAACTGAACATTAGATGACAAAAGCCATCCCCTTCCCTACTTCCGCCGTCTCACTTAGAAGAATCTCAGGAATAATTTTATTACAACACGGGAGTTCTCAAGACTTGACCCTAAGAAGTATACTGGTTCAAATAAAATCCCGAGTTATCCCCGATCTTAGCGAATTTTTTAAACCGGTGCTTGAAGGAAAATTCCTTGACTTCTCTTGATATCCTGAACCATTACAAGAGCCAAATCAAGCCGAAAAATGAGGTACTGCTGACCTATATGATTAGGAGCTGTCCAGTTTTCACGTTCCACTATCGCGAGAGTCCAAAAGCGACTACGCGGCATTGTGGGCGATGAATTATATTCTACCATACATATTCTACGTTTCCCGTTGATGAAACCTAGCAAATCTCTCGCTATTTCCATGGAAATTGTTCAGACGAACGAGATTCCTAAGTTCCACTAATTCTAACCTTCACGTCTACTAAATTCCATGCAATGCATATTGTAGCGAACAACCTTCATTACCTTCCTATTCCCTTGCTAAACAGTTTCTTCCCACGAACCGCTTGTTTATGGAATCGACTCCCAATAAGATGCTTCCACGTTCACTACAATCTTAATCTGTTAAAATCTAGGTTTTACCGTTATCTTCCCACATATCCGCATAAACTGTGGCTCGTACTCTATAACCTTAATGTATACATTTCTTTTCTAACAGAAAAATGTGTAACATATAAGAAGAAATGCTTTCATCTTTGAATAGACACCATTTCGTTCGCATGAACGTATTTTTTATTGATTGGTATTATCACAAAACATTTACTTATTGAAACCATAACACATGTTTTCTACTGTGTGCCATTTGTGAGGATTTTGATTTGACTACTTAAATAAAGCATTCTTGATCTTATTCACCCGTTAAACATATATACATTGTACCCTTTCTAAATTACTCAGACCTACCCGTTTGTTCAAAGTCATTTGAATCAACCTTCTTTCCTATAATGATACCTAAAATGAAATTGAGCTAGTCGTCATAACCATATTTAAATTGCTATATCCATTACAACGTCATTGATTGGTTAGAAATTTGTATTAAAGAGCATATGTTCACGCGTATTTTATTAAGTAACCAGTGGGTGTATAATATAATATGATTATCTGTATATAGAGATGTAGATATGTAGAAAAAAGGAAAATATATACGTTTGCACACATCATATATATGTTTGTGTCAGTTTTGAGTAGGAAGTGTAATATAATTGCAGAAAGATCTTAATAAAATGATCATAATGTCTTATCCGTGAATTTATTTGTATCTGACTGATACCATAACAAAAAAAAGTCTTGCTTGCTTGAAACTTTACATTTGTTTCTCACTATGTGTCTCACGCAAGGAGTTCGACTTTTTTCAATAAATCAAGTATTCTTGAACTCTAGACTAGATTTGCGGTTATGTAGGTGGCACTTAGGTTCATTCGATTCTACGTCAGACTCCGACTCACTTCTTCGGAGGGACGCTCATCTCGAAGTTTATTTTAACCGTGACTTTTATTCAGAATATAAACCAACAACTGGAATTCTCTGGCTTTTGGTTTAGTGAAACTTGACCCAGAAAGTTATGATTTATTTATTTACTGGTTTTATTTACGTTATCCATACTTGTTGATAGTTGGTAGTTAAAGATGTATAATTACTGTATGAAGCTGGCCCAAAACCTTTTCGTACCGGTGTATGTTTATGTCACTGTTTAAAAGGATGTATGTTATACAAGTGCAGAAGAATGTAGTAAAATTATCTAGGCCTACAGAGGACACTATTTCTTTCTCGATAACATAATTATAGCTGATCGATATTGTAACAAAATCGTCTGATTACTTTAACCGTATCACTTACCTCTTGTAAACACTTCAACTTAACTAAGTGAATCGAGCATTTTTAACCTTGCTCAACTGCCATATATATATATATATATATATATATATAGATAGATAGATAGATATTGATGCATGTTTCATTGAATAATATAGACAAGTTTTGTCTATTTATTTTATGTAAATTATTTTCATATCGTCTGATAAGCTTAATAACATTATCATTAAAAGAAGAAAGAAAATCACAATATTGATACATATTTTTTTAATCCTAAGTTTTCGGCTTACATAAGCCATTATCAAATATGACAATTACATTATTTATTGAAAGAATGCTGTCTAAATACATACAAATTAAATTACATGATCTAACAGCCCACCAAACTATCAAAACATGGAATTATAAATGTAGCCTTGTGAAAAGGCCACTTGAAATAATGTAATTGTCATCTTTGATAATGGCTTATGTAAGGCGAAAGCTTAGATAGGATTAAAAAAATATGTATCAATATTGTGATTTTCTTTCTTATTTTAATGATAATGTTATTAAGCTTATCAGACGATATGAAAATTTACATAAAATAAATAGACAAAACTTATCTATATTATTTAATGAAACATTCATCAATGAAAAATGCTGCCTAAATATATATATATATATATATATATATATATATATATATATATATATATATATATATATAAATGTAAATAGCAGGAGGCAGAATCACTCCGATTGATACAGCAACACAAGGTTCTGCTCACCTGAACCGTATCCCTTGTCTTCTCAATGTATCACACAAAATTCCCTTCGACTCACTGAATCAAGCATTTTTAACCTTACTTAACTGAGAAGTATTCATATACCCTAACTTTCAGCCGAACGGAAATGGTAAGAGGCAGCATCACAGAAGCAGTCTTCATAAAATTATCCAACAGCTTATCAGACATAAGTCGAATATTTCAGCTTTATTTTTATAATCAATTTTTTATTTTTGTATAAAAAGAAATAAATGTTCGCGTATTGATTCCCTTATTAATATTTACCATCTAATTCAGTTCTTTAATTCAGTTTGATAAATCGATATTTTATAATTGATCCCTGTATATTAATCTTTTGTTGACAAACTATGTGCCCCATTATTAATTTTATGATTAATTTTTATCATCTGGTTCAGTTCATTTGGATTAATCGACATTTTATAATTGATCCCTGCATATTCTTTTGTTGACAATTCATGTGCCTCATTATTGATTTCATTATTAACTTTTACCATCTGTTTCAATTCTGTTCGATTAATCAACATGTTATAATCGATCTCTATATATTATTATTT
This sequence comes from Acanthosepion pharaonis, assembly GCA_903632075.3. Lineage (NCBI taxonomy): Eukaryota > Metazoa > Mollusca > Cephalopoda > Sepiida > Sepiidae > Acanthosepion > Acanthosepion pharaonis. The sequence goes on along the minus strand of CAHIKZ030001790.1, from coordinate 556,684 downwards.
TGTTAACAAGCCATACGTCCCAATATTGGCTTAATCGTCACCATTATAACAAATATTAATCCTACTAATGCTACAAATACTGCAACAATTGTTACTATTAATAATAACAATAATAGTTTATAATTATTATTATTAGCTGAAAATTCATTTCCATGTGTATCGTAAATATTTCTACTAAATCTTTATATTTTGTAAAATCAATTTGGCATAACATTGTGAATCTAGGAAGGAAATAATTATTCTAGAGAAATATCTTTTGGGTGAATACGTTTGATACGCATTGAATACAATAAACGTATCAAGGCACTGCTACGAAATGTTATCAGAATGTTATCAAAAACTTTTCCAAGTTCAATTTCAGTCATGTTCGATTGGGGAATCTATTAAATCTCTAAAATAGCGATCTGCATCACTAAATGTTCTATGCTCATTATACACAAAGTAGAACATGTGCCAACAAAAAGAACTGACCTACAAAAAAGTAATAATGAGGTTTACTTTAAACCAGAACTTAATTTAGGAATAGTGAAAATGGATTAAATAAAAGCAGTAAAAAAAAAAAAAAATACTGGAAGCTAGACTCAATATAGAAAGCATGATGAATGTAAGCGTACTACTAAATTTGCATCTACGTTTCATTGTTTTACTGATGAATTAGTGACATGTAAGCGTAGCTTCTATTCGCACTTTTCACTTGAGGAAATCTCTTTCGGTTTCTTGCTTGCCTGACGCGCACAATCTTCAAAAATTGAAATGTAACGTCAATCGCCATCTTCAGATTTCCTGAAACCTGTCCTTTTATTGTCCTTTCTCTTCACTAATGTTTTTTCATTCGCTTTCACTCCCAGTACCCACTTGTGTTGTAGCGGCATTATCGCCTTGCTTTTGATAATTTAAAAACAAAAGAGGACAAATCATAGATGAGACTTGAAAGAAAGTAAACAGCTGGGTGAGTATCAGCTAACCAAGTGAGAAAATTTGGAAAATGAATGTGATAGTCGTGCTTATCATGATTAGCGATCTTGGAAAAGTCCCAGTCTTTAAAAATAATGATATTGAAAGAACTGGAAATTCCAGATAGAATCCGAACCACCCAAAGAGATAAATTATTGAGAAAACTACCATTTCTATAAATATTTCCACGGCAATTATTCTAATAAGCTGTTGTACTTGGTACCTCGACTGCCTGCATTTAAGCGGACTACTAGGTTAGTATAATGATTTTCTAAGCGCTGCTTAGATGTGGCACAAGGTCGGAAGTATGGAGCGCCCAGTGAGAATCGAACTCACTACTCAGTCGTAATATGTTCTAACAAGACAAGCTTACTAACCATTACACCACGCCGAGGTGCCCCAGAGATTTTCCAAGCGTAGTATGGGGTATCCAGTGAGGATACTTTTCAGTAGTAACTGATCTAGCAAGACAAGCTTGCTAACCATTACCGAGGTGCCCTAGTGATTTTCCAAGATGTTGCACAAGGCCGAAAGTATGGGGCACCCAGTGAGGATCGAACTCACTACTCTAGTGATTTTCTAAGCCCGGCTTAGATGCGGCACAAGGCCTAAAGTATGGGGCATCCAGTGAGGATCAAATTTTTCTAAACTGCTTGCAAATGACAAGGCTTTAGATGTCCTAGTGATTTTTCAAGTGCCACAAAGTATGGGGCATCCAGTGAGGAAAAGCTCAAACGCCCAGTAGTATGGGGCATCCAGTGAGGATCGAAAGAACTTTTCAGTAAAACTGATCTAGCAAGACAAGCTTGCTAAACATTACACCACGCCGAGGATGCCCATACTAGATTAGCATATAAGTCTTACTGTTTTACTTTTGAAATAGATAGATGTAACCGTATGTTCTATTCTATTAGTTTCTTTACTCAAAATTATAGTTTGTGGAACACTCTTCTGGTTTCTTAGTTGCCTGTTTTTTTTTGTTTGTTTGTTTCTTTTGGTTAACATTCTTAAAAAAATTGAAATGATTAAAAGAAATTCTTTGGAATGTGGTGGAAAGGGATATACAAATGCTGGACGCGCAAGAAACAATCAACTTAGAAGAACTGTGTCATGCCGTTATAACAACATTTCAAAAAATGCGAAAGAGTACTTCTAGAACTTTGTCGAATCGATGACAAGAAGAATTCAGGTTCTCCCAAAGGCAACATGAAGTCCATCTCGATACGGAAAGAGTAGGCCTAATCAAGTGACCGACTAATTTATATCTTTGACATCTAACAATGCAAGTCGGAGAAAGAAATGTAAGAATCTAGAAAAAAAAATTAAATAATAAATTTGAGAATTACTGAGGAAAGTGCTGGAGCAGACAGAAGACTTGCTATTACATGTGTTGTGGATCCCGCGTGAAAAATAGGTATCCAATAAATGACAAACGCAAGTATGTAAGCTAAGAAATTAAATGTATTTACACAAAATACCAAAGGTAATGCTGTTAGTAAAATCCAGGAACACGGTTAGTAGCAAATATAGATAGATATATACAGTCTCGAAGTAGGACTTCCTTAGAGTCTACGTGCTTGTAACTGACTTCTACAAGAGGTTACTTCACTCCATCCGACACTCACAGACGACTCTTGTACGACTCCGGTACGACTTTTGTACGACTCCTCTTCTCTGCCTGACTGTGGCTATTTTATGGCAGCAGGACGAGTCCATTATATCCGAAAAGGGTGGACCCCATAACAGCAACCAAATACAATCATGTGAAAACAAAACAAGTATAAAATAATAAGGAAGTAAAAGTAAATATTGGTATCGATTTACTAAAAGCATTTGCTCATTACCTGAGAGAATTCCATAGGTAACATAAAGAACTTCAACTTGGTCAACAAAAAAGCATCCAACGGTTGCCACAGCAGAAAGGAATCCTCCACTAATGATAACTTGTCGATGGCTTGCATTAAACATCATTAGAAGCAGCACAAACGGACCTGGTTAATGAAAAATATTCAAGTCAAGAACAAAATTGTCTCGGGATGGCAAATTTCTTCTTTTTAACATTGCCGTCTTTTATACATTGACCAATTTGCTAACTTACCAGCGCATAACCTGATTCCGCCGAAAATAGAACCGACCATGGCTGTTTTCGAAATAGAAACATGATAAAGTTCACTCATTCCAAGAAGGAGGATTCCATTTGAGGCAAACATTCCTCCAATTGTAAAATTAATCATGAATCCGGCAAAGCAAACAACCCAACCCCAACCACCATCAGGAATTAGAAGATCGTTTCCATCGTCAGGTTCTGTTTCTGATTCCATTTCCTTTGTTAGTTCTCCAGGGATACTTGTCTTTGTTTGTTTCATTCTAAAGAAAAAGAAGAAACATCAAAGTTAGTGATTTAAATTTACCAAAGTTCCAAAACTGATGAAATGAGCAATTGCTTCGCAAAATACCCAGATTTCCCAAAGAAAAATTATTTCTCTCTCTTCTCAGACAGAAAGGCACATACACACATTCTCTTTCTTATTTTGAAACATGTCATCAAATGATTAATACACATTTCGTACTGCCAATCAACACTTCGGGATATATAGATGGGCGAGGAATTAGTAGGGAAAAAAACTGACATAGCAGGAGTTGTTAGGATAATTTGTTTCATTTACCCACCTGGACAAGCAGGTGAAGCACTGAATAAAACACCTAATATTTGAAACAGGGTTCGCCTTCTTCATTTTCGACGTGGTATTTGTCTTTCATCGTGTTACGATGTGAACATGCACCACGCCCTTTCCCAGTTTTCGGTGCATACCGAGGAATTGGAATTTAACGTAGGTTGATCATTGACCAGTCGGTGGAAACGTTAGGCTAAGGTGACGAGGTGTGTTTCCATGTCTTTCCTTTCGCTCGGATTTTGAGAAGTGAGTTGGTGTAAAACGTCTTCGGCGGCCCATCGAGTATATACATATGTAATGTTTAAATGGAGTTTTTAATCCGTTATTAAATAGTTAAATTAATAACAACCGGCCTAGATAGAGAAGCCCTACTGAAGGACAATTGCATCTCCCGACGGGGATCAAACCTCTACCACCAGTTTCAATCAGGGAAACCACACCTATAGTCGAAGTGTGATGTGAGTTTATCTTGATACAGCAGGGTTTTAATTACTGTAGTGTATGCCTCGGCTACGAGACTGAATCTAATAGATATGGATTCGCAGAAAGTCTCATTGAGAACTGTATCTTCCTTAAATAGATAATTGTTGAAACTTGACTAATGCATGGAATAATAACACAACACAAAATGTACTTAGAACAAAATGTATTGAAACAAGAAAGTGTACACAATATTTACATATAGTCTTTTGTATATTCTTGGGAAGACCGTTCCTGGAGAATGTGTTGACTTAGTCGCAGTCGGGCAGAGTCTCTGGATTGAATCTCTTGATTCCTTTTCTCGTCTTCCCGGTACCAACCATATTTATATGGTCGGTACTCCACTATGCAAATTAGGTGGATCCTACCACAACAATAATTCAAACGTAGCTCTATTAATATGGCCTTCCTTGATCTCAACTGGTAGCGGTAAAATTTGGCTAGAGAATTCGGGTGTTTTTTTAAATTTTTTTTTTATAGAAAATGAGACACAGGTTCAATTCCCCCCGGGAGATATATTTTTTCTTTAGTAAGTTTTCCCTATTTAAGAAAATACAGGGTGAGCAACTCTAAAACGTGTACCCACTAAAATAATGTTTATAGTAATGATAGAAACATATATGTTTGACAAGGCGGGAAGCTATTATAATGTATTTCGTTCACAGTGTCCTCAGAAAAGTAATGAGTTTATTTTAAAATCTATTATTTTTATTTAATAATTTATTTTGACGTCTTTAAAGTTTTATCATCAGCACAATCGACAGTTCCTGTTATTAATATCGTAAGGAGATGCCATTTTTTATTATTTCCCATTTACACCTCGTATAGAAATATTTTCTTTCTATTGCCATATATATTTAAGAAGTGTAGTATTATTAGGATATCTATTGTCTCTCGAAAGCAATTTTGTCATTATTCTACCTTTCTTTTGGAGATTTTTCTATTCTTCCAATATACATTTTTATTCTATATTAGTTTGGATACAGTCTATATTGTTTGTATCCGTTTTTTCATTTATTATATTACTGAATACGATTTTTTTTTCAAGAATGCTTGTTGGTTAATTTATACAATTGCGGACAATATTATTATTATTATATTTTAATTTATTATCTTACTTACACTCGTGTATAGACGAAACATGGGGGTTTCTATACAAACAATAAAAAAAAAAACTGTTATTTTTGTAAGCGTAAGCGTTAATTGGTTTGGATTTCTAACGGAGATGATTTGATAAAAAAATAATCATTTGTTATTATTGTAAATGCAAGTTTAAGGATATATATATATATATATATATATATATATATATATATATATATATTAATTATTTTTTCAAAAATATGATTCCTTCGCTACATAAGAGTTCTCATGTTTCAAAAATGAGAGCTGAAAACCTCAATATAATTATTAAAATTAAATTGAGTTAAAGTATCAAGGCATGTTTCATCCTCAAGCGAAAATTTAGGAATAACCAATATTGAAATTTACGAATCTTTATAAGCATGTTCATTTGCAAAATTAATTACTATGGAAACGGCTATGGAAATTATAATTTAAATTCTACTTCTGTATGGAGCACAGTTTTTTAAAAATAAAAACAAAAATACTAAAGAACTCCGGATTATTTACCTAACGTGTTCTTTCCTATTTTTCTAAATATTTTCCCATACACACTTTGGACACACACACACACATATATATATATATATATATATATATATATATATATATATATATAAATTATTAACCTCGATAAGAGAAACTCGGATATAAGAGAGATTTTCTCTGGTCCCAAATTAGAACCTGTGTTAATGTATATATAATAGACCAAAGCCGGATATAAGAGAAACCCGAATATAAGAGGCTTCTTCTACGGTCCCGACAACTCTCTTATATCCAGGTTACACTGTATATATATATATGCCGAAAATCCTTTGTGCAAATTAAGAAGGTTTTCTAATCTAGATTCTTGAACACACATATAGAAAGGGAAGAGTTAGTTTTATCTCGATCTCAAGTGTTTATGCTTGGCAGACCAGCCAAGATGTCATTTTAAAATTCGGTCTTCTAAGATGCATCCTATTTGACCGAAGGTTAACGCGGAAGTAAAGGAGTGAATTAGGTATTTATATAGATCAAGTGACAACAAAACAGGAAATAAAAGTATATCTGGGTCCTGGTCTAATATTAATAATTATGCTTGTTACCGGCGAGAGTTTCTGGTCCGTTCTTCGGCGGAGACGAGTATATCCGCCGCACGTTTCAGAAGCCGCTATTTCGTATTGCCGATCACCACGTCGGGATGAATAGATGAGAGAGAGAGAGAGAGAGAGAGACAGAGAGAGAGAGAGAGAGAGAGAGAGAGAGAGAGAGGTGGGGGTAAAATTAAAATTGAATTGAGAATAAAATTAATTAGGGGGAAAAAGATCTTTTACCTGATTTGTTGCTGTGACGGATACCCTGAACAGTAAAATGGATGGAAGGAAACGAGAGATGAAAATAAAATAAAAAATTAAAGGTGATTGTTAATCGAAGAATTTCCATAGCAAAGTAGACGTATTTTACTGCGATCCATATGATTCTTAAGTGTTTTTTTTATGATAGAAAAATTGGAGAGAATTATTGTAATTATTTGCCACACAAAAACAGAAAAAGTCAGTAAAGAATTTCTGCAGTTTTTTCATTGAAAGTACTTTTTGTTTCTTAATACTTTGCTTTGCTTTTGGAAAATATTTTCGGATTTAAATGTCACAGTTCCTATCATCTGTTAAAACTTTTCCCAAATATTTAAATGTAAATTATTATATATTTTAATAAAATATGTCGGTAACAAGTCACTTCCTAACAATATAGATTTCTAAACAATATTATTTTTTTTAATTCAAAATTACTTCTTACCTTCACTTTGACAAGTTAATAGTGATAGGTAATTTCACTACTCAATATTCAATCACAGTCAAATAGTTTCATAGCTGATAATCAGAAACTTGAATTTAAAAATAAAAATTTATATTATTTCTTCGTAACCCCTCGTGCCTTTTCGGTGGTGTCAGGCTGAAGACATACAGTACAGTCTAGACGCGACCCCTGGTAAACTTTTAAATTGGTTCCAAAATAGTTGTTTTATACTTTAAATATGAGAAAATTCTTATACATGATTAAAAAAAAAATGGGACATGAATTTTATATTAGAAATTGTATTATGACAGAAAGAGAAAAAAAAAATTATGATTAAAGTTTACTCTCGTCAAAAATATTCGCGCTTCAAATTGATTACAGTAGTACAGATTTTGGTATTCGTTACAAAATCTTCTCAGAAGTATAAATTTGATAATTCATTCCATTCTTTTTTCAATGACACGAAGAGCTGTTTTTTTATGTTTTTATTTTTATTTTTTTCATTCTTATGTCAAGTTCATGCTATACTAATTCTGAGGGTCGCTTGAAACTTTTGAACTGTAATGTACTTATGAATATAAATTATTATTTTTTAAGCGTATTACTTATTGTTTCGAATACATTAATTTCAATTTCAGCTTTTAGGATTGTTTATTAAAACAATGAAACATTTTTTTTCAGATTTGTTGATATTAAATATTGAACGAAAACGGTGAAGTAAAAATGAAGAATAAAATAAAAAAATAAAATTAACTAACTCAAATAAGAAGATGCAAATAAAAAGCAAGCATTTCACTTACGTAGCAGATGAAATGTAACTTGTTTTTATGGTTCTACGGCGAGAGAAATTCGCCTCTCATAAATTGTCTTGTTATGATCGGAAATCCTTGAAAGCTGTTGCTTTTATCATTATTAATGTAAAATTGTCCATATCTCAATTGATGTTAGTACAACAGCTTTGATGAGGGGAGTTAGGTAGAAATAACTTTGGGAAAACGAAAGGATTACGTCTAAATCATTAAAAAGACGTTCACCGATTAACGATTCTTATCAAAAATGGGAATATGAATCTCAAATTCAGCAAAGAAAAATATTTGCAAAATTAAAAAGTCACCTTGACACTCACACACAAAAAAAAGTTATTTATAAAATTTATTTTGTAGTAAAAAAGGAAGATTTTGAAATGCCTTAAATTTTTTTCATAAACGTTTTTAAGGAAAATAAAATTTAATGAGGTTCTTATAAAGGGGAGAATTCCTTAATTTTCTTTTTATTTGTTGCTCTGAGATTAAAAAAAAATTAAAACGTTAAACTTTAATTAATTTAAATTTTAATCTTGTACTTGAAATTCAAGTGACCTACGTTTATGGTAAATTCATTAGATTTCACCTCTTGAGTAACATTCAGAGAGAATTTAGTAATTATTCCTTGGCCTGAAAGGGTTTTAGATCCCTGTTCAGTAACCTTTCTAGAGATAGTTTCTCAAAAAACAAAACAAAAAACAAACAAAAAACAAAAAAAAAAACAACCCCCCCCCAAAAAAAACAGCTTCCTATGCCGTAAAACAGATTAATAGGAGTCGATAGGTTCGCCTTATCTCCCGGTACGTACTCCTTCCGTATTTACTGAACAGTAGAAGTTTATCACTTGTTTCCTGTTTAGGACGTAGTTTACCAGTTACTTCTATTTCCATAATGATTTAAATGTCTTAACGTTTTTTGTGATCTGACTGATCAGTGTTTGCTACTTTTCGTTTTGAGAGTATAGACTTGGCAGTTTTCTGGTTGCCGCATCCAGACTGGTAGCAAGGAGCCCGAACTCTTTGATAGCACTTACAGAGATTTCCCTGGTCAACAGTGGCATAACTTTCCAGTGGGCGACAACGAAGCCAGACTATGCTTTAGTATTTACCACTTGCACGTTAGTTTGTAAAAATTTAAAAAGAAATCATCTCATAACAGCTAAAATTTACCGAAATAAGAGTAAATCAGTCATCAAAAAATCACCCACGCAACTCAAGTTTTCTTTTTCTAAAATTCGTGTTGTTCGTACCAATTTTTGCAGTGTAGAATCTTTTCTCTTGAAACATCTTCCATATATCTTAGAGAATTTTGAAACATTTAAACTTTTCTATCAATACCACTGAATTCGTTGTTTCAGGCTATCTTTCTCATTATCGAAATGATTTTAGGAAACACTTTTGCTTACATTCGAGAAAATCTTCCATTATCAAGGGAATCGTCTCTTGAATCCTCGAATGATTCTTTCGTGTGCTTTTGTCTTTCTTTATTGCAATCTGTTATCTATCTCTTTTTTCCTTATCGTCATCTTCTGTTTCCTTAAGTTCTGTTCTTTTATTGACCACTATTTAATAATTTTTTTCTCATATTCGTACACAATCAATAAATTCTTGTATCTCACTAACTTCATCGTCTTGCTTGGGGTGAAATGGTGAAAAACAATTCTCTAACAATTCATACAAAAATTATTTATAATAAAAATAATATTAAGATGGTATGAAAAACTTTTAAATAGTTACTAACACGGTTTCTTTAAGAAAGAAAATACCAAAATGTAGCCAGTTAGTTAAAAAAAAATCATGTACAAAATTTTACAAACGATAGGCTCAACTCTGATGTCAAAAACGCTCCAAATTTAAAGTTTGCAAACGGACATATTAACTTCGACATTTTAATCTATGGCGATACAAATTATATGTCCTTTTTTAACATATGAGTTCATTACAGTTGAATATCTTTTTTTTAAACTTGTCATATTTAAATAAATATAGTGTAACCTCATTTGTTATCAATAAATAAATCGAAAAGCTGCAGACCAAAGAAACATATATTGGATTAGTAGAATATCCAACATAGGTGAATAAATTGTTATTTTACATATGCTTTGAACATCTCGAAGGCATTTGACATTCATTTTGGAGGCATTCAAATTTACAAGTCATTTCTTGCACCAATTAATAATTGATTGAATGTCATCTTCGAGATAAGTTACCAGATTTCCTTTGTCGAACTTACTATTAAGGCTGAAGTAAATAGTTTATGTCTTCAACATAAATACCCAATTGAGAACTAATGACATCAGAAAGTCCGTTGATTAAAATAAGAAACAATGTAGGTCGAAGGATTGAGGCCCGAGGGATGCCCACGTTAATTAATATTTCATAATTTTCTCAGGGCTTTAGGCTTTCAAAATCCATTGGCAAATGTTTGTGGTTTGGCAGAATTGTGCATTGGGTCTCTTTGGTATTCGAGTGGGTATCAATATTAATTCAATTTTACCTAACCAATCTCTCTCTCTCTCTCTCTCTCTCACACACACACACACACACACACACACACACACACACACACATGATAAATTTAAGGTTGGAGTTAACTAGGAGTCTAGCAACCACGTTATCGAAACGACTACTTATGTCAAACGACTGGGAAAACTGCACCATTCTTTAGATAAGGTTATGCTTTCTACACTTTTCTCACACTTTCCTGAAAACATGCGTTGATATAATAAGATACACAACTGAACACTTCATTAATACTACGTTTATCTTATGTCTATGAACAAATGGAGATTTTAACTTTTGTATACTTGACAATAAATACTAAAGAAGAATGACCATGACTGTCTTGAAAAGAATACATTTCCAAATAATTAATTAGACACAGGGATATTTCGCTTGAAATCAATGCATAAACACTGTTTCCTGTATTGATTTTAACAGTCTTTAGAAAATACATAGATTTTTCCTGTGGCTATAGCATTCTTGATATCAAAAGATTGAATTGTTATTCCTGTTCTGATATGAAACTGGACTCTTCTTCTCAACAATTATTATGCTTGCGTCTTATTTCATTTTAGTTATATTCACTGATGTATAATTATTAATTGTTTGCCGTAATAATTAAGAGAAAGTAAATGTTTAAAGGTTTATTGATTACAAAATAAAAGAATATATTTCAAAAAGTTTTTTAATTGGTTTGAAAATACGTTTCCTTATGTTTCAGTTTTTGTTAAGAGAATTATGTAAACCGCAAAAAGTAAATAAATTGAAGAATGTAAGAAAGAATGGATGTTAGCTGCGATTTTCGCATCGATAATGTAGATCAAACCAGTCAGAAGGCACAAGAGAGAATATCTTTTGGTCAGGTTTCTCTCTCCCAAGATGGAAGCCACAAGCATCATTCAAAGGGTTAAGGCAAATCCTGAAAATCAAAAAACATTATTTTTATCTGAATATTTAAGATGAGAAATAACTGAAATCCAGTGACTTATTCGCACTGTTTTCCCATCTTGTTTGTTATACACAACATATCAGCCGCTGTAATCTCTGATCTTCTCTACGTGTCTGTTGTAATCGATAACCTTCTGCAAAATTTGAAAGAATCATTTATTCCCTAAATCCGAGGAAAATGTTTCCATTTTTCCAAGAAATAATCTGGCATTGTATTTTTTAATTCATTGGGATACAAGTTTCACTGCCTGACACAGGAATTTATCTCACAACCACTAGCTAACCAACGTTGTTTTCTGCCTGTCTTAACACCATACATACATTAAGTTTTGGTTAAATGGGTAGAAGTACGAATTAAGTAAGAGTTAAATATAATTAACTAATAATTAATTAAATTAGAGAACTGAGAATAAAGAATTGATAGGTAAAATTCCAGAGATGCATTATCTGGAGAGTTTTGTGTAGTAATCCCCAATACAACACCAAAAACCTTTATGATATCTAAGACAATCGTTCTCGTCTTGAACTTGTCATAAAGTTCTTTACTGATTTTCTATTTAACGACATTTATGACATCAGAAGTTGATCCAGAGAAATGAAACCCATAGCGCTCTCTCAAAAGAGATGCAAACAGGAAGAACAAGGAAAAAGAAGCGAATGGATTGAATAAAGGGTTTAGTTCATAACTCTTAGCATAGAAACAATACAATCATTCAGTCCGGTTCAGGAAAACGGGTAGAAGAGAAATCGCACAGAAAAATTGACTAAGAATTAACTAATGTTACACATTACCTCGCATGGACAGAGGAATAAGAACATTCGAAGCGAATGGATTGAATAAACTGTTTATTTCTTAAGTCCTCTCATAAAAGCAAAACAATAATTTTCACTGTTTCAGGGAAACGATTAGAATCAACACCGCATGCTAATATAAACTAAGAATTGACTAATGTGAGACAGAGAAAGGTGAACATGGACAGAGGAAGAAGAACATGGGCAGAGGAAGAAGAACATGGACAGAGGAAGGAGAACATGGACAAGCGAATGGGTTGAATCATTTCCATATACGACTGACAACTGAAATAATCTGGAGAATACAAACGCCAGAAAGTTGTCACTAAAATACGAAGATAAAGAAAGTAGTTCGAACAGAGTTTATTTTACAAATTTGGGTATTTTTTTTTCGTTTGTGCCAATAAAAATACAGTGTAATCCTGATATAAGAGAGTTGTCGGGACCGGAGAAGAAGTCTCTTATATCCGGGTTTCTCTTATACCCGGGTTTCTCTTATATTCGGGTTTGGTCTATTTTATATACATTAACACAGGCTCTATTTGGGACCAGAGAAAATCTCTCTTATATCCGGGTTACACTGTAAAAGATGAAAATTAGTATTTTTAAATAGCACCAGAATAATATTGTTTACTTTGGCCAAACAACATTTCTTTTGTAGCATATTATTTTACTGGAACATGTTCATTCCTTCCAAATCACGTCACATCCGGTAATATTTAAGTTTTCATATTTTTTGATTGCGCTCTGAACTGAGTAATTTCGGTGTTGCGTGTGTGCAGATAAACTCGACAGTTTTATTCTCTTTTGTTAATTACCATCATAACGATTCGTGTAGACATTATTCACGAAAAGAATGAGAAGCTTGAAGCTCCAGAACAGCGGACACACTGGATGTGACACTTTTACCAAAGAACACGCATGCTCAAATCAAACAAGTTGTAGCTTTTAAAAATAAAAGAGACAACCAAAGAACTAATGATTAGCCGGAACCTAGAAAGAAACTATTGATAAAATAGTTTTCGACAAAAACAATAAAAAGAAGGGAACGTCTTTTTCAAACAAATATAATGAAGTCGATAGCTTTGCATCGAAATACTCACCAAAGCAAATGGTGAAAAGAGATGAGTACAAGACAAACAATGAAAAGGGGTGGCAGAATGTAAAGGTTAAAGGTAATGGCCGACATGCCAATCAATAAAGGCATCAGAAGGGGAACTTACAGGGATGTGAAAATGGTCACCAAATATTCCGACAAGAATTTGGCTAGGTCCAACAATTGCCTTAGGTCCAACAATTATCACGGCTCCTTGTTCGCTGGTGAGTCCAATATTGACAACTTTTGCCGGAAGACAGATCAAAACAAATTAAAAGTAATAGAAAATTTATGTATCTTCGAAAGGTATCTTAAATTTTCGGACATTTTAAAGGGCATATTATTTTACATTTTTTTCAAGGGGACAATCATATATATATCAGAAAAATAAACTTATCTTTCAGGATTTTCTTTCGATTTCTTGGTTTTATCACTGAGCATGGGAAGACAGATTATGCTATCAAGAAGATGATTTTGGATCGACTGGAGAAAGAGAAACTTGATTTCAAAAAATTTAGAGTGATAGGATTTGACAATGCGGCTAGTATAGCTGGGGTTCATGGTGGTGTTCAACGTCTTCTACGAAACATAAATGGGGAAAGCTAAATTTCTGCCATGTTCTAATCGTAGTCTGAATTTTTGTGGTGTTCATGTATCAGTTGTTAATGCAAGTGCCATTACATTTTTCGGAGTGTCTGAAAGACTCTACACATTTTTCTCCTCTCCCAATCACCGGTGAGAAGTTTTATCGTCGTATGTGAAGGTCAGAATGAAGCGTTTGGCAACCATCCATTGAAGTGCACGTTACGAAGCTATTCGGTCAGTGAAAACCGAATTTCAAAAAGTGATTCAGGCAATCGATTCATTAACCTCAGCTTCAAAAAATCTTCAAATCATTTTGCTTTTAATTGAAAACTTCTCCTTAATGTCACATTTATTTTACTGAGAAGAAATTATGGGACAAATAAATCTCATTCAAAAGAAACTTCAAGAAACTGGTATTGGTTTCGATACGTGTGTAACCCACATGGATGCGACCAAAATTTTTTTACCTAAACGGGTCTGTTGTCTGAATTGATTAATGAACGTAAAATAAAATGCGAGGGAATGGAAATTCCATTTGAAAAGTAGATTAGAAGAAAGAGAAAGCTAGCTAGGTGGGGGAGGAAGATGATGTATGTCAAGCACTTGTGCATGAAGTAAAGGGAAATCTTTACGAATGTCATGATCGACTTGTAAATGAGCTGGAAGCACTATTTAACTTCCATGTCTCATCCACAAACAGTCTTCGCTGGATTGTCATCGCAAGCAACCCTGGAAGATACTGCAGGCGAGTTGGAGCGAAGATTTAAAATCATGGCTAGCGAATACGGTGCTGACTTAGACGTATCTATGCTGTCTTTGGAAGTTCTCCGACTTCGGGATTTTTTAGCGGCAGCTTTCAAAGTGGAACGTGACACGACCATGATGACCAAATCATCAGCTATCGAATGGCTGAGATTGCAAGTTCAAGAAACTGTGCCAAATATTGTGACTACTCTACTCACAGTTTCTGTTGCTACTGTAGAGAGAAGATTCTCAAAACTTATTCTCATTAAAAGTCACTTGAGATCGAGTATGTCGCAAGATCACTTATTCAATTTGTCACTGATTTCCTTTGAACATGAAAGTGCAGAGAAAATAGTCTTTGACAAAATTATTAGTAACCTTGCTTCTGCAAAAGCCTGAAAGGTTTAAAATATGATAACGTTTGTTCAGCTAATTTTTGAATTTGTTGTTTTTCAAGTACTAATCAACGCCATTAAGGGTATTTCATTTAAATTTTTCCTCTAAAAAAAGGTGGTGGGCAATATGAATAGGGGCCTCGGGCGGAACTTTGCCTCGGTACATCTCTGGTTACTTAGGAGCCATCTTCGTTTTGCCATTTACTTATTTTCATGATAAAAAACACAAGATCATTAACATTTAATAGGTTAAGGAAGCATATATATTTCTTCCCATTTAGCCATCATCATTTCATTATTAATGAGATAAACACACCCAAGAGAATAAAACTGTGCACCACAGAAATACTCACCAATCTAAAAGATAAATCTAATGGCCACCAGTCAAATGCATGACGTAAGAATGTGTAGAGACGTTTTTGGACAATTCCAAGTACTGTGGTTCTGTGAAGACATAAATTTATTTCGGTAACTTCTAAATAATAATAATAATAATAATAATAATAATAAGCACAATAAACCGGCTGAAACTGCAAAATATTTAAAAAAGGATAGCAAAGACGAATGCAACCGACCAGATACAGAAGCGATGGTAAGATAAACCGCTTCATGGCCAATACTCTGCCCGTACCAAACAAGCTGACGTAGACAGAACCCGTACCCATTAGTGGCTACGTAGTGCAGGGTTGAAAGCTGAAACTGAAGGTTTTATCCTTGCTGCACAGGACCAATGCTTGCTAACTAGGAATTATCAAGCACATATACTAAAATATTGTGTCATCCCAAAATGCAGATTCTGTGATAAATATCCAGAAACGATTGATCATCTTGTATCAGGTTGTACGGTGTTGGCACCCATTGAATATAAAACCCGGCATGAAAGAGTGGGCCAATATCTGCACTGAAAAATCTGCAACATCTATGGGATGGAAACTGAAAGAAACTGGTAAGAACACCACCCAGACCCGGTTACGGAGATAGGACCTGTTACAATTCTATGTGACTACACAATACACACTGACAGAACAATCAAAGCCAACCGCCCAGATATTGTTATTAAAGACCACAAACAAAAACAGTGCCTCCTTATTGACATGGCAGTCCCTGCTGACTGCAATGTATCTTTGAAGATATTCAAAAAGTTGTCAAAATACAAGGACCTTGAAATAGAAATCTCGAAAATGTGGCATATGGGAACATCAACAATCCCTGTTGTAGCTGGAGTCCTAGAACTGGTTGGAAAAGATTGCAGTCGACTAATTGAAGGGATTCCTGGAAGTCCATGCCTCAAGGAGATACAAAAAATTGTTCTGACAAATACAGCCCACACTTTACGAAGGGCTTTATCTATGTAATATCTTTTATTTTTTTGTCAGTGGAAAGTGTCATGATGCCATTTCTAACCTTAGGTCCCTGGGCGGGACCCGGAAAGAAATGAGTAAACGGCAGAAATCAAATCAATTAATAATAATAATAATAATAATAATAATAATAATAATAATAAATGTTGACAACATCTACAGTGAAATAATCCGACAGACATTTTTTTGTAAATAAGACTGAGAATTATTTGACTCATTTGAATTATTTTAATTATTTGAATTATTTGAGAATTATTAGTTCCCTCTCTCAATTTTTGTAGTTGCAAGTTGCTCTGTAGATAATAGTTAAATCCTACTGAAACTAACTGTTCCTGTTCAACCATAGTAGTTAAGCAGTGTCAAATCGGTACTGTGAGCAACCTCCTGCAATCTTAAATATCTTTTGGTTTTAAATAACCCACAAAGGGTTGATAAGACATAAGAAATCATATTCTGTAGAAAAATATGAAACAGGAAAAGTTTATGTCAATACTTTTAACTAGATTTATGAACGTCAACAATTCATCATTTATTTAAAATAATTCAAATACTGATATGAAGATAGGCAGTCTAATGAGGAAATATAACCTTACATTGCAAAAAACAGAAAAGATCAGCTGTTAAGAAGGTTTTCAGGCAAATTTGCAAATGAAAAATTTATAAAAAATAAACCAGTTTTTAATTTCCTAAAATAAAATTATTCAAAATATTAAAGTTATCAATTTTTGTTCCATACTTGGAAGATGAAATGGTACTTACTTCTTAAACTGGTCAAGAGGTGTCAATGTTTGTTGGTAATAAGGTGAGGTAAGTATTGGTACTGATGCACTATTCACAAAATAATGTAAATGTTTGACAAGTGAGCAAATTATTCGGATGTGATTGATGGTGGGAACATAGATCTCCTGTAAGAAGAAACGAAACAAATTAACGAATCAATTATGCAGAGAAAACAGAAACATATATATATATATATAAAAAAAAACAAACAAAAAACACAGACCAAAGTTTTACAAAGAAAAAATACATTCATTTGCATTGACCTGCTGCTCTCAGACTAAAAAAAAAGTCTCTCTTGATAAAATTTGGTCTCTTGACTAGAGAAAAAATATGACAGAAGCAAAGAAAGATAACTTGAATTTAAGAATACTACCATAAAATTTGAAATTAATGAGCATTTCCCACCGATTTTTTTGTAATATATCAAACTTCTTAAAAATCAAAGAATAAAAAGGAATAAGTTTTTGAAGGGAGATAACTCGGAAAGATTGAACAATAATTATTCCCCTTTAAGAATTTATATTTGGCTTAAACGATTATGGCTATGAATTTCAACGCCTGACACATCTCCGGACAACAGAAATCGGAGCGAAGCGGCTATGTTCACTGTAAAACCAGCAAGAATAAGTGGAACAGTTTTTTCTACATGATAATATCACTGGTGAATGTTAGAAATATTTATCTTTTTTCTCAAGTTCAAACCTCATGAGAAAGGGTAGCTAGGATTCATACAATCTCTTTCTTAAATATAATTCGTCATTACACAATTAGATTTTTGTTACTTCCTCCTACTAAGTTTTGATTTCCTGTAACCATTAAAATATCTGCTTTCCAATCTTTGACACTGAAAATAAACATTACTAACAAGAGTTGCTTGTGAGAACTCCTTTTTGAAATGTCTCTTATTAAAGTTCACAGTATATACTGGGCAACTTACCTCACTATTCTGAACAATGCCAGGAGATTGGCATTCTGCAGATTGCCAAAAGTCAGAAAAGATCTTGAAATAAAAAAACAAAACAATAGATAAAAGCATTTCTTAATGAAAACATTCATAAATTTGGTTGACATTGTATCAAAATGATAACCCACCCTTTCACAGTTATTCTTAAACAACAGAATAAGATGATCAACTCTTAATGATAATCATCAAAACAGAAGATATTTATCAATCTCATTGAGTAATAAATCTTTTAACTGACTTTGAAATAAGACATTAGAACAATACATTCCACTTCCACTCAGTCTAAACAACATGTGCTAAGCAATAAAACCATACTATAGAATTTATTTTAAGGACCAAACTTTTGTAATAAACGTAATTATTAAAGCCTGAATAATGTCCCATTTGATTGAAAATGTAACTAATTTTCAAATTGAACAACACCATGAGAATATCTGTCAGAATGACAAACCTTATCAAGTCAAGCATAAAAATAAATTACTCGTGTGATACTATTTATTAAGATATTTAATATATATAGAGAAGATTTAACATACAATTATCAGGTTATCTATGAGAATCAAGAATTTAATTTTCATTTAAATGTGTATTGAACCAGCCAACATAAATGAGCAACTCACAAAGAAATTAATATAATCAGATTGATCTTGCAATAATAAAACTAAAGCAACTCAAAAGTTAGTCTATCAAGACGAAGTTATACCACGAAGTTACAACTGATCAAAGTAACTAAGAAAGTCAATGCAGACTACTACAAAAGCTATGAATTTGTTAATTTTAACAGGTTATACTAAGAGACCACCGTATCAATACCAAAGTGGGGTTTCTCAACTACTTTTGACTTGTGTTTTAATTATTTGAATTATTTATAAACTGAGAAAATATTTCAATAGTTGTTGTTTCACTGGCAGCAAAATGACCAAATTTCAAATGTAAATTGTTGGTCCGTTCAAATAACTACATTTAGTAGAAAATATATCCATCTTAAACACAGGAGGAGTCATAAAAATAAATTCAAAAAGCTGGCTTATAATCTTTACCTGTTTACAAAAATGGATGTTGCCAAACAGAAAGAGAAATTAGCCCTGGTGACGCAGATGTCCATGTCTATTTCTAGATAAGTTTACATGTACATGTATATTTTAATTCAGTGTCACACCTAAAATTATTTCTACAATTTTTAAAAAAAAGCTTTAAAAAATAAATCTTTTTACTAAGAAATAATTTCCACAAAGTGCAATAGAATCTGATAATTATCTAATTTTTAGGGTTTAAAAAAGTTAATGTTTTTTTTCCTTGTATCCAAATTTATGATTTTATTGCTCATCTCAGATGGTTCAAACAGAGTGGAAAAGAAAAGTATTATTTCAAATTCTGTCAAATCAGTATGTGTTTGTGTGCACATGTGTATATTTGTACCTTAAATCGCAAAAGTATATATAAGTCACTCAGACACAACACAGATATATACATTACATATGTGCCTTTAAACTTTAAAACGGCTAATTTTTAATCTTTCAGAAAAGTATATTATTTTTTAAAGACTTTTTTTTAATAAAGAGGATTATTTTGCATTGACAATTTTGTCATGTTATTTATTGGTAAAAGTGCTTAATACCATGGATCAAGCATGTGTCACTTTCTTTACAAAATTGCTTTGTTTATGTTAAGATACAAAACTGAGCATATATGTCTATTTCAAGAGTCAGAGAAAAATCTGTGTTTAAAGGCACTATTTAACTTTGCTTGGTTATCGATGCATGCTGTAGCCGAGAGGTCAAAGCATGTCAGGCCTAATCATGGTTTTCCCTTGGGGAACACAGGTACAAATCCTGCCAGAATATGCATATTTTTCTCTGATAAGTTTTCTTGAATATTTAAGTCGGTAAAAAACAAAAAAAAAAAAGTTTAACAATATGATTTCTCACACATCTTTAGAATATAATTAGATAAATTTCTTTTCTTTTAAGCTCACTTAATCATTTGAGTTTTTTAGTAATTTTGTCTTCAGTTTATCTTTGAGTAAACTTAAGCGTCAATGTTTTCAGGATTCATGTCTCCACTTTGCCTTTGAATAGGGAAAAAAAATCTTTTTAATGATTTTAGATTGTCATAAAAGCAGTCCTTTAAAGATTTGAGCATCTATGTTGTTTTAGGGTGGTCGCAAACATTTTGGAACACAAGTGGATGGAGGGGGTATTACCCCAGGGTTATCCATATAAGCAGAGAGTGGGAGGTAGGTGAGAGAAAGTGGGGTCCAACCATGAGAGAAGTAGATAGGTGACTAAAGGAGTTAGAGCTACCCAGAGGTCAGTGACAGAAGAGCAGATAGCGAGGGAGGGGCCTGCTGAAGTCAGGGAGATAGCAGTTCAGCTGAAGGAAAATGTAGCCGGTTAAGTGAGAAATCATAATGTTGTGAACTCCCAACCAGTGTCTTTAAAAACATTTGTTGTCACTATTATTATTTGTTGAAAGTGATCACGGCCAACAGCACAAACCTGTGCACATAGCAAGTTTGGTGTATATGCAAATAGAGTCAACCTTGGATGGAAGAATGTTGTCACAAAAATTGTCACAATTATGCCACAAATAGCGTCAAAAGTATTCACTAAAAATAATGTTCAAGTAAAAAAATTTGTTGGATTAAATAATTTTACAAACTATGGTGGCAGCTTCTTCACACCAAAACAAGGACAAAAGTCCATATAAACATATGTTCACAAATCCTTCGTCTTTTGAGCTATTAAGTTTAAAGAAAGTTTATAGTAGATGGTGCTGTGTTGCCATGTAGACAAGGTTAGCTTTGTCATTCGTTTATATTTGTGGCTAATTTGTCTTCAATGTTTAATGTCCATAGTACTGAGTTAAAAGAGAAGTGTTTAACAATAGCTGGATATTCATAACATGAGCAGGCAGATATGATTTTTACATATGGCTACATGAGAGGTAATGGATGCAAGGCTGCACTGCTGAATCAGATTGTGTTTCCAGACTGAAGGCAGGTGCGTCATCCAACCTTTCTGTTTTTTATTATTGCATTGCTGAGTCAGGATCCATGGCACTGCAATCTATGGATTGAGGAAGAACAAGATCTGCATGTGCACCTGACCATGAAAATATTATGCATGATATCAGAGTATCAGCACACATCAAGTAGTCCTATCATGTTGTACATTTTGTTGTACCTCATGGAGGCTACTTCAAGTGCAACTTCTCTTTCCATATCATTTGAAACATGTGCATGGTCTTTTGCTCTCTCACCTCAGGAGAACTTTTGCCAATGGTTTATTGCACAAACTTGCTGGTCTATTGTTTGTCTCTTCAGTCTTGTTTATGGATGAAGCAACATTTGGAAGAGATGGAATAATAAATTTACACAACCAACATTTGTGGGCAGACTGGAATCCCCATGGTACAATACAGACTAGACAGCAGCATCAGTTCACAATTAATGTGTAGGCTGAAATTGCAGGTGATTGTCTGATCCAGATGTTCTCCTAGCATGTCTTATAGGTGCAGTCTACAGGGACTTTATTTCCAACACACTTCCAGACCTGCTAGAGGATGTAGCCCTGCTAATACAAAGATGCATATGGTTCATGTATGATGGGACTCCAGCACATTTTAGTCACATTGTTCACAATTCACTGGCTGACATCTACCATGAAAAATGGGATGGTTCCATAGCCCACACGTTCTCCCAACCTCAATGCTTTGGATTTTTATCTGTAGGGCCAACTAAAAGAATTAGTCGATGCAATAGATATTAATAATGCAGAGACCCTCCATTAATGTGTCATGTGGGCTGTGAAACCATTTAATACAATGTAGGAATATTTGAAAGAGTCCACCAATCAATAATCCGACAGGAACATCTGTTTGTAAAAGTTGTAGCCTCTGTTTTTCTGTTATTGAATTCCTCCTTGGATTTTGAAGATAAACTCTCAAAACCATATATATTCTGAATCTACATTACCCAGAGGAATTGGAGAAGTATATTTCATTTTGATCAATGGGTTCCCTGGTGGGCACAAACCTCACACTGAATTTTTTTCCCTTTGATATAAATCAAATTTAAATTTGAACAAGGAAATTACTCCTAGCATATTTGGATAAGTATATTTCATTTTGATTCAAGGGGATGGGACGTATCCCCCACATCTGAAAATTGTTTCCCTTTGATTTAGATTAAATTTAGATTTGAACAAAGGATTGACTCCTATCGAAATATAGAATGAGAAAGCCAGAAGACGGAGGTCACATCGGCAAGATCATTGAGTAATATTTAAATGCATCATTTTGATCCTCAAATTATAACATTGATTTCAAATCAATCATCATTTTCTTACAAAAAAATGTGTGATGTGCAGGTAATTCGGCTAGTACATAATATAATGTTAAATGAGTAAAAAACAGAATGACAAACATAGTCACTGAAAAACTGTTGTTAATTCTCAGTTAAATAATAGACAGTGAATTCATTCTGTTTAGAGAGAGTCTAAAAAAACGTTAGACATATAAGCATGTAGGTAAGAAGAAACATACACCTTAAATAAAAAGGTAAGTAAAATTTAATGTAATGATCGTTATTAGAATTCTGCTAACAAAATATTAATTCACCTGAATGAGAGTTTCTGAGCGCCAGGTTTCTGTCCCAGATTGGTCGAGCACAGATGGTGACTAGAAGTGCTGTTTTTGGGCCATTATTACACTTGGCTTGAGAAGATGTAATCCACTGGAAACATATTTAGGCATACCAGGACTGCCACTGGATTGTGGAATGGATCTGAAACAAAAAAGTCAAGAGCTATGTTACTCCACACAATTACAAAGGTGGGATGCTAGACATTGTTGGGTATATATTTGTCACCATTATGTTGTGGGAATCAACACTTTGGATTGTAAATATTTATCAGGCTCCTGGAACATTTATCTGGCAAGCAATATTGGTGGACTCAATGTTAGTCAAGGCAAAAATGAGTCACACCAACAATAAATATAAAGAAACAACAATGCATGTATTAACAAAAGAAATTAGAGGTGTAAACAATTGTAACGGAAGGGAAAAAAAATATTAAAACAAGTTATAAGAAGAATGTGCTTGTTTGTATGTGTGTGTGTGTATGTGTGTGTGTGTGTGTGTGTGTGTGTGTGTGTGTGTGTGTGTGCGTGTGTAAAAAACGTGTATGATAGAGACATGTGTATATGCTGGTGTTAGAAAATAGTCTAAGTAATCCTCAACTAGGGTCGGATAGAGGTAAGCAGCAAAATGGCCCCAAACTGGAGTATTCTGTCTGGATTTGCGACTGACCAGCATATATGAGAAATGAAACAAGTACAGTTCAAAAGGATCTAAGAATGCAGTTAAGGTAAAAAAGGGACAAATGAAAGAAGCATCACAAAAAAACATCAAACTTAATTCATTTCATTTCAATACCTCACAGATAAACTGTTTCTCTAACTTATAAAAAGTCAATACTATTTCAACAAATTCTGCCTATTTTTCTCCTTTAAAGTTGAACTAAGGTCCTCACTTTTGTGATTATGACAACCTTTTGACCAATACACTTTCTGGTCATCATCAGGTCTCTGTTGATTTGGGTAAATAACACTACTTTTTACCATCATCCCAGAATTGTCTCAAAATTGAATGGTTTTTCTCACCTTCTTAAAAAACTGAATTGTTGTTTTTCTCACTTTCTTAAGAAATCAAACTGTTTTTTTTCTCACTCTTTTTGATTTTGGTACAATTCTGGAAAGAGAGTAAAAAATGTTAGCTAGTGTTTTTATTATGCTAACTATGATAAAAACACTGTTAAAATATTTCGAAATAAAAAAAAAATTACAGTAAAATTTAACTAACCAGTTCTTGTATTATTCATTTTTAAAACTTTAATAATTGTAAAAATGAAAATATACAAAACAAATTCAATTAGAAATCAAAACTTATCCACACTTTCGCCATAAGATATCTGTATCCAAGAATGCAGATAATTTTTGATTTTCCCTCAATAGTTAAATTTCACTGTAAATTTTATTAAAAAAAACCGCGATTTTTTTTATTTAAACATTTCTGAGAAATCACCTAAAGAATTTTTTGTATTAATTAATTTCATTACTCAGAGTAACTTTATTGTACTTTAACTTAAGAATTGTTCTATATAAAGAATATTAGTGTAAAAACTGTTCACCATGAAAACCGTTTTTGAAGTCTTTATAAAAACAAAAGCTTGTCTAATGTCCTGTCTATTCATGTTTTAATAAAAAAATAGAAAAAAAAGAATTTTTTTGCTTTATTTATTAAAACAAAATTAATCCTTACAATTGTTACCAAATTGCTTTTCACATTTCAACAGCATTAATAATACAAATATATAAATTTAAGCCAATAATTATAATTTTTTTTTTTGGCTTTTTCATTCACTAGTTAAGAAAAAATAAAAATGTTTTGTGTATGTGTTGATACATTAAAAATTATTTAACATTTTCACAGTAGAGTTAATAATCTGTTTAAAATTTAGTTTACCACATATCCTAAACATAGAAGATGTAAAAAATCTACAAAATAAGCATTAATCTACTCAAATAAGATTATCTAAAAGAAATAATTAAAAAAATCTTACAAAGAAGAAATAATTAGGTTTTAGTTGACATCATCAACTTAATCAATTGTAATTAATCCAAATAATATATAGATATTATATTATATATATATATACATATATATATATATACATATATATATATATATATATATATATATACATAACATTTTAATGTCTACCATACTATTTTGGTGTGTGATAGGTACTGGTTATAGATGGAAATCTATTATGGATAGCAACAATTTTTTCTTTTCTTTTTTTATGCAGACCTATAATCAATACCAGATTTTTATTTATTTATTTATTGTTTTAATTATTACATACCAAGCAAGGTAATAAAGCCACTAAGAAGCAAGTGGTTACTGAGTGTTAGAACATATGAGAAAAATATAATATTAAGGGGAGAGGACAATAAAAGAATAAAAATTAAGAAGTCAAATGATTTTGATGGACATTGCATTTAAATTTTTGAAGATCAAAACTGGAAAAGAGTTCCACAAATGAGAAGTGCAATAGAAGAAACTGATAGCATAGAACTTACAGCTATATTGATCCATTTCTATTGTATAATGTTGCCAATCTAGTACTATGCTTAAATTTCTAAAGTCTAGGTACCATAGAGGCAAATTCATCAGAACAATTAGCTTGAAAGTATTTATAGAAAAGGCACAGGAAAGCTACGTTACGGCGCTGGGAAAATGACTAAAACCAAGTTCCGGACCAATAAACATTGCAGATTCTTTGGAATTTATCAAAAATCTCTAAATATATAACAGGAACAACAGACAAGATGTGGCAGCAATATTCAAAGTAAGGAAAAATGGTAGATTTATAAATATGCAAGATAGATTCTGGTGTCATAACTTTTATAATTAATGGTAGATGTTTGGTTCACATTAATGGTAAATAAAAATTGATCAGAAATTGTCGATAACATCCTTCGATTTGACGCTCACAATTACATGAAAAGGTACATAACTCTCATTTTCATATGAAGAGTTGTCTCCCTTGTAAACACATTGCTTAGTGCTACATGAAAAATCATTTTTTAAAAGGATATTAAGCGAGAGATAGAGATGACCAAATGCCTGAAGCTGTAATTTGTTGGCATAAAACCCAGGAATAACCCCTTCCTCAATTAAAAGCTGTGTTGGTACCTAAAATATAGAAATAATCAAGACTAAAGAATTTGGAGCAATGTAGAAAATATAAAAAAAAACATTATTTTGCATTATCAATTGCATTATCCATCAAGAGGGACTTACTTTTGAGGCTAGATATTGAAAATGACTGCAGCCAACTAGATGTAATTTTCGAAAAGTATAGGCAATAGAAAAAAAATTCCATTAATATTTTTGTTGTACAAAAGGTAAAAACTATTAATAAAAACTTAATCATTTATTTTCAAATTGAGCTTTTGTCAGAATTTCTGGATTAGGAATTATCATTATTTAGATGTCGAATATTGTCCTCATTTTTGTTATCGCAACATTTTGGCCGTTGTACACTCTAGCCTTCATCAATATACACCTGATGGAGGCCAGAAGATAAAACTACCAAAACCATATAATAACAACAAAGATGGAGACAATACTTTACATGTAAATAATGCGAACAAAAGAAAATTGCAATAATGCATGCGATATTTTTCTTGAAAAAAGGAGAATAGACTAAACATTTCCCTAATGGATTTGCTATGGCACAGAGTAAATGTTGTCAAGAGCATAGAATCTGGCAATTTTATCCTTTATGTATTGATTTGTTTTCTACGGCTTTGCAGGTTATTTAAAGCCAGAAAATATTTCTAGATTGTAAGAATTGTAGAAATTTTGTGCACTTGCCGTAGCGAAACTCAGTGGAAGGGGAAAAAAAATGAGGGAATTCAACTGTAATCTTGTGACAAAAATACAATGAAAGATATTTCTTCTTCACAGAAAATTTATTGAAATGAGTTCCAGTTGACGCCACATTGGATTGAAGGGGAGTCAAAATTTGCATATATGTTTTAGGAGAGATATAAAATGCAAAAATAGATACCCAAAGGCAGTTACTGTATTTTTTTCTTCCTTTGTTACGACCATGCTTCCGCTTTCAAAGCTGACTGGGCATGTTACAGAAACTGTTAATAAGAGTGTTAACTTTTTATTTTTTTATCGTTACTTCTACAAGGAGAATTACTTGTAGGGGAACATATAGTGTTTTTTTTTTTTGTTGCAACGATTGCCACCATGAGATTACGCCAGTAACTAGTAAGAATTCGTTATCATTTTTCTTCGCTGAGTTTCACTTTAAATGCTAATAGTTGCCATTATAGTTTTCTACGTTCCCTTTCCCCAGTCGGACTTGAAATCCCGACAGAATTTTGTTTTTGAGATAATAACAGTTTAGTGAAACAAGTGTTACTAATTAACTCATAGCTGGAGGAGAAGAGGAGGGTTCATACATTTCTCAAGAATATTTGTGTCTAAGTGAATATAAGGAAC
Organism: Acanthosepion pharaonis; assembly: GCA_903632075.3. NCBI lineage: Eukaryota > Metazoa > Mollusca > Cephalopoda > Sepiida > Sepiidae > Acanthosepion > Acanthosepion pharaonis. The sequence continues at coordinate 529,617 of CAHIKZ030001790.1, read as the reverse complement.
CTAACAAGACTTGGAACTCGGCTCTACAATTAACAATTCTGAGTCATTATCCATTATACCACAACAAACTTACAGCACCTGGTATTACCACAGACAAGTTGTAATGCAAGTTAAATATCTGAAAACAAAGACTGCCATTGTCATTACAGCAAAAGCATGTACAACATGGATAAGAAATAAGTGTATGGATACATGATCTTTCTAGGCATTGGTGAAAGGGAAAAATAAAAAAAACAAAAGCATTTAATTATTTACTTACAGGAAGACATCGCAATGGAAATTCATATGTGAGATAAGGTCAGCCTGTAACCTGTAAACAAGCTTAAGCAAAAGGTCCCCTTGGAGAGAAAAATGCTTGGCCATATTCGTATTCGTCTGGTGTGGTTGTTTTGTTTATATACTCCAAATCCCAGCCTGGTTCATTCCCAAACCCAAACATACTTTCCAAGAGTGTTGGAAATATATGTTGAGCTTCCTGAAAATATGAGAAAAAAAAAAAAAAGATTTCAGAAAGGAGTCTGAAAAATAAAAATGTGTCAATATTTGAATCATCAACTAATGAACATTAAATACCACTAGCAGCATGGCCCGGCGTTGACCGTGCTTTATTAAAAAATCGTACGACATACAGCAATCGCTATCACTTGAGTTAAAATATTTTTGCCCTTCCTTGCCTTTAAAGGAGTGCCCTTTGCCGTGCTGATGTTGCTACATGCCTTACTTCTTGCCTATCTCACACTGCGAATTTTTTCTAAGCTCTATACTAAACATTAAATCTGTTACGAAAAAAGAACTAAACAAAATGAACACAAAACGATCAGCTTTAAAAAAAGGACTCGTAACTGGAAAAACCGAATGAAAAAAAATGTTAACAACAAATACTTTTTCACACCCAAACCCAGTTCTTCAATGTTTTTTTTTGAAATGGCTTATAGGTATTGTTCTAGAGGTTGAAGGTGAATCTAATACAATGACTATGTTGAGGTTAAATAAGATTTCAATTTTACAACCTAAAAACTCTTTCTCTTTTGTATTCTAGAAGATAAGTGGCCGTTACTATTTGGGCGGTAGATAAGTCCGTCATCTCTGTAAAGGCCCGCTTGTTTAGGGTCAATTATATGCTAATAAAGAGAAAGAACAAATGGAGTTAGAATGCACAGTTCTTAGCATTTACTTGTTAAAAATTGCTCAATACCAACGGAGAGCAAAATATAATATTATTAGAATATTTTTGATTATAATAGATTATAAATCCTTTCAAATTTCCCAAATAAATCATTTGTATTTTATATAATCTACCATCGCGGATGAGGAACGATTAACGTTCCGAAACATGAAAGTTTATGTGTAGCGATGTAAAATGTTTTTATTGTAATCTATTTTAATAAAAATATTTTAGTAATATTATCTATCTATCTATCTATCTATCTATCTATCTATCTATCTATCTATCTATACGCGCGCGCACACACACAAACGCACACAGAGGGGGCGATGGATAAATTGTCGTTTAAATTACGCAAAAATGAAAATAACAATGATATCTCATTTTAACAGATATATTTACCAAAATTGCAAAACTGCAGAGTATAGTCAGAGTATCGTAGGAGTGTCTGCGTCCCTAGTTATGGGCCTGACCTGATTGGGTTGGAGGGATCGTTGTCAATCACAGCCTGGATGTCACCAAGAAATTCGAGAGTTCTTTTCTTATCAGAATGATTTTTCAGAGCTGCTTCACCTTCGTAATCACCATTAGACTCATCCAACTCTTTCTGAATCCTTTACCTTGTCGTCAGATTGACAACTAAACACTCTGAAATATCTGTATTGGAGCTACTGGTGCAAATGCCAAGCAGTACAGAATGCTGTTTCCAAATTTTTGGCGATGTGAATTGCATCATGAGCTCTTTTTTTCACAGACGTCGCCCATCTGACCCTACTATATTCTGCAGATGACAAAAGAAACAACAAAAAAAACACAACCCCCCCAAAAAAAAACAACGCGCATGCGTTAAATCAAAAATATAGCATGGCGACAATTTACCCATTGCATCATATACTAGTTATTAGCATGACTAATATCTTAAACAAAATGTCATATATTGTAAGTTATACTAGAAAAGTTGAAATGAAAAAGATCAGCAATGTTGTATACATTTTATTTGTTTATTTTTCCATTGTTTTTCCTTGATTCATTAATTTTTTACGGTTTATCAACCCTTTGCAGGTTATTTAAAGCCAGAAAATATTTCTAAATAGTAAGAATTTTGTGGGTGAGGAGGTAATAATGGTTTAGTGATACAAGTCAAATAAACCCATAGCTTGGGGTGGGGAAGAGGTAGATTCATACCTTTCTCAAGAATATTTGTGCCTAAGTAAATATAAGGAAAGCTAACAGGAATTGAAATTTGGCTCACTGATTATCAATTCGAAGCCATTATCCATTACACTACACAATCCATCCAAGCTTACAGCACTTGGTACTCTTAAGTGGTCACCCATCTAGGTACTGGCCAGGCTTGAATTTGCTTAACTTTAGTTACATTGGTCAATAAACAAGCAAAAATAATAGACCATTATAAAAGTTGTTTCACTGCCATCTAATTATTATTGTTTTAAATTGATTTTTAAAATGCTTCATTTGAATGAATCAATTCACATACAAATGATTATTTCAAAATGAAAAGATAAAGATGGTGAAATCAAAATAAATTTGTGATAAACTACATAGGCAGTGATGAAAGTTAAATTTTGTAGGTTCGTTGAAATTTTAAAAAGACTCCAAATCATATGCTAGTACAGCTGGCCACTCGTATTTGAGGATATCCCTCTACTAGGGCGGCTAGCCAATCCCTATTGCAGACGCTTGCTCAGGCGATTTTGAGTTTTTAATTTAACACCCACGTAGGTTATACTGCAACTATGCTGAGCTGGCATTAGTTACAGTTTCTGGCTTGATCAACAATTGGAACAAGGCCAACATGCTCAAGCCTTGGCCTTCGTTCCGTATTTCATCACAATATTTGGGTCAAACAGGCACTTTCCAAATTCCGATAACATGTCCTTCCTGACAAATCTAACCCGGGTCTCATGTTCAAAATGCGAACGTTCTAACCATTCAGCTATACGGCCATATTCTAATAGCCTATTAATAAAACCACAAATTCAAAATCTACAACGATTTTCATTTAGAATGAAACCAATTTGAGAAATAGAATATACATTTTATATTCTTTTTTTCATTTTATATCAAGTTGATTATATTATAAAATGTTGGCGATACCATAACCAATGAGGATTTTCCAAGTCGTAGTTACTGCTAGTTGAGCATATACTTTTTAGAAATTGTGAAAAGTTAATTCACAATAAGGTACATGCCGTGTATGTAGCCAGTATGTGGCTAATAGTATGTTAATAAAACCACAAATTTTACAATATTAAAATATTACACAAAAATTCACACATTCTGAAATAGTTCTAAGTTTGTCCTGTTATAGAATGTTTATTTCTTTTACTTAATCCGAAAAACGTTTCTTCCAACCATGATAATAAAAAGGTCTTTCATGGAAAGTGAGCGACTGTTGAAAAGCTTAACGGTAAATTTTAAATGAAGCGCGGATATTTGTGCTTTCCTGTATAGAATATGGCGATAAAAACAATGAACGTAAAAATATTTTAAAATCAATCCATTTCAACCAAGAGACAAAAAGCAAAGTCAGTGGTTGTCGAAGCTTCAACAAACTTTATCAATTGAATTATTATTGGTATAAAATAGTTTTAAAAGTGAAAATGAAAACTTTTTTAATCCTTTGAAATGTTTATCAACGAAATTCACGCTCGCGTATGACAATAAATAAATGGAATAGGGCGAATTCCTCATAAAGTCTTTTGGGAATTAAATCAGAAAGATATCCATTAAATTGCAAAATCCAAAAGCATATAAATGAAGAATAAATTCGTACTTTAGCGTTTAAAAAAAAAATTAGAATATCTTCTCTAATATAAATATTTCCAAGTTACTTACCTTGGTTGTAATGACTGTCAGTTCGGCCCTCCTTCAAGCTGTGTTCACATCAAATACTGTAAATCCTGTTGCAATGGAAACTACACACCTGTCATCTTCGTCACCCAGCAATGAGGATCTATCACTTTCCTTTAATACCTCGACCCCCCACCCCCAACGAGAATGGTATGATCAAATTCTTTACTTACCTTTTTTTTTACCATTCTCCAGACGATCAATATCCTCAATCTTGTAAAAGACGAAATAAAAGCATTTTTAAGTAAATCAAAGTCTACTAATGTGTTATCAAATATAAAATGATTCGGAGTCACCTTTTTGACATTTTTCTTTCTCTAGGGTGATTTTCTATCTGGCACAAGGTCGACAGTATGGGGCGCCCAGTGAGGATCGAACTTACTAGTCAGTCTTAGTTGATTTAGTGGGACAAGCTTGATGACCATTACAATATGTTGAAGTACTCCTAATGATTTTCTAAGCACAGATTAGATTTGCTACAAGGTCGAAAGTATGGGACACCCAGTAAGGATCAAACCCACTCCTCGGTCGTAATTTTTCTAGCAAGATAAGCTTGCTAACCATTACACCACATCAAAGTGCCCCTTTTCTTTCTCTGTCTTTCATTTTAGTTAATTATTTATTTTTTTTGTTTTTCTGATTATTTAATGTTTGTGTGTCTTTGTTGATTTTTTTTAAAACCAGTTTTGCGATATGAGCAATACTAGGCATTTTTTCTCGTAAGGTATTTATTTTATACCTAAACGAAATAGTTGTAAGATGATATATGACTAAATTTTATCTCAAACATTGATATTTCCTGATCAGAAATGAACAATGTTCCTACCATTCTAATCTGGAAGACCTTCAATCTGGAAACTGGCAAAGGATGATTTTAACTTAATTTTGACTAACTGATCAAACTAACATAACTGGAAAAAAAAAAACTTTGATTGACAAGAAGAATTTAAGACCATCATTTTTTTAAAACCAAGTTTTGTTTTAATAAAAAGTTTCAAATTGGATACATGGCCTAGCGCAGGGTCGGCAAATTTTTGCTAACTCTGTGCCGACTTAGCGTTTTAAAATCATTCAATGTGCATAAGTGTTTTTATACAAGTCAAGGTCAATATACCTGTTTTACAATATCTTTTATATAGTAATATATAGTTTATATACTTTCGTATATATTAAAATTGAAACAGCTAAATATCTTCTTTGCGTTGTAGTAGTTATTGGTTAAGACTTCGTGATGTCATTTGCAGCTGCGTGCCATTGGAAATTGCTTGGCGTGCCGCGTGTGGCACACGTGCCGTAGGTTGCCGACTCTTGGCCTAGCGGAGTAAGCATTCGATTAACACATATCTGGCTCTCTATTAGTTGTGAGATCAATGCTTTAGTATCGTAGTGCTGAAAGTCATATGGTTCCATTTAAGAAACGAACACGTGGCACAAAAGTGAATAAGACTTGTGAATATCAACAGGTATGAAAATTTCCCTAAGTCTTGAAATCAGAATCAGAATCTACCCACCGAGTATTGAATAAATTTTGGTTAAAACTCCAGAGTTTACTGAGTGCAAAGATACATGAAGAAAGCCAAAGTGAGTATAATAAAAACAGGATGAAGTTGCTGGTTAGAATAAGTCATTATGTCGATAATTTTGACATTTTTTCTTTTTTGAATTTGCTGCATTGGTTTTATAGATTCATCTCTTGGCATTAAATTAAAAATCACTCATATATTCATTTGTTCTCCTTCCGTATAAAAGCCTCAGCTACAATAATTAAAAAAAATATTTCTTTCTTTCTTTCACTGTGTCATAGATATCTATAAAGATCAAATTGAATTTATTAACCTAGCAAACAATTTAAAACTGAACGGAGTCCACTATAATCGAACTTCAGTTGCTGGATAACAAAATGGTTCACTCGTCTAGTGGGACGTGTTTTTTCAAGTTTGTGGATTTTTTTCTAATGTTCAGATTCTTTTGAACCTTTGGGTTGTCAAATGAAATAGAATTTCTTTAAATACCACTCCTCCCCGATGCGTTTTCAAGGTTAACATTGGTTACCGCACCTGTGGTTAACAGAAAAACTGATCTGGTTTGAGTCTTGTAGTAACTTAGATAAAATCTACTGGGAATGTTGTTGATGGTTGCTAGATAGAGATCGTATATCGCCCATGTAGAAACATACAGAGGGAAGATTCCCTTTATATACGTCATCAACTATTGTTATAGGCAATGGACATTAGACATGGACAATGGACAATGGACATGCTTTAACAATGTTAGTGACAGATACGTGCCTTGATTAAACTTAGTAAGACAAATGTATGTCGGTAAGAGTATACTTTAATTTGTAGTAAAATTAGGCGAAAGATTATAATACAAGGTGGTTAACTGACATATTTATCTATGAACATATTGTCACAATTGCTGACCCAGTTTTTCTGTGAGTTCATAAATACGTTTTTGTTCTTGTGATTCTCATTGGTTTAAACCATTTCCCCTTAGTCCTGCAAATCCCTCTCAAAAGTTAATTGCATGCACACAATCAGATCTTGCTCAATTAGAGAAGTTGATTTTATAAAATATTTGCCAAAAGTGAAATTTTTTTAATTTTTTTATTCACTGATAGTTCACCCAATACAAGACCTAAGGGCCACTCAAGATAGAGGGAGATCGTAAGGAAAAGGAAAGGGTATTATGAGAACGAGTAGGATAGACATCAGTGAACACTGGACTAAAGGAAAACAAGATTGATTTTGTCAGGGAAGCACCCCCTCAGGAGTCTGTTCCACAAAGTAACAGAAATTGCTTGAGTGGAACTTGCTTTTTTATCAAAGAAACACGAAGGGGAATGGGGCTGGTTTGCCACCATCATCACAACATACCAAGTCCTACCTGTGATGCTCCAAGCTAGTGGCACTAAGGAGTGCGACTCGTCCGAATATCTACCACAGTAGTAGTAATGTACTACTTAAAGGCTAGCAGTGTTTTGTCTGTAGGTAAGATTACTGATAATTTTGAATTTTTGACAAAATTTGCAGGAAAATTTCATGACGACAATCAAATCTGTACGCCATTTTATTTTTTAGTTTCTTTTTCTTTGCAAAAGAATTTCTTTTCCGAATTGAGTTTAGGAGTGGAGTTTAAGCAAATATAGAGAAAGGGAAAGCATATATCAGTTGTTTTTTAATATTTCAGCAGTATTAGTAAATGCGTAAAAAATATTTAGACATCTGAGGTTTCTGGATGTTTCACCAATGTAGAGTGTGGTCCGAAAGTTTTGTCACCCGCTACTAAAAAAGTAATGAGGGCAATAGAAGAAAAGTAATACAAAGCACATGTACTGGATTCAGTTTATTCACTGTTATTGACGTTGTAATACATCGAAAAGTATGAAAACTATCATTTTCGTGGCACAAAATGATGTGGCGCCATGTCCTGTGTGCTATTTTACGAAGTTGTGCTTTGTTGATTGTTACAAAGGCTCTCCGAATGGCGTACTTCAATTGATGGGTATTCTGGTATTGTCCATGTGAAACACTTTCGTCGATAATAAACGAGAGAACGTTGATTTAAAAAATTATATTATGTATAGGTGACAAAAATTTTGGTACACCCTGTACATTAATGATCATTTTCTGCAGTCTATTTTATATATTCCTGCCTCTGTTCTTTTGTTGCTGTCTTGCTTGATGCTAACTATATCTCCTGTTTTAGGTAGTGTTTATAATTTTTATGACAAAGTTGTTTTTGTTTTTTTCACTGGTGGTTGTTATGGAGTTGGTAGGTAGGATTCTGTGTTTGATTTTGTTATGGTTGGGATTATTAGTATCATTATTTGTGGTTTTTTTTTAATTTTTTTATATTTTTCTTCTAAACTTCATGAACAGCACCTCTAAAACAATAAGAGATATGGTTAGCATCAAGCGAGATAACAACACAACAGAGACAGAAATATACAAAAGAGACTGCACAAAATGCCCATTGATGTATATCAACAAAACATCTAGAAACTCTGAACAAATTATATGAACACTTTATAGATATTCTGCATAACAACCTATCTGGTATTATAATCTTTCCAAAAGTATATGGCTATAAACTACATGATGGATGTATTATCAATCATTGTCCTTTTCAAACTGCCATTTGTTTTGCTTTCATGGCAATGATTCTTGGATTAACGCCTCGCTCAACTGGTCCAGTAAGTATCATAGGAAATTGCTAACATGACTACTGCGACAATAATAACAAAAACAATGACAAAACTGAGGGTGTGGTTCGAAGATCCTTGGATCATTTGAGCATCCAAGGGTTTATTCTGCCCATCCAAGTAATACCTCCCCTTCAGGAGAGAATCTAGGGTTTAAGCTCTGATATTTAAAGCGTCGCTGAAATGGAAAATGCTCATTTGTTTTTAAATCAGTTCACCTCAAGCAGATCGATAATAGTACAAAGACACAAGAGGGTACTGTGAATGAAAGAGAATGAGAGGATTTTAGAAGGAATCAGAAATCCAATCCTAAACAAGATGCAAGGGATAAATGTCTTCAACTACTCAATAGAGTGGGGAGGAGTTTGAACCCGATGATAGAAGAACCTATCTACTCCTACTGAAATTTGGCTTGAGGAAATTTTATCCTTAATCACATATATGCATGGGACTCCCACTTCAAAGTCTGCTTTGTGCTATATTCCATTCAAGTGTGTCTACGGAACTCTAGCTCCGAAAGCTAGATTATTTCATGTCAAAAACAAAAACCTTAACGGATGTTCACTTAAAAAGAAAGAAAAACAAAACAAATACTCAATAAAATACAAAGATAAAGTGTCAACATGAGATACTCAATGTATTGTGACCAGAATTATTCTCAAAAATCTCTGGGAAAGGTTGGAAAGTCTGAGACGTTCTTGCTTGTAGGAATTGATTTAGTTCTTGTATAAAGAAAGCAACGTATCCATGACATGATCTTGATATTTTATTTATAATGGCTTTCAATGGAACAACATTCATAGAAGACTTGCAGGACATATCTTGACAGTACGGAGAAACAATAAGTTCCAAGTGTTCCATTATCAAATCCAATGTGGCTATTGTAGGCTTACAACAGTGTCGCTTGTTTTGTCATAATTCTGAGTTTCTGACACGTTTTCTTTGACTTCTTTGAGTTTTATTTCCTTTCTCTTTCTTTTTATTTCCTCATCCTCCGTTTCAATAAGTCCAATTTTACGGCCCAAATTTGTGAATATTGACCTCACCTCTTGCTGCATAAGTTTGATACACATAACTGTCATAGCCATTCCAAAGAGGAGATAAATGGAGCAGAGTGCCTGCTTTTTGGCGCTTGCCCAGGAATCTCCTGTAGAGCCGGGTACCACGTCTCCGAATCCTATTGTGCTAAGAGTAATGAAACAAAAATACGAGCCAACCAAATAATCCCAGTCTTTTTCCCACAAAGAAAAAAGAACAGCACCAAGAAATATATAAGCAGCAAACACTAAAAGACTAACAAATACTGGCACTCTTACGACATCGCCATTTCTTTTTTCACAAATGCTATCTTCAAGTTCGATTTCGCTTGGTGAGTTCACAACATCGCATTCTTCATTTTGCTCTCTCGTCCCGATTTCTTCATCTTCATTATTTCCGATTGCCGCCAAGTAAGCTCTTTCAAGGCATTCCTCGTCGCCCCTGCCCGGGATCGATCGCATATAACTACTGTTTCTTCGGTAATCGCCACCGTTTGGCCAAGTTCTGTGTACCGCCCATATTTCTTGCCCCTTTTGTAGATCGACTGTCTGTTTTTCAGATGGAAGCCCAGTTTTAGCGGCGATGTTTGCTTCCTCGGCCGCAGCGGCCACACCGGCTGCAACTAAGACATTCGGAACAGCAGCTGCTGCAGCCGTCGCTGCATCTAACGGTATTCCTTCATCCGAATCGAGATAAGCCCTGAAACGCCGACACTGCCGGTAACATCCGAGGCAAATGTTTTTATACACGAATTTGAACACGCTGGCCATGGATGAGCCAATAATGGACAGACAAAGGATGGTTAATGGTATCCCGAAGATGGCGTAAATCATGGTTATTATCCGGCCCCATTTTGTCTTGGGAGCAATGTGACCATAACCTGAAAGAATACGTAAATATATGAGAAAATGTATTGAAATAGAAATGTAGGTATTTAGAAACTGAAAGAATTCTTAATCAAAGAAAACAAGAAGAAAGTATTATCTATTAATTATAAGAAGAGATAATAAATAGAAGCCGCCAAAAGCGAATTGGCGATATCAGATTTAACTATAAAAAAAAACTATGAAAATCAGGCAATGTAGTTACAGTCGACGTCAAATGTAACACAGAAATCCGAAGATGCATAGGAAGAGCGAAGATGTTTCCCAGAAACTAAATATAATATCAAGCATCCTGGGTAAGACGATAAACTACATCCAACAGCAAGGCCTCTGGTCGGGAGGTTTTGAGAAGCATGGAGCCATCTCTTAAATGCTAGTGTTCCAAGGTCCACCCTAACCCGGTGTGGTAGCACCTGTTAGGATCCCAACTATGAACAAATAGTTAACCCTCATACTGGGGGTCAAAACACTATGACAGTATAAAAATAGGTTTTAATATCAGCAGTACATTTTTGAGGAAAAAAAATATTACCAGGAATACATTTTTGAAGAAAAAATATCACCAGCAATACATTTTTGAAAAAGAAAAATTATTACCGGCAATACATTTCTGAAGGAAAAGATATTACCAGCAATAAAAATCTTGTCGGCATTAAATAACCTAATGAGGTTGATATGCCGTAAAACAAACCAAACCAAACCAAACCAAACCAAATAAAACCAAAACCTGAGGAAACATTTCAGATGCTGATTTTCAAAAAAAAATATTATCAGCAATACATTTTTAAAAAAATATTAGCAGCAATAAAAATTTTGCCGGCATTAAATAACCTATTGAGGTTGATATGCCGCAAAACAAACCAAACCAAACCAAACCAAATAAAACCAAAAACTTGAGTAAACATTTCATATATATATATATATATATATATATATATATATATATATATATATATATATATATATATATATATGCATGCACAAGACATGCGTATACGTATGAATGCACATATACATATATAAACAGGCATTCAAACATACATACATAGTACAGAGGGTGTAATAACCGCGGAACTCTGAATCGGGTCATGCTAAATGAACATTTGATTTATTTCTATTAATGTTATATCTCTTGATATCGAATGCTACAATTACAAAGGCTTTTGTCCTAAAACCTTTATCTTTCAGAAATGCCCTGGTCGACCTTGTATTTTTTCCAAAACAAAATCTTTTCTTATTTTATATATATATATATATATATATATATATATATATATATATATATATATATATATATATATTAAAATTATTAAAATTCTTTATAATAGATTAAAATAAGCACATTTTACATCGCTACACAAAAACTTACATGTTTCGGAAATTTAATCGTTACTCGTCGGCATAATACCTTATATATAACACAAATGATTTATTTGGGAAATGTGAAAACAAATCCTTTTCAAATTTCCAAATAAATTATTAGTATGATATGTAATCTAACACACACACACACACATATATATATATATATATATATATATATATATATATATATATATATATATATATATATATATATAGCTGCTTGCCCTAAAAAACTTTATCTTCCAGAAATGCCCTGGTCGACCTTGTGTTTTTTTCCAAACACAATCTATGTTATGGTGTTATATATATATATATATATATATATATATATATATATATATATATATAACCGCGCGTGTGTTTGTGTGTGTGCGCGCACTCACGCTCGCATGTATGTACTGTTGCCTTCTTTGGAAAGGATACATCTGGTTAAAGTTAATGCTGTTACCTTGTGTCGTATTTTAGAAAAGGGGAACAACGGCTTGTGATATGATAAAGACTTGTCAGTATCCTCTTTAACAAAATGCTTCTTATTCTCGTCTCTTTACAATGTAATTTTTTCCCTTTCTTATCTTTATCAGCTGTTTTCTTGCCTCGTATATCATTGTCCAGTGCTATCTTTACTTGGTCGTTTATTACTGTATCAGTTTTGTTCGCATGCTTCTGGCTTGGGTTTTTGTGGCTTGAGATAAAAATAAATTTAAAACAGTAAAGAAAACGCTAAAAAACTGGAATCTGAGAAACGTAGATTAATTAAAAGGTAAGAAATGAAACTGTTGATTAATGTGAAACCCCGGAAAAGAAAATATCTGGAAAGAATGATGATGAAGGAAAAATATAATTGAATATACAGAATTAAGATTAAGGAGAAAAGAAAAATGATTAAAAAAAAAAACAAAAACAAACAAAAAAACAGTAATATATGAAAACAATTGGTAATTATATGGAGAAGAAGAAAAAAGAAAATATAATAATGAAGTAGGAAATTTTTCTCCCCGGAGTCGATCCTTCAGATCTACAAATCAACAATTCGCCCTTGCATGGACTATTGCTGCCATATATGGTCTGGAGCTCCTTCTGTTTGCCTCGGGGTTCTTGATAACCTCCAGAGGCGGATATGCAATATAATTGGCCCTGTTCTGACATCTCGTCTACAGTCGCTCTCTCACAGACGCGCCGTTGCCTCTTTCTGTCTTTTTTACAAATACTTTCATGGTAATTGCTCCGAGGAGCTGCATTCGCTGGTTCCCAGACTTCATGATTTCAAGCGCCCTACGAGGCTGGCATCCCGCTCTCACCCTTTCACTGTCGAAACTACTAAATGTAGCCGTCTCTTCTACTTCAATAGCTTCATGTCTCGCCCCTCTCGCTTGTGGAACTCCCTTCCCTACTCTAGTTCCCCTGAGAGCTATAATCTCCAACTATTCAAATGTAATGTCAATCGACATCTCCAGTTGCCTTGATCTATCCACTATCCTTCTCCTCATCCTTTCCTCTATCACTCCTATCTGATCTTGCTCCAAATCTTCTGTAACCCCTTGCGTTCTAGTGGTTTCCCGCTTTGCTTGGGGTGGAACGCTTAAAAAATGTCGAGAAAAATACATAGTATAAAATAAGGAAGAAAATCAAGATATATGAAATGGAAAGAAGAAAATGATAAAAAGGAAGGGAGATGATAGAAAGACGAGGAACAGAAAAGAAATTGAGTGAAAAAGGAAGTCGAAAGAAAGTTTAAGGGGTAGAATAATACAACGCTAATCTTATATTGATAGGAATGGAGTGGGTTAAAGGATAAATGAAAGAAGAAAGGTAAACTTTAAAGGAGAAATCAATCTTAATATGAGGGGAATGTATAATAAAAAAAAGTCATCAAATGAAGGCAATGAGTTGAAAGCTTGGACGGGACAAGAACAGAAAACTGTAAGCGGAAAAGGAGTAAAAAGCTTGAAGGGGAAACGGATTAGAAAGCTTGAAGGGTAGAAAGAATAGAAGACTTGAAGACGAAAGGATTAGAAAGTTTGAAGGGGAGAAAGAGTAGACGGCTTGAAGGGGAAAAGGATTAGAAAGCTTGAAGGGAAAAGGAGTAGAAGGCTTGAAGGGTGAAAGGATTAGAAAGCTTGAAGGGAGAAAGAGTAGACGGCTTGAAGGGGAAAAGGATTAGAAAGCTTGAAGGGAAAAGGAGTAGAAGGCTTGAAGGGTGAAAGGATTAGAAAGCTTGAAGGGAGAAAGAGTAGACGGCTTGAAGGGTAAAAGGATCAGACAGCTTGAAGGGTGAAAGAGTAGACGGCTTGAAGGGGAAAAGGATTAAAAAGCTTGAAGGGAAAAGGAGTAGTAGGCATGAAGGAGAAAAGGATTAGAAAGCTTGAAGGGAGAAAAAGTAGACAGCTTTAAGGGGGAAAGGATTAGAAAGCTTTAAGGGGAGTAAGGGTAGAGGGCTTGAAGGGTAAAAGGATTAGAAAGCTTGAAGGGAGAAAGAGTAGAAGTATTGAAGGGGAAAAGGATTAGAAAGTTTGAAGGGAAAAGGAGTAGAAGGCATGAAGGGGAAAAGGATTAGAATGCTTCAAGGTAGAAAGAGTAGACAGCTTTAAGGGGAAAAAGATTAGAAAGCTTGAAGGTAGAAAGAGTAGACGGCTTGAAGGGGAAAAGGATTAGAAAGCTTGAAGGGAAAAGGAGTAGAAGTCTTGAAGGGGAAAAGGATTAGAAAGCTTGAAGGGAAAAGGAGTAGTAGGCATGAAGGAGAAAAGGATTAGAAAGCTTGAAGGGAGAAAAAGTAGACAGCTTTAAGGGGGAAAGGATTAGAAAGCTTTAAGGGGAGTAAGGGTAGAGGGCTTGAAGGGTAAAAGGATTAGAAAGCTTGAAGGGAGAAAGAGTAGAAGTATTGAAGGGGAAAAGGATTAGAAAGCTTGAAGGGAAAAGGAGTAGAGGCATGAAGGGGAAAAAGATTAGAAAGCTTGAAGGTAGAAAGAGTAGACAGCTTGAAGGGGAAAAAAAAGATTAGAAAGCTTGAAGGAGAAAGAGTAGACGGCTTGAAGGGGAAAAGGATTAGAAAGCTTGAAGGAAAAGGAGAAGTCTTGAAGGGGAAAATGGATTAGAAAGCTTGAAGGTAGAAAGAGTAGACGGCTTGAAGGGGGAAAAGATTAGAAAGCTTGAAGGGAGAAAGAGTAGACGGCTTGAAGTGGAAAAGGATTAGAAAGCTTGAAGGGAAAAGGAGTAGAAGTCTTGAAGGGGAAAAGGATTAGAAAGCTTGAAGGTAGAAAGAGTAGACGGCTTGAAGGGGAAAAAGATTAGAAAGCTTGAAGGGAGAAAGAGTAGACGGCTTGAAGGGGAAAAGGATTAGAAAGCTTGAAGGGAAAAGGAGTAGAAGTCTTGAAGGGGAAAAGGATTAGAAAGCTTGAAAGGAAAAGGAGTAGAAGGCATGAAGGGGAAAAGTATTAGAAAGCTTGAAGGGAGAAAGAGTAGACAGCTTTAAGGGGAAAAAGATTAGAAAGCTTGAAGAGAGAAAGAGTAGTCGGCTTGAAGGGTGAAAGGATTAGAAAGCTTGAAGGGAAAAGGAGTAGAAGACTTGAAGGGTGAAAGGATTAGAAAGCTTGAAGGGAAAAGGAGTAGAAGGCATGAAGGGGAAAATGATTAGAAAGCTTGAAGGGAGAAAGAGTAGACGGCTTGACGGGTAAAAGGATCAGTAAGCTTGAAGGGAGAAAGAGTAGACGGCTTGAAGGGGAAAAGGATTAAAAAGCTTGAAGGGAAAAGGAGTAGTAGGCTTGAAGGAGAAAAGGATTAAAAAGCTTGAAGGGAGAAAAAGTAGACAGCCCAAGGGGGAAAAGGATTAGAAAGCTTTAAGGGGAGTAAAGGTAGAGGGTTTTAAGGGGAAAAGGATTAGAAAAAAAGAAGGAGAAAACAGTAGAAGTATTGAAGGGGAAAAGGATTTAGAAAGCTTGCAGGGAAAGGAGAGAAGTCTTGAAGGGGAAAAGTATTAGAAAGCTTGAAGGAGAAAAGAGTAGACGGCTTGAAGGGGAAAAGGATTAGAAAGCTTGAAGGAAAAGGAGTAGAAGTCTTGAAGGGGAAAAGGATTAGAAAGCTTGAAGGAAAAACAGAGAAGGCAAAGAAGGGGAAAAGGATTAGAAAGCTTGAAGGAGAAAAAGAGAAGGCTTGAAGGGGAAAAGGATTAGAAAGCTTGAAGGAAAAGAGTAGATATTTGAAGGGGAAAAGGATTAAAAGCTTGTAGGGAAAAGGAGAAAGGTATGAAGGGGAAAAGTATTAGAAAGCTTGAAGGAGAAAGAGTAGACGGCTTGAAGGGGAAAAAAGGATTAGAAAGCTTGAAGGGAAAAGGAGAAGTCTTGAAGGGGAAAAGGATTAGAAAGCTTGAAGGAAAAGGAGAGAAGTCTTGAAGGGAAAAAAGGATTAGAAATTCTTGAAGGAGAAAGAGTAGAAGGTTTGAAGGGGAAAAGGATTAGAAAGCTTGAAGGGAGAAAAAGATAGATTTCCGAAGAACGGGAAAAGGATTAAAAAGCTTGAAGGGAAAAGGAGTAGAAGGCATGAAGGGAAAAGGATTAGAAAAAATGAAGGAAAAAAGAGTAGACAGCTTTAAAGGGAAAGGATTAGAAAGCTTTAAGGGAGTAAGGGTAGAGGGTTTGAAGGGTAAAAAGGATTAGAAAGCTTGAAGGAGAAAGAGGACGGCTTTGATGGGGAAAAGGATTAAAAGCTTTGAAGGGAGAAAGAGTAGACGGCTTGAAGGGGAAAAGGATTAGAAAGCTTGAAGGGAAAAGGAGTAGAAGGCATGAAGGGGAAAAGGATTAGAAAGCTTGAAGGGAGAAAGAGTAGACGGCTTGAAGGGGAAAAAGATTAGAAAGCTTGAAGGGAGAAAGAGTAAACGGCTTGAAGGGGAAAAGGATTAGAAAGCTTGAAGGAGAAAGAGAGACGGCAAAGGGGAAAAAGGATTAGAAAGCTTGAAGGGAAAAGGAGAGAAGGCATGAAGGGGAAAAGGATTAGAAAGCATGAAGGAGAAAGAGTAGACGGCTTGAAGGGGAAAAAAGATTAGAAAGCTTGAAGGAGAAAAGAGTAAAAGGCTTGAAGGGGAAAAGGATTAGAAAGCTTGAAGGAAAAGGAGTAGAAGGCTTGAAGGGTGAAAGGATTAGAAAGCTTGAAGGAAAAAGGAGAAAGGCATGAAAGGGAAAAGGATTAGAAAGCTTGCAGGAAAAGGAGAGAAGTCTTGAAGGGAAAAAGATTAGAAAGCTTGAAGGAGAAAGAATAGACGGCTTGAAGGGTAAAAAGATTAGAAAGCTTGAAGGAAAAAGGAGTAGAAGGCATGAAGGGAAAAGGATTAGAAAGCTTGAAGGGAGAAAGAGTAGACGGCTTGAAGGGGAAAAAGATTAGAAAGCTTTAAGGGGAGTAAGGGTAGAGGGCTTGATAGGTAAAAGGATTAGAAAGCTTGAAGGGAAAAGGAGTAGAAGGCATGAAGGGGAAAAGGATTAGAAAGCTTCAAGGGAGAAGGAGTAGACAGCTTTAAGGGGAAAAAGATTAGAAAGCTTGAAGGGAGAAAGAGTAGACGGCTTGAAGGGGAAAAGGATTAGAAAGCTTGAAGGGAAAAGGAGTAGAAGACATGAAGGGGAAAAGGATTAGAAAGCTTGAAGGGAGAAAGAGTAGACGGCTTGAAGGGGAAAAAGATTAGAAAGCTTGAAGGGAGAAAGAGTAGACGGCTTGAAGGGGAAAAGGATTAGAAAGCTTGAAGGGAAAAGGAGTAGAAGGCTTGAAGGGTGAAAGGATTAGAAACTTTGAAGGGAAAAGGAGTAGAAGGCATGAAGGGGAAAAAGATTAGAAAGTTTGAAGGGAGAAAGAGTAGACGGCTTGAAGTGTAAAAGGATCAGACAGCTTGAAGGGAGAAAGAGTAGACGGCTTGAAGGGGAAAAGGATTAGAAAGCTTGAAGGGAGAAATAGTAGATGGCTTGAAGGGGAAAAGGATTAAAAAGCTTGAAGGGAAAAGGAGTAGTAGGCATGAAGGAGAAAAGGATTAGAAAGCTTGAAGGCAGAAAAAGTAGACAGCTTTAAGGGGGAAAGGATTAGAAAGCTTTAGGGGGAGTAAGGGTAGAGGGCTTGAAGGTAAAAGGATTAGAAAGCTTGAAGTGAGAAAGAGTAGAAGTATTGAAGGGGAAAAGGATTAGAAAGCTTGCAGGGAAAAGGAGTAGAAGTCTTGAAGGGGAAAAGTATTAGAAAGCTTGAAGGGAGAAAGAGTAGACGGCTTGAAGGGTAAAAAGATTAGAAAGCTTGAAGGGAAAAGGAGTAGAAGGCATGAAGGGGAAAAGGATTAGAAAGCTTGAAGGAGAGAAAGAGTAGACGGCTTTGAAGGGGAAAAGGATTAGAAAGCTTGAAGGGAAAAGGAGTAGAAGGCATGAAGGGGAAAAAGATTAGAAAGCTTGAAGGGAGAACGAGTAGACGGCTTGAAGGGTAAAAGGATCAGAAAGCTTGAAGGGAGAAAGAGTAGACGGCTTGAAGGGGAAAAGGATCAGAAAGCTTGAAGGGAGAAAGAGTAGACGGCTTGAAGGGGAAAAGGATTAAAAAGCTTGAAGGGAAAAGGAGTAGTATGCATGAAGGAGAAAAGGATTAGAAAGCTTGAAGGGAGAAAAAGTAGACAGCTTTAAGGGGGAAAGGATTAGAAAGCTTTAAGGGGAGTAAGGGTAGAGGGCTTGAAGGGCAAAAGGATTAGAAAGCTTGAAGGTAGAAAGAGTAGAAGTATTGAAGGGGAAAAGGATTAGAAAGCTTGCAGGGAAAAGGAGTCGAAGTCTTGAAGGGGAAAAGTATTAGAAAGCTTGAAGGGAGAAAGTGTAGACGGCTTGAAGGGTAAAAAGATTAGAAAGCTTGAAGGGAAAAGGAGTAGAAGGCATGAAGGGGAAAAGGATTAGAAAGCTTGAAGGGAGAAAGAGTAGACGGCTTGAAGGGGAAAAAGATTAGAAAGCTTGAAGGGAGAAAGAGTAGACGGCTTGAAGGGGAAAAGGATTAGAAAGCTTGAAGGGAGAAAGAGTAGATGGCTTGAAGGGGAAAAGGATTAGAAAGCTTGAAGGGAAAAGGAGTAGAAGGCTTGAAGGGTGAAAGGATTAGAAAACTTGAAGGGAAAAGGAGTAGAAGGCATGAAGTGGAAAAAGATTAGAAAGCTTGAAGGGAGAACGAGTAGACGGCTTGAAGGGTAAAATGATCAGAAAGCTTGAAGGGAGAAAGTGTAGACGGCTTGAAGGGGAAAAGGATCAGAAAGCTTGAAGGGAGAAAGAGTAGACGGCTTGAAGGGGAAAAGGATTAGAAAGCTTGCAGGGAAAAGGAGTAGAAGTCTTGAAGGGGAAAAGTATTAGAAAGCTTGAAGGGAGAAAGAATAGACGGCTTGAAGGGTAAAAAGATTAGAAAGCTTGAAGGGAAAAGGAGTAGAAGGCATGAAGGGGAAAAGGATTAGAAAGCTTGAAGGGAGAAAGAGTAGACGGCTTGAAGGGGAAAAAGATTAGAAAGCTTTAAGGGGAGTAAGGGTAGAGGGCTTGATAGGTAAAAGGATTAGAAAGCTTGAAGGAGAGAAAGAGTAGACGGCTTGAAGGGGAAAAAGGATTAGAAAGCTTGAAGGAAAAAGGAGTAGAAGGTTTTGAAGGGTGAAAGGATTAGAAAAACTTGAAGGGAAAAGGAGTAGAAGGCATGAAGTGGAAAAAGATTAGAAAGCTTGAAGGGAGAACGAGTAGACGGCTTGAAGGGTAAAATGATCAGAAAGCTTGAAGGAGAAAGTGTAGACGGCTTGAAGGGGAAAAAGGATCAGAAAGCTTGAAGGAGAAAAAGAGTAGACGGCTTGAAGGGGAAAAGGATTAGAAAGCTTGCAGGGAAAAGGAGTAGAAGTCTTGAAGGGGAAAAAGTATTAGAAAGCTTGAAGGAGAAAAAGATAGACGGCTTGAAGGGTAAAAAGATTAGAAAGCTTGAAGGGAAAAGGAGTAGAAGGCATGAAGGGGAAAAGGATTAGAAAGCTTGAAGGGAGAAAGAGTAGACGGCTTGAAGGGGAAAAAGATTAGAAAGCTTTAAGGGGAGTAAGGGTAGAGGGCTTGATAGGTAAAAGGATTAGAAAGCTTGAAGGGAGAAAGAGTAGACGGCTTGAAGGGGGAAAGAATTAGAAAGCTTGAAGGGAAAAGGAATATAAGGCATGAAGGGGAAAAAGATTAGAAAGCTTGAAGGGAGAAAGTGTAGACGGCTTGAAGGGGAAAAGGATCAGAAAGCTTGAAGGGAAAAGGAGTAGAAGGCTTGAAGGGTGAAAGGATTAGAAATCTTGAAGGGAAAAGGAGTAGAAGGCATGAAGGGGAAAAAGATTAGAAAGCTTGAAGGGAGAAAGAGTAGACGGCTTGAAGGGGAAAAGGATTAGAAAGCTTGAAGTGAAAAGGAGTAGAAGGCTTCAAGGGTGAAAGGATTAGAAAGCTTGAAGGGAAAAGGAGTAGAAGGCATGAAGGGGAAAAAGATTAGAAAGTTTGAAGGGGAGAAAGAGTAGACGGCTTGAAGGGGAAAAGGATTAGAAAGCTTGAAGGGAAAAGGAGTAGAAGGCTTGAAGGGTGAAAGGATTAGAAAGCTTGAAGGGAAAAGGAGTAGAAGGCATGAAAGGGGAAAAGATTAGAAAGCTTGAAGGGAGAAAGAGTAGACGGCTTGAAGGGGAAAAGGATCAGAAAGCTTGAAGGGAGAAAGAGTAGACGACTTGAAGGGGAAAAGGATTAAAAAGCTTGAAGGGAAAAGGAGTAGTAGGCATGAAGGAGAAAAGGATTAGAATGCTTGAAGGGAGAAAAAGTAGACAGCTTTAAGGGGAAAAGGATTAGAAAGCTTGTAGGGAAAAGGAGTAGAAGTATTGAAGGGGAAAAAGATTAGAAAGCTTGAAGGGAAAAGGAGTAGAAGGCTTGAAGGGTGAAAGGATTAGAAAGCTTGAAGGGAAAAGGAGTAGAAGGCATGAAGTGGAAAAGGATTAGAAAGCTTGAAGGGAGAAAGAGTAGACGGCTTGAAGGGGAAAAGTATTAGAAAGCTTGAAGGGAGAAAGAGTAGACGGCTTGAAGGGGAAAAGGATTAAAAAGCTTGAAGGGAAAAGGAGTAGAAGGCATGAAGGGGAAAAGGATTAGAAAGCTTGAAGGGAGAAAGAGTAGACAGCTTTAAGTGGGAAAGGATTAGAAAGCTTTAAGGGGAGTAAGGGTAGAGGGCTTGAAGGGTAAAAGGATTAGAAAGCTTGAAGGGAGAAAGAGTAGACGGCTTGAAGGGGGAAAGAATTAGAATGCTTGAAGGGAAAAGGAGTAGAAGTCTTGAAGGGGAAAAAGATTAGAAAGCTTGAAGGGAGAAAGAGTGGTCGGCTTGAAGGGGAAAAGGATTAGAAAGCTTGAAGGGAGAAAGAGTAGACGGCTTGAAGGGGAAAAGGATTAGAAAGCTTGAAGGGAAAAGGAGTAGAAGGCTTGAAGGGTGAAAGGATTAGAAAGCTTGAAGGGAAGAAAGAGTATAAAGGTTGAAGGGGTAAATAATAGAAGCTTGAAAGAGCAAAGGAGTAGAAAGCTTGAAGGGGGAAATGAGTAGAAATCTTGAATGGAAGAAAGAGTAGAAAACTTGAAGAGGAAAAATGAGTAGAAGGCTTCAAGAGAAAAGGGAGTAGAAATCTTGAAATGGAGAAGGAGTAGAAAAATTGAATGGGAAAGAAGAGTAGGATTGGAGGGGAAAAGAGAAAAAGAAAAGAAAAGAGTAGAAAAAATAAAATAAAAGAGTAACAAAAGGAGGAAAAACAAGGCATGGAAAAACTGTTCGGAGAATTGTTAAGAGAAATATGGTAGAGAATCGATCTTATTCTTATAAATATCATCTCCTTTTAAGTCATGGACGAACATGACACTGCACAACTTCTTATATTCCTCTAATAATGTTTTAACATCTACCATCTCACTTTGTATTTGTTCCGCTTCCCATTCATACAAAAACATTAAGCAGATAACTTGCTGTTTTCCCCTTGCTAACTTTTGCCTTCAATATGTCCTGTGAATAATAAAGTCTGTCGCGGGCCCCTTTGGCCGCTCCCTAAACCGGAAGAAAACAGGGCATTTCGACCTTGACCTTTCCCTACACGCTGCTAATTACGTGGTAGAGACTAGCTAATTAACTTTTTAGTTCAGTTGTATTACGAACCTAGTTGTAATATACCCCTAAACATTTTTAAGCCTTAGTTTTCGCGTAGCGAAGGGGAATCCTGTGAGGATAGGACTCACTAGTCAACCGTAATTGTTTTAGCGAGACGATCTTGTTAACAATTACACCACATCGAGATGCCCATCTTTAAATTTATCTTTCACGCTCGCTCCTATATATATATATATATATATATATATATATATATATATATATATATACAGTTCAAAGCTTTGAACCTACCGCCAGAATTGTTATGGAATCAACAGAAGAGTAAAAAATAAATGAATAAAAAATGAGTTCTTACAGTCATTGAAAAAAGAATGAATTCAGTTATCAAAACTTGATAAATTCAATTGAATTCAGTTATCAAAACTTGAGAAACTTTTGCAACTTCTGTTTTTCAGGAAATTTACTTTGGATAATTGTTTATGCTTATTTCATCCTAATAACTTGTATTGGTGCAAAAGATGATGGGAATAAGATGAAAAAACAACTTTGGAGTTATCGCAAGAAGTGAAAATTTTAAACAGACTATACGCTGGTGAAAGTTCATTGTAATTAATGGCTGAGTTCGCCATAGAAAAGTCAACATTGTATGATACAAAATCTTTCAAAGAAACTATTTTACAGCGTTCAAACTGTCACAATGAACAAGGAAATAAAAAAAAAACATGATTGTGATGAAATCTGGACTGAAATTTAAAAGCTATTGAAACGGTTGTCAGTTTTATGGAAAGGAAGCCAGCATTCATCTCTGACGATTACAATAACGCACGCAGAGTTAAAATGTCTTTCGTTTAAAAATTTTCAAGAACAAAAGTAAAACGAAATGCGGAAAAAGTTGAGAATGACATTAGAAGAAAAAGAATCGTCATGCAATAGCGATTAAAATTCCTCGTTACATTTTTTGTTTTGCATACGTGGCATACTTAATTAAATGACTTTTCATTATCATTAAATAATTTATTTCTTTTTTCGTAAAATCAATCATGTATATTTCAATCACCACTAGCTTATTTTGTTTACTATAAAGCACTGAAAATAAATGTTTATTATTTTTAATCTAAATATAACCCCTCATATCCGAACTTTATAACCAATGGCCTTTAGTCCTGTTGTTAAGTATTCTAATATATATATATATATATATATATATATATATATATATATATATATATATATATTAAAACTCTGGATATAAAATGTTAACACTGTTTCACGCCTTAAACGATTATCACAGGTATGATTCTATATCATTACTAGAAACAATCGGTTTCTTCCTTTTTTCTCATTAGTCGTCAGTGGCCTGTTGCAGTAATTTCTTGGAAAAGGCAAGAATCCATTTCTTAGGTAGAAGGTATATTCGGTACTCTAGCCAGGGATCGTAGCTAGTGTAGGAGAAGGAATACTCAGAATTCAAAACCTAAATTCCCAAGAAGTCATACCAATTCACAAATAATAAAATAATAATCTGTGTAAAGCCATGATGCAAGCAATCCAAAACGGAAATGATATTAAAATGAAAAGAACAAATAAAATGGTAAGAGGTTTTAGTTATAGACATTACATCAAAGCAAGTGATTACCATGTATTATAGATGTAGACATAGTACTCATTGTAAAAGTGACAAGACTACTATATCCGTAAAAACGAATTAGACATAAAAGAGAAATAAGAATGCGACTGTCAGTTTCACGTTGGCAATCTTCACGCAAATTGTGCTCAAAAGCATAACCTGCTTGGAGAATTCTAAAACGAAGAACTTTTCTTACGTGAATTATCTACAGATTTTACATACCTATTTCACCTCCGGTGATACACTGCATTTATTTTTCTGTTCTCATAAATGCTTAAAAAGATTTGTACTCTTCTCAGCATAATTCCTTCTTGGGAAAAATATTTTGCGATTTGTATATCTTTGCTCCTATGACAGCTTCAGTAGCACGAATGTCGGGTTCATATATCGTTTTCAACGGTTGCTTGATAACATTTATTAGTACTTAAACATTTATCCCCAGAGGGCAACTATCTCTATTCTTGCAATTGTAGTCGCGAGTTGAATTCAGATCACGTGTAAATTTGGAGTTAAGTATTCTTTATTGACAAGATTACGTTTTCCCTACAATAATAGTTCAATATTTGATATCTCTATTCAATATTTCATGAAGTTTACAAGTAAGAGGGAAATGTTTTTAAGTTTGCTGAAGCATACACTCTTTCTAGAAACATACTCTTATAGCTTTGTTATATGGAGGCATTAATCAAAGAATTTTCAATTTTTTAATTCTAGAAAAACATATTCGCTGCATACTCGTTTTATAATGCGGCTTTATAATTCGGCTTGCCATGATCCAAACACACATAGACTATATATTTCTAAAACACGTTTCATCCAGAGGTCAAAGGCAAGCGTTTTGGATAAGAAAAAAAAGGATTGGATGCATTTAAGCATATATTCATAAAAATAAACAAGGAAATATAAGAGATATGATGTCTCCGATCCTCAATTAATTTATTGACAAATTGATACATTTGTAACTTCGTAATCCGTGAAGCTTATCTATCTATCTATCTATCTATCTATCTATCTATCTATCTATCTATCTATCTATTTATCTATCTATCTATCTATCTCTACACACACACACACACACACACACATATATATATATATAATATTGTTCGAAGAATAAACGCCATGATGGAAAAACAAACGCTTGAATTTCAAGGCGATAACAATTCCGTTCTGAAGAATGACTAATACTACTTGAAAGCGCTCAAACTTTTACGTACGGACAATTTTTACTTACAGTGGAACTAAACATTCGTTATCTTGTATGACAACAAGGGAAAATCACTAAAGAATTTGTAAAACAATCCTTGTTTGTAGTCTTGCTTACACTTGCTTAAATGAATAACTACTGGTAAATATGCATTATATATATATATATATATATATATATATATATATATATATAGACACACGCACACATAGTGATGAATACATATATATAGCTTACAATACGTAATAATAGTAAATAGAACTATACATGTAAATTTCATATAAAATAATGTAAGATTCTAAATTAAAATATTTTCATTATCTATATCTATAAAAGAGAAGATGTCTCTCTATGTGTCTGTGTGTGTGTATGCTATTTATACACGTCCACATTCCTTGACCAATTTCGTTGTACACACATGTTGCAAATGTATTAACTTAGATAAAGACCAGACAAATCGATAAAACCGTAGGTCGATACGACTTTTTTGCAAAATCGAAGGCTACGCGCGAACAAGATTTTGACTAGATATGCTGATGTTCTTTGCACTTAATGCAAAACATAGATCATGTTACTAGGTTTATGTAGAACGCAACCCAACTAAAAATAATATCGGTAAAATCAGCAAAAACAGAAAAAAAGCTCTAGGAATTAACCAGTAGCGTCAAACAGAAGAAGCCATAGAATGGTTTACTAATATAAAACGTAAGAATGATGACCATTCATCCAAATTCCATATTTATGTCATTTACTTGTTTATTACCGAGAATCTGCTAATGTCTGCGAGAATCTAACAAAAAAAATACTGTCCTATTAGTGGTCGCGAAATAACTATCATAAAGCAGGCACAAAAACTATATTATTCCATAATGATTATCTGTGGACCAAAAGTAACTCAGAATTTAATATTATTATGGGAGCATTTGATTGAGAAGATACATGCGAACTCTTTGGAATCTTGTTATTGTGGCGACTAACATTTATTTTCGACATTAAGTTCACCGGACTCTATAGAGAAAATTGTCTTCCGTAAAACAAGTCCAAGAAATATAGACCGAGAAAGGAAGTGATGTTTTTTTTATAAAGATCACAAACTAAATATTACCACTACTACCAATGCTAAAGTGATCAACATTGTTGATGTTACCTTAGACTTGAATAATGGTTATTACAAACCATAAACAAGAGACCTATATAAAGATAGATACGTCAGTAAAGAATCAAGCTACCACCACAAAATTCTAGATAATTTACATAAAAGTATTTTCTGTGTAAATTTCTGGAAAGGGAACTTATTTATTATTTTATTAATCTCAATAGGAATGTCCTTTTCATTTATTTTTTCAATATCACAACGTTTAGGACGGTGCGCCATCTGGTCTTCTTCAGGAGTTTAGGGGTGAATAAATAACATACTCCGTGATTTTATCAGCGCCATAAAAAAAAGCTCAGTTAATATCGACAAAAGTCTATCTGGTAAAAACACCTCCCTGCTATATTTTACATTTGGCATTCTGTGTTTTTTTCTTTCGTCACAAGTTAGTCGTTGGTGATGGAACTTCCATGAAATCGCTGAGTCTGAGGCAGCCATTGCCAAACAATTTCAAATGCTTATTATCATTGCAGACAGCTTTAGGAAGACCTGATTTCTGAGGAAGGCCGGAAGGCAATACGACCGAATCGTTGTGATAACAAATGATAAATGCATTAGTACGACTGAAAATAAAAATAAAATATTTATATATATCTAAACCTTGAAAAAGTAACTGAAAAAATGTGGAATATGAAAGTGATAGTTCTCATTATTACTGGCAACAGTTCCACTGAGACATGCCAAGAGACTGGAGGAATTGGAAATACGAGAAAGACAACAACATTATTGAAATCAGTTCAAATATTAGGGAGTGAACTTTCTTTGAATTTCTATTAAAAGCCATCCGTTAATGTGAAAACTTAATAAAAACAAATGACAATTTGTGTTATTGCTATAATCACACCAATATGTTGAATTTAAGTCATTCTAATATCGACACTATGAGTTAATAATGCACCTATTTATTTGCGACGAATTATCAATTTACTGCGATTAACAAATCCCGATACGCTTTCAGCTCTCTGTGGCAAATCTGGAGATCAAAACCCCTCTCACTTTGCAACAAGATCCGGATATTCAACACCAACGTCAAGTCGGTCGTACGGCTCAGAAAACTGGCGGGTAACTAAGACCAACCCCCACAAACTTCAGACATTTACCAATCGATGTCTCAGGAACATCTTCAGTATCAGGTGACCGGAAATTGTCTCCAACAACTAGCTGTGGGACAGGACCAGACAAGCCCCAATCGCGAATGACATCAAGAAACGGAAATGGGGATGGATAGGCCACACACTCCGCAAGACTGCTTCTAGTGTCAATTAGCAGGCCCTTGACTGGAATACACAATGGAAGCGAAAAGTGGGTCGATCAAAACAGACTTGGCGAAGAAGTGTTGGAACAGAGGTGAAGGCAACTGGCACAACTTAGGCCGACCCGAAGAGGATCGTCCGGAACTGCATCCGTTGGAGAGGTGTTGTTGCGGCCCAATTTTTCCCAAGGAATCAAGAGGCATAAAACAAATATTTATGCATGCTGTCTTGCATGCACGTCAGTTGTCTTGCGAGAGCTTAAGAAGTAAGCTTCGAATTGGAGACTTCAAAACCAAGTGACTAAAGATCTTTAAATATCTAGGAAGTCTTCTTCATAAAACGTGACACGGAAATCCTTAGGTGCAATGAAATAACGAAAAATGTATTCCAAAAGCTAAACAAAGTATTAAGAAACAAGAAAAAACAATCGTTAGAAACAAGAAAGCGGTGTTGAAATGCAATGTAATTTCAGTCTTCCTACATGGTAGTGAATGATATATAATTTCTTTACAGATGAAAAGGAGATTGCGACTACAGAATGATGCTGAGATTACCATGGACGGAACAGGTGAGCAACGAGAAAGTTTTAAGGAAAATGAGAATAAATAGGACACTAGTAAATATAATCGGAAAGGGGGAGTTCGAAATTTCTGAAACACATGAAGAAGAAAGGTAATTTGGTACTCAGAGGATAAAGTAAGAGAGGCAAATGGAAACAAAGAGTCAACAAGTTTGTATAAATGGTTTGCAGAACAGGAACTAGCTGGGATAGTAATACGACAAACTTTAAAGACAGAGATTTGTGGAGATCCCTGATCGTCCCCCGTCTTGAAGGGAAACAGAACACATTAAGTAGACGATTAAAAACTTTCTACGTCAATGATTTTTTCTTCAATATTAGCCATTGAAAGCTAATATTCTTCAGTGATAACAAAGAAAGTCCTCTTCCTGTATTTCTTTAAAACTTATTGAATATGATGGATTTACTATGTATAATGCATTGTAGTCGGTACAATTAAGAAGCATATTCACTACTTCAAGATCACTGGAAAATCGTGCATGAATCATAAAAAGTTGGAACGTCATATGTTCATATCAGCATCGTTCAATCATTATTTATGCTTAGAATTGAAACATCGTCTTAAATTACCTTCACCAAACAAACAAATTGACACAATATAATCTAACAAGAACAGCGTGGTCCGAGAGTCTTGTCACCGGCAACCAAAAAGTAACGAGAACAAGAGAAGAACAAGTAATACAGTAATACAAATCACATGTACTGGATTCAGTTTATTCAATTTCATTGAGGCGGGAAAAACATCGAGAAGGTCTATATGAACACCATTTTCGTGGCACAAAATGATACGGCGCCATATCCTGAGTGATATTTGTGCTTTGTTTCTTGTTTCAAAGGCTGTTCGAAAGGCGTCCTTCAACTGATGGATATTCTGGTATCATTCATGGGAAATTCTCTTCTTGATATTACCCCACAGAGCGTCAAAACAGAAAATTATATTATGTAGTGATGACAAGACTTTCGGACCACCTTTTTTTTTCAGTGTCAGCGCAACATGAAATCCCCAATAAACAGCTTTAAAGACTAATACCTTTAGAGAATCAAGGGCGACAACTCTAACATGAAAAAAGATGGAAAACGTGCCCACAATCTGGCGTAATGTAAAAAAGGTCGGTTTTCCCCATGACACCGTTCTTTTTAATTACACCTTGTGCAACATAATTGAAACAACTGTTTCAGTTTCCTTTTTTTTCCTTGTCTCGACTGTTAATTAGTTATCCCCCGGTCATTGTCGGCGATGGATATTACGCCAAGGAAGAGTACGAAAATTGTAACGCTTCACGAACACACTGACAAGCCTTACCAGTGAGCAAATCAATGTACTATAGACTGGCCCGGAATCTCTCCTGATTTAAATTCAGTCAAGAATCTATGGTCAGTCTGTAAGGGACAACTTCGTGGAATGGATATACGAAGTACTAACATCATAAAGATGACACAGTGCACAGTCACAGTCATGAAAAATACGAAAAAAAAAACCGGAATTATTCGTTTTATTTCAGTTCATTTACCCTTCGGTAAAGTTTATTGTTTTAAAAATCGATGATTAAAATTGGAATAAGACCGAAATATATGATGAAAGTGAATTTATACATTATTTGTTCTTGAGAATTTACAACAAAAATATTAAACACTATTTATTAGATTGTTTATTTGCAAGAATAATTTTATATTTACAGCATTCTAAAAACTAATACAATTAGAACAAATGCAATGTAATATTTGTCATTTACCAACTTATAAAGAAATGAATGTGAAAACAATTTTTATACACATTTACTAAATTATGAAAATATGTAAACCAACTGTAAGAAAATCCTTTTTATTTTCCATTTTACAACGTTTGAATTAATTGGCAAAGTAGTCGAAATTTTTTACAACCATTCCAATAAATAATATAATAAATAGTGTAAATAAACAATCTAATAAATAAATAATGTTTATTATTTTTGTTGTCACTTTTTAATTCATTTTCATATGCTTAGGTTTTATTACAATTCTAATCTTCGCTTTTTAATGCAATCAATGTTATCGAAGACTGAAAGAAGATGAAGTGTGTAAAACAACAGATCTGAAATTTTAGAAAGTCGATCGAACTAAGAAA
Organism: Acanthosepion pharaonis; assembly: GCA_903632075.3. Classification (NCBI taxonomy): domain Eukaryota; kingdom Metazoa; phylum Mollusca; class Cephalopoda; order Sepiida; family Sepiidae; genus Acanthosepion; species Acanthosepion pharaonis. The sequence continues at coordinate 500,062 of CAHIKZ030001790.1, read as the reverse complement.
TTTACAGCAACTTCTCGAGAGGAGAATGAAAGAGAAAGATTAAGTGAAAATAACAGATTTTACAAGTGAATGAATGTACTTCCTCAAGAAGATAACTGTATATTTAATCTTCCAAGTAAGAAAAAGAAGAAAATTAAATACATTGTGATACTCAAGAATTACCAGAAGATTTATACACCAGATAACATACACGTACTGATAAATCATCAGTTACCTCCCCTTAAGATTTAGGAGGTATAAAAAGCAACCTGTAATATCCGACAGTAGAGGGATAGTCAGAGTAAAGTGCAATAAAGCTTTGGTAAAAGTTTATTCGCTGGTTCTACAATACAAAAAGACATAGCAGCTGAAACGTTGTGATTAAAACAAAATGAGGATATTAGTTGATGTTATTCGTTGAGTAAGGGTTGTTTATCACGCAAATCAATATAAAGAAAAATGAGACATAAATGAGAACTTGAATGAAGAATCACTACCTCAAAATTCAAGCAGATCCTATAAATAGAACCGAAATGAAAGGAAAAACAGTATATTCTCCGACTGGTTTTACTTACCTATAGTAGTGATGACTGTAACAGAATAGAGCAACGCCCCAGAATAAGACCATTTCACTTCCTCTTCCTCTTCCGACCCGTCCCATCCTGTGGCATCAGTAAAACGGACAATCTCTTCCTCAAATTCCTGTACCAGGTCAGCACTGGCGTTGCTTAGGTTTTGACCATCACGCAGTGCTTCCTCGGAGACTTTGACGATCTTGAGAGTGTATTTCTCTCGTATTTCACCAGCCTGTCGCCGAAGCTCCCGTTCGTATGGGGCTTCGATTCCTTTGAAGATCCAGCCGCCTAAAATACTGTAACCAACTACACAACCCGTCAGACCCACATGTGAGAATATGAACATGATAATCATTTTCAGACCCAATAAACAAAAGCATAAGTAACGATAAGCCCTTAACTTCGGGTCTTTTTGATAACGTCTCTTCGCCATTTTGAGAACCTCTGTTTTAGCCGAGTTGATTGAATTAATTATTTTCCTGTTTGTGATTTATAAATACAAATCAAAGAGTTCTCCATTTCAAATGAAGACTTGAATAAATGATTGCAAATAGGAGATATACGTTTTGTTTAAAAGCAAAACAGTCTTCAATTTCAGCCATTTGAATAGCATGAGTAGTGAAAGAAACGATGTCTTTATTTTTCTTTGATTTCAAAGCAGCTCAGTATAAAATAATCATTGTAATGTATTGTCACAGGATGATGGCCAATTCCGCAGTAATAAGTATTGTAGTAGTTGTTAAGAACATGAACTTCATTTCTTTTATTCGCGTACGAAAGCACTTGCTTATGGGAATCAAAAGTTCAATAAAGTCTTTCCTGCAAAATTAAAGAAAAAAACACTGCACAAGCTTTAAAAAAAATTTTGAATTTAAATTTATAGCTAAGTTAAAAAAAAAACACGTTAGCGAATTCCAAGAAATTTTAAAGAAAAATATCAACTGATGGTGTTGATATTCAAATGAATACAAGTTGTTTTACAAAGCACTTATTGGCCCAAAATTCGCACACTGAATCCACTTCAAGGATTACTTTGCTGAGATAATGTGAGTACATTAATATTTTTAGACATTATTTAGTTTTCATTTATGTTTATGTTTAAAAGATATGCGTGTAGATGTGCATGCATTGTGTATATGTGTGGTGATTATGCATATATATATATATATATATATATATATATATATATATGATTGGGAAAACAGTTGTTTTTAAATGTGAGTTCATAGAGCAACTATATATTTTTCATTACCAAGTGCCTATGGGTATGTGTTTGAAAGAAATGTCAATGGAATTGAAGAATATATTTGTATATTTGTCAAGATATATACTGGAATGTCTGTGCCGTGCAATGTTGTTTAAAAACGCCAAAGAGACAAATGTAATAAAACTTTCTAAAGAAGATAACTTCCAAACGGACAAATGAATAGAATGGCCATGGTCATGTAATCAGATTCTCGTAAAATCTCGCACATTGTACGAGATCAGAGATATCAATGTGTCACTCCGCTTCACGCGGCTCAATAGATTCTGCATTAGATTCCGAGGAATATTTTGTGTTAACCTTTTAGGCGTTTCTATAAAACAAATTAGTGTGCTGATCAATTATATTTGGATGGTTGCATCGCCCTGATTAACTTTGAAATAGCTCGACATCATTTGATTTTTATTTTATTTTAATTTTTTTATAATATCACGTCTATGCGCTTGCTCTTTTTATTTTTTTGATTTCGTTCTTACGAAGACCTTTAAGGTAGAATCTGAATAATTACTATCTTGGGAATGACGCCTATTTCAATTTTTATCTTAATCGAAGTCTGTATGTAGAGGGTTTGTTCAGAACTCTGGTGACAGATTGTGTAAAAGTGCGTGTGTGATCACCGATAAGTACTTTTCATCGAGTGAATTTTAACTTTTTCTATCTGTATTTGTTTTCACAATTCCCAATGAAAATGGGCGATTTGGTTTGGATTCATCAGAAAGTTTTTCAGTTTTCGCCTTCTTTCATTTATTTATTTTTTTTTCCTTTTTTATTCTTTCGTTGATCGCTGTATTTTTCAAACAATTCGCTAAATAAAGATTGTATATTTTGTTCTTGCACTTATTCACCACAAGAAACGAACGCGGTAAAGATAAGAAATATGTCTGATGTGAAATTCACGAAACAAGTCATAATGAAATTCTAAACTTCCTTTAAAAACAAACAAAAAAAAAAAAAGAAAAAGAAATTTACTTAACTTTGTGTTCGGTGCTGCTCGGTATTCACACTCAGGGGTCATTTGCACCTTCTAAACGAACAAATGAATAGAATGACCATGGTCATGTATTCAAATTCTCGCAAAATCTCGCACAATGTACGAGATCAGAGATATCAATGTGCCGCTCCGCTCCACGCTGCTCAGCGGACGTGAGCTTATCAGTCACTTTAATAGTGATGCCAGTAACACAGCGAGTGTTTTATTATACGCTATCAGAAGAAGATAGCCTTCAGTCTTTTTTATTGCGGCCAACGCTACATTAGAAGCGCAAAGATACTGAAAACAAAAGCAGGTAAAGATAGAGAAGACGGAAAAAAGAAAACAGATGGTGAAGGGAGATTAAAAAGGTAAACAAGAGGGAGAAAATAGAAAAAAAAGAAGCAAAGAGAAAGGAGGAATTAAAGAAGGAAAGAAGAAACGAGAAATACGCGATTAAATAAGAAAGAAAGGAAGAAAGAAAAGAAGCCACAGAGAAGTACCAAGCGAAAAAGAAGTAACGAAGAAAACATTTTCTGAAGACAGACAACGTAAAAAAAATGCTAAATTAGAAAAGTAGAACAAAAATATGTTAATGAAGCTTATATATCTATAATTCTCAAAATGTGTATGTGTATGCATGTGTGTGTGTGTATGTGTGATCGGATGTTGTTTATGCGTTTCAACAATTTTCATCCAATTTCGATGAAATTTTTTTTGTTTGATAGATAATTCTTCAGTGCCGGTTTTGAGTTCAAATTGACTGGAAAAATGAAACCTTCAAGGTGGAATGTCGAAAAAGTTTATATTTTTACACTTTGCGCAAAAAAGGTTCCTTCCTTGCAAGTCTGAGAACGCAAAATCGGCCCAAATACAGTACCATCCCCATTCAAATTGTTAACCCCTCCTTTGGGGATGTACCTCAGTTGCACGCAATTGTTGTTACTAACATATCTATCTATCTATCTATCTATCTATCTATCTATCTATCTATCTATATAAACAAAGGAGGGAAATGCGAGAAAGAATAGTTGAATGACAAAAAAAAAAAAAGAAAAGAAAAAAAAAGGAGAGATTAATATGTTTAAACCAGAGATAAAGCAGTAGAACAAAGAAGCTCCGAAAAAGTGAGACGGAAAGACAGAAAGGCGAAGCGACGCAAAATAGAATAAAGAGATAGAATAGCGATTGTTAATAATGCAGGTCAGCTTTTGCAACATTTCACAGATAGGCAACCACGGATTCTGTGGAGTTATCTACAATCTGCCTTTCCTTCCTCAGCATCCAACCATATATTTGCTCATGTGAGTCTGACGTATGTACCATTAGATAATTTTCGTTTACATCTTGTACTAAGAGATTTAACTTTTACCTAATCCTTACCAAAGTAATTGATACTAATGAGACGATGGGTCAGATAAATTTGGTGGAGGCGATGTACTCTAGAAAAAAAAAAGTGTAGCCACTTGTGTTTTTATAGGCCATGTCCCTTACTGACGAAATCGGTCATGGCTCTCCATAACGTCCAGTCCTTCGTAAATCTTATTAGTGTGTTTCTGTTTACTATCCCTCTCATATACATCTATTTACAAAAGCTCGTTAGTTAAATTAATCCTTATTTTATTCTGCCTCTCTTGGCCATCAAGTGTGTTCTATTCTCCAATCGTTCTTTGTTCATCATGTACCCTAGTAATATCACTTGTCACTAGCATTCTAAAGATAAAGGATAATTTGTTTTCATTTTATTAAAAAATAACTTTGCTTACGTGTACTGTCCATAGTATGCTCAGTATCATTCTGAAGAATATTATCTGTTCCTTCAAATCGTATCTTAATTTGTGACGAAATTGTTCAGCATTCACTGCCATATAGGAGAAATGAAAGCACAACTGAGTTTAGAGGAAAATAAGGAAAATACAGAGAATTTAAAGAAGAGAATTTAAACTGCATACAACTATTTTTTCAATTACATTTAAATTATTTCCTTTCTTTATCACATTAATTCCCACCGTAAAATCCGATATTAGTTATAAAATAAAAACCTGCAATTCATTATAAGTTTATGAGAAAAGAAGGGATGGAGAATTTGACACACTGAAGACAAGAATGGTAGAGGGAAATATCGAGTAAAATATATAACATAAATGGATGACTGAAAAGTATAGTAAAGGAACAAATATTGCATAGAGCTACAAAGAATATAAAGTTGTGGAGAGCCATGATTTATCCACGTCTTCAATGGACGTGGCATATTAAAGAGGATTATAATAAATCTGGTATTAATTATTAGTTTTAAATAACTGGTAATTAATGATAGATTTCTACCTATATGCCAGTCAGTTATGTGCACGTTTAGGCGATCATGTATCTTTTCGATACATGACTGACGAGACAGATTTTTTCCCGCAGTAGGCTGACATTTCTTTCTGCGGTAGATCAGTTGCCATCCAAGGCTATAGAACCCTGTCTGTCCTGCTATTTATTCATACCTTATCCAAGGGTATTAGCACATAAGTGAATGTAATGGATTGGATTGGAATTCGAACTCGGCTCTTCGATTCCTCAATCTGAGCCGTTATCCATTACTCCACCGTTCGGATTGACGAATCAGAGAGCCGAGTTCGAATTCCAGTCCAATCCATTTCATTTACTTACGTGCTAATAACCTTGTGAAAGGTATGAATCCTCTTCTTCTCCCACTCCAGTTATGGCTAAATAGCAGGACAGACTGGGTTCTATAGCCTTGGATGGCAACTGGTCTACCGCAGAAAGAAATGGCAACCTACCGCAGGAAAAAATCTGCCTCGTCAGTTATGTATCGAAAGATACATGATGGCCTAAGCGTGTATGACACATGGCACATAACTGACTGACCTATAACCCGTTAATACCCACCATCCCATCTTTGATAGGGTTGACATTAACGAGTTAAATAATAATATATCTTGTAATCCCGCATTATGAAAATACGTGATCAGTGATGATATTTCAGGTCTTTCATCTTAAGAAGAGACTGAATTTTTTGTGGGCGATATGACGACAAAATATGCGGACAAAGTAGGAAATATTTTCTTGTAAGTTTCGGGGTCGTCCCTACAGGGCTTCCACGAGGAGCTGTTGGGGTTTCAATTCAAAATCATTTTACGGGATTCCAGAGAATCTGTTATACGTAAATCTAAATATTTTCCTTTTTGAATTCCTTCAGAAAAAATAATTTTTACGTTCTCGCAAGAATTAGTTAAGCAATGTATTTAATGCAAGTAAAATAAAAATAAAAGAAATTTTGAGCAAAATAGAAATAAAAACACACTTATACATAACGTCGGAAAGAGATAGTTAAGATTTCTGGAAAACATACTGAGAAAGGAAGGCTTGGAGAATTTAACACTCAGTATATACTGTATGCAAGAGTGCAGAGGAAAACAGCAAATAACTTGCTTAACGAGTTTATGTAAATGGGCGGGAGTGATGGGATTGGGAAGAATGGTAAGGAGACAATGGTTGCTTAGATTTACAAAGAATAGAAAATTGTGGAGAGTCATGATTTATCTACGTGGTGTATAAAAGAAGTAAATTATAACGGGTATAAAACAGCTCTACTGTCACTTTTAGAATTCAGATGAAAATTTAAATCTTTCCTCTTTTCTGTAAAACCTCAAATTGCCCTCTGCCTCTTTCTATAAATACTTTCATGGTAATTGTCCGGAAGAACTCTTCGCTATCGTGCCTTTGACTTTACGAATGTAAGTCCAGTACTAGATAGACGGCGAGGTATCCTCCATTTCCAGTTGAATTGGCAAGACGCAACCGTAAGTTCTATGCTAACAGTTTCTTCTATCGCACTTCTCGCTTGTGGAACTCTCTTCCGGCCCCATGCCAACTGATATTCAAAAATTTTAATGCATTGGCCGTCGTTATCTACTATCTTCCTGATTACTCTTCCAGTGTTCTCTCCCCTTAATAATGGTTCTCTTTTTTCTTATTCTTTTAGATTCAGTATCCTCTTTTGTGGATTTACTGCTTTGCTTGGGGTGATATGATTAATATATATATATATATATATATATATATATATATATATATATATATATATATATATATATATATGTGTGTGTGTGTGAAAAGTGTAGATTAGACTTACGCGTCGCCTGCTTACGCGAGTCTGCATTACAGCGCAACGGGCCGCTTAACTTAATGAATTCTTAATCAAAAGATATTTCTTTTTCGATAAAGATGAGTAAGCAGAATGGAATGGAAATAGTAGTTGAAAGAGAGGGATATTCGTCGGCGTGGGGTGAATAAGCTGCAAGATTCTTATGTCTATGATTCGTTCGTTCCTATTTTTAAAATTCCCAGGTGGAAATCTTTCTCCTGTGATAAACGCATAATAATTCATCTTGCCAACAGAGATTCATTTCTCAAACCAATACTTTTGTATCGTAATTCAAATGAAAATCTACATTTTCTACTCAGATGACAAAAGGTAATTTTCAAAGCACAAAACAATATATCATCATTTATATGTTTTGACGTTATAAGTAGAAGCGAAAATATTCTTGTACATCTTACATCATTCCCTCATCATATATGTCACATCAATCACATAGATGAATGAATGTAATAAGTAAATAATTTATATTGTATGAAGTAAGCAATGAAATGTTCCCTACCCGACATAATTCTCCAAATCTGATCAAATGTCTTATTCACGACAATAACTTTTTGCTATCCTTTCTTATAGCCATGATAAGGCACACAATCTATGCTTCGTTATCCACTACATCGCTTTTATATCTGTATCAAGTTGTGCTATTAAAATGCATATTCTTTTTGTTTAATTGGAGCACGGATTGTACGATTTTCTGGCGATTTGCCGAGGACTATTTGCCCTGAATGCTCAGAAATTTCGGCCTTGAAACGTGTGTACAACTCAAAAATATATAACTCTCCTCAATCAAGATGTCTGCAAGGGATAAATAAGTGCTTGTGCTGGTTTCAAAATATGATTTTGTCTGTTTTTCTTGGCTTTACTTACCTAACCAAATTGTTTTAAGTCCTGATTCAATACTGATTAGGAAGATAACTGTCCTCAAAGTTCTTACAAGTTCAATATAAAGCATAGATTTTGAATTGTCTGAATGCCTGCAAGAAATTTAGCTTTACATTTTTTTTTTATTCAAACAACGAAATCTATTACAGATGTCATCACAGTTCGTCTTCGTTAATGATTTCAGAATATGAGCATTCAAGGCTCCGTATTTTTTTTATTTATTTATCTTTTATTGATTTAAGTGACGTTTGGCATCCTACCATACTTCTTTGACCTGCTATCACCGAAACGCGTTCAATAGGTTACCCTTCCGGTTCATTAAATGTCCCATGATCCTCTGTGCTAATTTTTTTTTTTTTTTTTTTTTGCCTCACAATGTTCAGTTGTCTCTGTCTGGTTGTAAGCATAAGTTTCCTTGAAGTTTGCCTTTTACATACATATTTTCATGATAATTGTTCTGATAAACTTTCTTCTTTGGTACCTAGACTTTATGAATGTACGCGCACTACTAGATTGGTGGCAAGGTCTCATCTTCTTGCAGTTAAAATCGCTAGATGTAACCGTAAGTTCTATGCTAACAGTTTATTCTCGCGCACTTGAGACGCTCTTCCTGCTCCTTGCTTTCTAGATCTTCAAAAATTTAAATGCAATGCGATATTTTCTGTTTCTTAATGTTCCTTTATTGTTATCGTTCCTTAATGGTTTTTCTCGTATTCTCTCACTCCTCAAGCGAATTTGAGGATGAAATGGAACTAATGTCTTTAATTTAATTACAAAATTAAATTCGGGGCTTTTAGCTTCCATTTTTGAAACATGGTTAGAACTGTGTAGCGAAAAAATATTTTAAATCAATTAATTTAATAATATATATATATATATATATATATATATATATATATATATATATATATATATATATAATGTGGTGGGGATAAAATATAGTTATAAGGTAGACTATATTTATGGATTAAAGTGTTCAATATCATGGATAGAGCATATCTAAAGTCGACATTGAAGTCAACAACCAGAGGCGACAGTCTGTCTCATGCTAAACGCAATCGTCAGACTTGATGTCCACATGGGTGACTTTCGATGAATTTTGTGGTTAATTTCGTTTATTCCAAAACTTACTTCCAATTATAAAAATTGTTAAAGAGCAAAAAATTTCGTCGTAAAAAATCACGTAAAATTTCGTCGTAAAAAATCACGTAAAATAATCGCCGAAAACAATCAGAGTAATGAAAACTTGAATCCTAAATTTCAGGATTGCGGGGTCTGGATCCATCCCGGAATGTTTTTACTTTGCTCACCGAGTAGGCCTGATTCCAAAATGGTATATGTTGGACTACGGCCTCTAGCAGTAAATTTTAAAAAGTGACGCACTGATATTTGCATATATATATATATATATATATATATATATATATATATATATATATATATATATATATATATATATATAACAATCATTATTCTCCCATAGCTGAACACGTTAATCAATCAGGACACTCATTAGAAAACTGTAAATGTTTATTGATAGATTCTGATTTCAGTTCCACATACACACGCAGAAAAAAAGAAAAATACTGGATTTTAAAATGAAATACATATAAACTATGGTTAAATAAAGACTTGAGTATTTTAAATCTTTATAAATATTTCAATAGTTAAACATTTTTTTAGATATAGTTAACAATTTCTTTTTTTTTTAAACAACATCTAAAATATTATTACAGTTAGATTTACGTTAGGAATTTTCGAACACAGTGGCATTCCATATCAAGTGACGTCCGCGTCTCGCGATGGACGCTACTTGTAAACAAAGAGTTATTTCTGAAGAAAGATTGAGGTCAATCTGAAATATCAAATATACATATAAATAAATACTTTCATAAAAAAAACATTATTATTTTTTCAATTTGCAACTTTTTCTATCTATATATATATATATGTCTATATATATATATTAATCATCTTGAACTCATATGTCTACTTTTCACTTTAGTAGGGTGTCAGATGTTTAAACAGTGGCTCAATTTTTCCACCTTGCTTAGATATGCCTCTGATTAGTATTCCAACTATCGGCTTATTAGCCTCTTACCTCTTTTTATGAAACTCCCAGAGGCCCTACCAATGCTGAACTGGTTAAGCATCGCTCATCGCAGGGTCTTTTTTCAGATAAGCAATATAGCTTTCGTTTCTCCAGGTCAACTACTAATATATTGACCGTAATTGAGGAAAGAGTCTATGATGCTCTAGATAAAAACGGTGAAGCCCGAGCTATATAGACTTGGACATCTCGAAAGCCTTCGACAGGGTTTGGCATGGAGATCGTCGCCACAAGCTGAAAAGATACGTTGTCTCCAGACAAATTTTTGAACTGATCCAGTCTTTCCTATCAAATCGTGAAATGAAAGTCACCCTGAATGGCCACTCATCTAGATCGTTTTGTACTAAATGTTCCCCAGAGTTCCATACTTAGTCATACTTTGTCTTTAATTTTCATGAATGACCTTCCCGATAGCATCAGCTCTCAACTTGATATCATTTAGTTCTGTTTCGATATTAAGTCTGATTAGTTCTATAGAGTCAAAATAGCAGTCAATGTCCAAAACGATCTCCAGTCTGTCGTTAACTGGGGCAAAAGATGTCTTGTTAATTTTAACGCCCTCAAAATTAAACTTCTCTCTATTAACCCTTAAGTGCCGATACTGTGTCCCCGAGGACCTAACACAGATGAATTGTAAACTATTTGTATGATATTGTACGCGGCTTTTGTTTATCTTCCGAGTATTCCTATCCACTTTATTTTTCAAGTTACCAAAACATATTACAAAATTTATATTGAAATATATGTAATTATGTCCACACTGGTGATGGGTCCCCAAGGACCCGGCTAGGGCGCTTGTGATATTTTGCATTTATGCGTTAGCTGACAAATCGTTTACTCTTTTTCATGTGCATATTACCAATAGTAAGAATCTTAGTTTCCTACAGAGTAAGGATACCATTTTCTTTTTCACCAAAAACTAATTTTGATACCATTCTCAATTATTTCACTAATAGAATTTTGAACATTAAATAATGGAAGCTACAAACCGAAGATATTCTACACAGAAAGCAGCCAATGGATCTTCTGATAATTCTATTGAGTGAGATGATGATGGTGATCTTGATGATGTTGAAGATGTTGCAGAGATATCAGATTACGAAGATGATGACATTGTGGATGGCGTAGATTTAGATCAGGACCGTGTTTCATGTCCTGAAAGTAGCTATTCAACTCGATCGGGGTAAAAGGGGCCCAATGTTCCATATGCTTCTTCAAAAACTTGTGGTGACAATGTCTTTAGCGGCAATCAAGAGCTCACATCAACAGTGAAAACAAAGCCAGACGCTTTGGATCTTTTTTACCTCTGAAGTTATCGAAAGACTGCTATTGCTAGGTCACCTGCGATGAAAGTTGATTCACTGTGTCGTGTGAGACATTTTTTCTCTCCCGAATCTACCATATATATCTATAAGTCTACCATTCGTCCAGGCTTAGAGTATTGATGCCACATATAGTGTCACTGGTAGTAGTTGAAAGGAATGTGACACTGTTGTGACACTGGTAGAATGAAATTAGGATTAAAATGATTCACGTGAAAACACCTTATAGAATTGGTGAATTGGAAGGGTTGAATACGTTAAAGAAACGTTAAAACGAAATTATGAATTGAAATATGAAGCAAAGAATTAAAAGGGAATTTTTTTCCTTTCTGATAAACAGAAACGTTGAATGGAATTTTGAAAATATAAACTGAAAAGGCAAATAAGAATTGTTATGAGTCCTCAAAGCCGGAATGTAAAACAGTCTGAAAAATGACCTGCTGAATAAGGAGCGAAGAAAATTCTTGCCGTTGGTATTTCTTTTTTCATTGACAGCCGGGGAGCAAATTGGGTAAAGTTGAAAGAATTCGCAAAGAGGAGTTTTGTAAACATGCGACTGGGCAGGAAACAAAAATAATTCTTTGCATATTAAGACTAAATTTTTAAACAAACATTGGTTCACGAAAACAATAATTGTTGTGTAAAAGGAATTTTGAAACAAAGTTTATTGTTTTACAATAGCTGAGCGCTTTATTTGAAAGTCGGTATCATGTTTCCGGGGTTGGAGAAAATAAGTAATTGATGAATAAGTAATGAGATTTGAGGAGCGGCCTTCTTCGTTAGTTGTTATGATATTTGTATTTGAACCGGCGGAAGCATTCGTGTCCTTTTTCATATCACGGCTCCATCAACTCTGTTCAGCGGTTAAGTGCGGGCGAAATTCGGCCTTCACTGCTCTGTGATCACAATGGAAACAGGACAGATGAGACCCCTGTCACCCTCTCATATCCTCTATTTCTTTGCCAACTTCGTCAATCTCAGCTCTGCGAGAGAAAAAAATAAAAATAAAACTAGGTAGGGGAATTCTGCATATGACCGGGTCCGTATTTTACTTGCGAAGGAAAAAAAGCTTTCACCGCAAGAACGTACAGCAAAGGCGCAAGAGGACAACCCTGACGAATGGTGCGAGACGATAGTAAAGGTTCCGATCGAACTCCATTAACTTCCACCAGCGCACCGAGAGACGCATTCAGAAGTCGGATTCGCGGGTAAAGGTAAAGTACGGCCCGAAATCGACCGCCGAAAGGACACTCAAACGAGAAAAAACAAAACAAACAAAAACAAACAATTAACAAAAAATGTTTTCGCGTAAAGGTTCTTCAAAACTAGTTCAAATAAAGAAGACAATAAATAAAAGAGGAATCTAAAATAAAACAAGCAGTGTGGTAAGACTTTAATAAAAAAAAATATAAAATTAATGATGTCGGCCAAATCGACTGAGAAGAAAAGAAACAAAAAGTGAAAAACAACAAAAACGGATTTCTTTTAAAAAAATTTTCAAGTCTTTTCAAATAAGGTCGATAATAAAATAAAATGAAAATAATAAATTAAATACAAACGTAATAAAAATACAGTAATTTGAATTAAATATTATGCCTAAAATTACTTTATTTAGATTAGATTTTATGACCATTGTAAACCCTAATTTGTTAAATATTTCTGTTATTTGCTTTCTTATATATTATTTTATTCTACCATTACAATTTCGAGCTACCACCTCGCTGCGACCTGTTCCATCTAAACAGTCGAACTCTCTGCTTGAGGAACCCGGACGAGGCTCTACCGAAGGGCAGAGTCTCGTTCTGGGAGATTGAGTGACCCTGCACCCGTTTTTGAGGGTTCAAAAAGGGAATATTTTTGGCCGAACCTACGGGCTCGAAGAACCCACGTTAAACCGGCCTTGTGCCACATGCAGCACTCGTGGGGGGGGGTAGCTAAATATACTACCATTACAGCTTCTCAGTTATTAAACCATCATCTCTATATAAAATATGTTTTTTATTAATGACATTTGATAAATTAGTGAAGAGCAGATATTTTCATATAGTGCTCAATATTAAAAAATAGAGCATTGTTAATATTATTTTTTATATATATAAAATAATTACTGCACAGTAATTTACCCTGACTCCGCAGTTTTCTGGTAATATATCCATTTTTTCAAGATGTTAGTCCGTATATAACTTGTGCAATTCTAATGCATATCCGTTTCCTTTTTTAATTTTGATATTTGCGTCTTTCTTTAACTCTGTTATGGACGCGCGCATGTTCATGTTTTTATATATGCTCACGTGTTCCTTCATAAACGTAATTGGTTTTCAATTGTATATTTTTCAATTGTATATTTTGTAATTTTTATTTTTCATTTTATTTTTGACTGTATGTAAGGGACATAAACAACAAGTCTTATCCAAAACAGATAACTGAAAATTTTTAAAATGATCAGCTTTCCGTTTAGCATGGGTTAGGGTTAGGGTTAGAAATTAAAATTTAAAAATTTTAAAAATTTTCAGTTATCTGTTTTGGATAAGACTTGTTGTTTATGTCCATCGTCTTTGTCAAATTGAACTGAATTGTATTTTAATGAATATTGTCTTGAAAAAGGTTTATTAAACCGAAACGTCAGACGTCGACATTTCATTCATTTTAAACAACATAATTGCATTTAAGGATTTTTGTTTGTTTTTTCCAAATTTTTCTTCATTCTGTCGGATCTATATCCATTTACATTTGCTTATATATATATATATATATATATATATATATATATATATATATATATATATATATATATATATATATATATATATATATATATATATATGTGTGTGAACTGGGATCAAATACAAATACATATCGGAATCTGTTGGAATTGACTAAATTTACTTTATGGGTACATAAGGGAGGTAACTGAGTTTGAAATTTTTTATTAATATTTTAAAAATACTCAATCCTCAATTTTTTTGAAAAAAAATTATTTTACAATTATTTCTTTACCTTAAGTCAGCATCGCAAAACATTTGTTTTTATAGACATTTTAAATCATTGTTGCTATACTCATAATTAATTATGTTTAGCGTTGAAGATCGCTTTGGGAATTTAAAGCTTTTGTTTTTTATTTTCGTGGGGTAGTACTGAACCTGATCTTGGATGAGAATGAAAGTACTTGGGAAAATCAAAGAAATAACCCAAACTACGGCATCTTTCTTAATCAGTTTTGTAACAGCACTGATAAATTGATCCGTGAATTTGAGAGGATTAAAATAAAATAGACATAAAATGTGTAGATTATTCAACCAACTATATATATATATATATATATATATATATATATATATATATATATATATATTATTTTTTATGTTTATACATTTTTTTATAGATATATAAAAATATATATTTATAAAGATATATATATATATATATATATATATATATATATATATATATTTTTTGTTTTGAGCTAAGCTCAGAATATCAAATGTGCTTCTAATGATTACGCGACCAATATTTATAGTACTGATTTGGTGCGCGCGCACTCACACACGCAGGCACACACACACACAAGGCAAGGAGATACTCTTATATAGGTATTACCATTTGCAGGCAATATATTTCTATTTTGCTGACATCGCAAATATTTCCTTACATTAAGTCACCAGTTTACTTCGTCCTATAGACTGGAGTGAATAAAATATGCTTGAAAAGTTAAACGGAATATTTCAGCTCAGTTCAAGTATCGATTATTATTATTATATAGGTATTTCCATTTGCAGACAATATATTTTATTCTACCTCAAGTCACCAAGTTACTTCGTCCTATAAGGTGGCCTGAATAAAATATACTTGAAAGTTAAACAGAATATTTCAGCCCAGTTCATATATCGATTTATTGATAAGATAAAGTAGTGTAATAATCTTTCTTGTCGATTATTAAAACACTGTTCAACGGTAGGATCAAGCGAGTTAAGGTATCAATTATCCTCGAGAGAAAGATGTGGGATACGAGACGGTCGACATCACCCTATGGCTTGCATTATCAGATCACAGATATTTCTGTAGCGAAGTAAGAAACCAAACTTTGAATTTCTAGTAGTTTTGAACTTTTTACCAGTTGATATATTTCGAAATGTTCAAGAAGTAAAAAGTATCTCTTGATTTAGTTTCGTAGACATGAAATGCGATCATGAATCGAAAACAAGAGAAACCTTTTTTAAAATTTAAAACACCTCCTCATATATATATATATATATATATATATATATATATAAACTCTTAAGGTGTGCTATATTTATGGGATAAAGTGCTCAATATCAGAGATAGAGTGTGTGTAAATATAAAAGTGAACATTGTCAACTAGAGATGACAATCTGTTTCATGCTGGACGCAATAGTCAGGCCACGAGACGCCTCTAAGTGTTGAAAATAAAATATTCAATTATATATATATATATATATATATATATATATATATATATATATATATTTATATAATTTAGACGTATTATGTCTATTTATTTTAGTTTGAAACATTTCAAGTCCACGAATAAATTTTTTTAGTGCCTGCAGAAAATTAATTAAGAAAAATAACAAAATTTTTTCTTAAATATTTTTTATTTTTCCAAGTACTTCTCATCTGAAAACATCTTCAGGGGGTTAAGATATCTGTGGATATGTATACAGTAGCTTCGTAAATTCAAAATATTTTTCACTGTTCGTTTACAGCTTTCCAAAATTCGTATAAAGAAATTTTTAGCTATACAAGTGGGATAACTTTTTAATTTATGGACTTGAAAGGATTAAAACTAAATAGACATAATACGACTAGATTATTTAACCAAATTTGCTTGAATGAAAATATACTGCCTATATATATATATATATATATATATATATATATGATTATTCTGAGTAAAATTTCTCACTGTTCGTCCATTATTCATTGGGGTAGCAGCAATTTACTGCTTATATTTTTCTTTTTTCATTTTATACACATTTAGCACTGGTGTAAATTTTCTTTTGCATTGTCTGTGTTTGTGCGTGCACTTGGCCGTGAGCTCGCGTGCGCCCGTCTGCAAAAGGAAAAATGAAAATAAATGTGAAGAGTTCAACGCAACGTTGAGCGTCTGTAGTTGAGGTACTTACATTTTTGCGGGAGTAAAGAGTGTACACACACACACACACACACACACACACACACACACACATATATATATATATATATATATATATATATATATATAAAGAGACTTGTACATTGAGATATAGAACACAGATATAAACAAAATAGACGTCATTTTATACATGGGATCCTTTCAACCAGCACTTTTTCAAAAGCAATCGTTGGCGAAATGCCAAATAATCAGGACACAACAATAATGACGAAAGAGGACAGAAAGTTGGAATGCGATTAAAATAAAATAAATTTTAATTGTAAATAATTAATAAAACAATTAACAATTTCCTCAAAATTATAAAATGGAAAAAAAGAAAATCACAGTCCCTCGATCAATCCTATCGAGCGCATAAAATGCTCCTTTTGCCTGCATAGGCTTGGCTGGTGAAATTTTATATACAGGGCCTCGGGAACTCGGAGATGGTAAACCACGCGAGTACTATGTAGAACTGAAAACCATGTCTTCATATTCGGCGGCCCAGTCAGGGTTGTCAAGCAAATACTGCCCAATCGACGAATCGACTGCTTGAGTAGTTCTTAAAACTTGGCTTCGACTACTTGAACGCAAATATGCGGGAACAAGTTGCAAAATCCTCCTCTCCAACCTCCGACTGGTTCGTCCTATGTACGATATTTTGTCCACATTATCAAAATAATTACAACCATATACAAAACTATTATGGATATGATCACAACCAAAAATGCCCATAACAATAATAATACTGAAACAGGTATATATAAAATAAACTGTCACAGACGCTCTTCACAATACATTAGAGAAATTTGCAGAAAATTCGAAAACGTATCTAAGAACACAAAAAGGATGTTATACGCAACAATTTGACTTTGATCTAAAAAATGACACATATTAAAAGAGAAGTAACTGACTTAAACGGAAAATTCTTGAGTGACGCTATCATATCTTATCAAAATCTAAATCTGCCCCACGGAATTTCTTAAATATCTCTATTCTCGTTATTTTAACACACACGTACACACACACACGCACACACACGTACTGGCGCGCGCGCGCTCACGCACACACACACATATATATACAATATAATGTTTTATGTCCGTCTGCTCGGATATTTACCCATGCCTCTCCACTGAGACTCCACTCCAGATGCAATGCAGGTTCAGGCATAACGTGGGGAACCCAAGCGCCTACATTCAGGTCAGGTACAAAAATTGCCCAAGACTCAGCAAATTGTCGTCTAAATTATGCAACAATGAAAATAACATTGACATCTCATTTTAACAAATATACTTACCAAAATTACATAAAAAAATAACTTGAAACATGAAAGAGTAAATCTATTCAATAAAATCGCCATTGACTTCAGCCACAGCCTCCAGACGACTTCGGAATCTCTTTCATCTCTTCTGGACGGTCTCTCTGTTTAAATTGCTGAATGATGTCATAATCGTTGTCTTCATTTCATCTTTGTGTGTTACAAGGAGTTTTGTTGGTCTCTCAAGTCAACTGCACCCCACAAATAATAATTAAGATTATGAAGTCTTGTCTGTGGGGTTAGGTGGTCAGATGTACTACCTCCAAACACACACACATATATATATATATATATATATATATATATATATATATATATATATATATATATATATATATTATATATTGAGTTGAGTCTGGGGCGTGTGAAGATGAAAACAAACGTCAACTCTTGCGAATCCTCTTTTTATCCCCACCCAAACATTCTGAAATGTTCGTATGGGAGTTTCCTACGTGAATGTCAAGCAGTACAGCATACCGTTTCCAAATTTCTGGCGGGGTGATTTGAGTTATGGTGTTCTTTTTCTCACAGTCAGTGCCCAACTAACCCTACTATTGTGCAGTCGACAAAATCAAAAACAAAATATGCGTATGCGCAATTAAAAATATAAAATAGTGGCAATTTACCTATCGTTCCATGTATATCCAGCGTTACTTTATTAAATAACTTTATATAGGTTACGACTGCGGCATTTGCAGTAATATTTCATAAGATTGGCCTAACACACAGTTACAAGTGATTTTAAAATAAGACACATAACAAATAGGTAATGAGAGCATTTATTAAATAATTTTCAACTCCTGCCTTAAGGTGCAATACGTTGAAGACATCAGTTGGATGTACTTTATTATCAATGACGTTATCAAAAAGAAATTTTACCTTATCTGTACTAATAACGAATTTGGAATCAATCGCAGACATATTTGAATTTAACAGTAAAAATGGCAGGAAGCACTTTTACTTTGAACAAGGAATGATGAATTGACTTAACATTTATCAATGTTTAGTCCTCGTGCCGTCACACTTTTTTTTTTTTTTACCCACTGTTGGACACTGTAAGTACTTTCCTTGGACTAGTGAGGGAACTTTAATATTTTTTATTCTTAAAGTGATAACCGAGAACGAAATTTTGATTTAAGTCTCGGTGGCATAAAAGATCACTAAAGTGCGTAAGATTTAGGTCGATGTTCGTCCCAACATAACCTAGTTAGGCGGTTCTAAGCGAATTCCATTAATCGCTTTTATGTAGAAAATACAGTTAATGATTTAAAAATGATTTGGTCATTTTATTCAACTCTACTGATCATCAAATAGAGCTCTCTGTCTGTCTGTCTGTCTGTCTCATATATATATATATATATATATATATATATATATATATATATATATATTCGAAATTTTTTTTTAATATGAACATATACATATATATATATATATATATATATATATATATATATATATATATATATATATATTATATAAACTTCAAGAGGATAGAATCCAGGTAGAACTCAATGTCGAGGACAGAATAAGAATATAAGAAATATGCGTATGTATATGTGTATGTCCGAATGTATGTGGGTGTAGATGTATACATACGCAGGAGTGGATGCGTATGTATATATATATATATATATATATATATATATATATATATATATATGTGTGTGTGTGTGTGTGTGTACATGTGTATATGTATGTGTGTACGTGTAAATATAAATATGTTGTGTATATGTATATACGTATGTGTTTTTTTTAAATAGAAATAGTAGGTCCTCTACTAGATTAAATATTCGTTATTTTTTTATATGTTTATTTTAAATCTATAAGCTGTAGGTGATATTACTTTTGTCAAATTTTCTTGATTGCACAGCGGGTCTTTTATAAATGCCTTTCAATTTTATTTGACCCCCCATCTTCCCCCTTTTTTCTTTCCTTTTTCCTTTTCTTTTCTCTCTGTCTCTCATCTTCTGATTTTTAAGTTTAGATTATATCGTCTTTTATTGTGCGTAGTGTCACCACAAATGTATACACCCATTTCCGTTGTTGGCTTTTAATTTAATTCAGGTCGGCGATTCAGTAATGAATTATGTATCAGAAAATAATTCATGTTTAACTGTATCTCACTCATTTAAACTGTCATTTAGCTCTTCTCTTTAAAACTTCTCTCTGTTAAATTTTAATCCCCACCTTCACTTTTAGGCCTTCCTCTTCTTCTTTCATCTGTTACCCCTCTCTAGAGTTTTCATTTATCTCTCACATTCGTCCCCCACTCTCATACATACACTCTCACTAAATTTTATTTTTTATTCCCGGAGTTATTTTTTCTGATTTCTTTTTGAATTTGTAGGTCTGATGAATTGGATCGTAATTACGATTTCAATGTAATAAATTATAACTATGGAATTTTAATGTTTATTTTATTATATATATATATATATATATATATATATATATATATATATATATATATATAGATAATATTAGTTAAAATATAAAACATACATATTTTTAATATATCTAAAAATTCCCATACATGTATATTTTCAGAAAAAATTTTTCCAAGAGGAAGGATCCAGGTAGAACTCAATGTCTAAGACAGAGTAAGGATATAATAAAAAGGCTTAAACACTAATATTCCATGGTCATAATTTATTCCATTGGAATCGTAAATATATATATATATATATTCATGAATTATTCACACAAAAACTAATGCAAAGGTTAATGATTTAATTGGCGAGAAATCCATCATCGCAAACAATTCAAATAATATACAAAAACCTCCGAATCCGTTATGAATGAAATGATCCTTGTTTATATAAATTTCTGCCGTATTAGTTCTTATTTTTACTACAAGCTTTCGTCTGTTCCTACAGACATCTTCAGGTATAGAATAGATGTTGTTCTTGTGTTTTTCTCTTAGTAATAAGAGGACAACGAAAATATATGTATTGTTGTATCCGAAAATGCTATTGGAAATGAGTTATTGTTTTTGGCGCGCAGTAGCAACGCTGAGTTTGATTTTAAATTTTTTAAAAGTTGTGCGTTCATATATGGTGATGAACCAAATTTTACTGGTAAATTTTCTGTCAAAGTGGCATGAACTATATTGTTCAATAATTACAGTAATGTCGCACTTATTATCAAATATATATATATATATATATATATATATATATATATATATATATATATATATATATATATATATGTGTGTGTGTGTGTGTGTGTGTGTTATTATTTATTTAAAATTATAACATAAATGTGTTATAAAATCACTACAAAAATAGCCATTTTGTTTCAACACATCCGGTGTCTTATCAAGTGATTATGTTGAATGTAAAAAAAAAAATCAAAACGTTGTTATAAAAGCTAGAATGACCAATACTTGTATTTTGATTGATCATTATAGCTTTTGTAACAACGTTTTCCCCTGCGAATTTCGTTAATTAATTTGAAACTTTTAAAACCATTTATGTTACATTCAATATAATCACTTGATAAAGACGCCGTAGGTGTTGAAACAAAATGGCTATTTTTTGTAGTGATTTTATAAATATTTATGTTATATTTTTTTTTAAATAATTATATCTGCTCTACTCTGTATTGAGCACTCTTTTAAGAATAGTAATTGTTGGTTATTGGAATTTATTCTGCATACACCAATCATATACTTGGGTATATATATATATATATATATATATATATATATATATATATATATATATATATATATATTTCACCCAAGCAGGGCGGAATGCTACTAGCACGCACGGGGTTACAGGGAGTGGAAGCGATAATAAAAAAAGGCGTGATAGAAGAAAGGATGGAGAGAAGGATAGGGAATAGATCAAGGCATCTGGGGATTTCGACTGACATTGAATAGTTGGAGAAATAGGAAGGGAATTCCACAGAGGGGAGCGGCGAGTCATTAAGCTATTCGAGTAGGAGGAACGGTTATATTTAACAGTTTCGACAGTGAATGGATGGTATCGAGTTGCCAGCCTAGTTGTACGTTTAAATTCATACAGTCTGTGAACTGGCGAAAGTAGCTCGTCGGAGCAGTTACCGTTTAAAGTATTTGTAGAAAAGACAGAATGAGGCGACGACACGTCTGTGAGAAACGACTGTAGAGGAGATGCCAGATCAGGGCCAATTACATTGCATATTCTTCTCAGGATGTTTTAGAGGACCTTAAGACGAACAGCGGGGGCACCAGACCATATATGGCAGCATTATTCCATGCAAGGGCGAATGGTTGATTTATAGATTTGAAGGCGAGAAAAAACTTTTTGGCGCGACACAGGAAACCAATATATATATATATATATATATATATATATATATATATATATAATTCAAACAACCCCATACAAGGCAGTAAAGTCACTAAGACACAAGGGGTTACAAGGTGTGGAAGAATTATGAACAGAAACATTGATAATGAGCGGAAAGAGAAAAGAGTAAGCAGGAGAATAATAGATAGCGATTGACATTGCATTTAATTTTTTCCAAGTTAAAGTTGACGGGGAAGCATGGGACCGGAAGGGTGTTCCACAAGCAAGAAATACCAGATAAGAAACTGTTTGCATAGAACGTACGGCAACATCTATCCAGTTCAACTGCGAATTGATGAGTTCTCGACGCGATTCAAGTATTGAATTTAAATTCAAAAAGTCTACGTTCCATAGCGAAGAGCTCACGCGAACATCACTTACCATTAAAGTATTTATATAAAAGGTCAAGTGAGGCAACTTTACGTGGGTGGGAAAGTGAATTGCATGAATCGGTTTTATGTAGGAAATATATATATATATATTTATAATTATTGAATTAATTAAATTGAGTTAAAGTAAGCTCTGTTCCATCTTCAAGCGAAATTTATTTTGGAATAACGTATTTCTGAAATTTACGTGTTTTAATAATTGAAATCAAAATTTCCATGGTAACAGCTAGGGCGAATTGTTTAAATTGGGTAGGCGTGTGTTGGGTGTTAATAAGTATCAGTATAGAGTTACTTTCATAGATGTCAAGTCAGGGTAAGGTGGGGGTGTCTAAATTTGAAACGGAAGATGTTTTAGCCTAGTCTTGTTTACGTGTCTATGGAGATTTATTTATTTTTTTATTTTATTTCTTTATGAAAGGGATTTGTGCATATAAAAAAAACCCACCGTAACATCTGTTTTTTGACGACTACAGAAAGGGTGTTCTTTTTTGTAGGGTATTTAAACTATTTATTTGTGCTATGGATTATAAAAGTTATTATATTGTATGCTTGTTTTTAGCTAATTATTCAAACCATGAATTTGATGATGTCGACAAAAAACCGTTAACTCATGTTTATTGTTTTAGACATGAGTTAAGGGTTTTTTGTCGATATCATCAATTCGCCCTAGCTGTTACCATGGAAATTTTGATTTCAATTATTAAAACACGTAAATTTCAGAAATACGTTATTCCAAAATAAATTTCGCTTGAAGATGGAACAGAGCTTACTTTAACTCAATTTAATTAATTCAAATAATTATATTGAAGTTTTCGGCTCTTGTTTTGAAACATGAGACCTTTTATGTCGCGAGTTGGAATCATTTTTAAATGAATAATTATATTTATGCTCTACTTTTGTATCGAGCACTATTTTTAAAAAATAATAACTAAAATACTAAGGAACTTTGGATTATTTACCTAACCAGTTCTTTCCTATTTTCTATATATTTTCACACACACACACACACACACACACACACATATATATATATATATATATATATATATATATATATATATATACCCATATTTGAATAGACGCTCCGTTTATTTATTAAACTGTATATTTATTTTCGTCTAGCAGCCTGAATATTTGAGAAATCTTATTAAAGAAAAATATGCATTCGTCGGCAGGAAAAACTGTCGTCAGATCCAACGTACTTATAGCGAGTCAGTCACGGAGTGCGCCGCCGATCAAGCAAAGTCGAAGAGTGCTTTATAAAAGCAAATCATTCTCAGCGTTCATTCTTGAAACATTGATATCTGCACAGTTTCGTATTTTAACATAAACAAAGCAATTTCTAAAGACTTGTTGAATTTTTATTTATTAATCCGTCTGATTTCATTAATAAAATCTCCCCTAATAATAATAATCAAGAAGAAAACCTTAAAGATTCATTTCGGTTATAATTTATTACGTGAATGTCTATATATTTATCTCTTCAAACCGAAATCTTTTATTAAATGGAAACAATTCCCCGGACTGATATATTAGATTAACAGGGAGAGGAAAAGCAAGAGAGAAGAGAAGAAAGAAGGAGAGGAAGAAGAAAAGTGACTGATGGTCAAGTTCTTTTAAAAAGCGCGATAGATAGAGGGTAAAGACAGGAAAGGCAAGAAGGAAGAGATGAATGGGTAGAAGTAAGCCTAAAATAGACTGACCTGACGAAGAATTTTTTCTTTAAAGTGTGGAAATTGTATCTCGGGCTATACAGCAAATTGACCGATATGGCCTATTATTTTAGGTAGGACAAAAGAAACATAATTCCAAATTAGTTGGTCTAATAAAAGGGTCCTTCATACAAATAATAAATGAAAAACGATAATAATATTAAACATAAATGAAGGGATTTTAAATATAGATAAATAATAAAAAAGTAAAAATTAAAATTAAAAAAAAAATGAGTAAGATGATGTATGGATAATAATACAAATGATGTTAATTTTGACCAACTTATTTTTTTTTAATATTAATGTTTTAAAAATACTCAATCTTCAAGTTTTTTGAAAAAAAAATTACAATTATTTCCCTAACTTAAGTCAGCATCCCAATACATTTCTTTTTATAGACATTTTAAAACATTGTTGCTATACTCATAATTAATTTTATTTAGTGTTGGTTTCATTTTTTTTTATATATAGATCGCCTTGACAAATTTTTGTTTTTGTTTTTTATTTTCATGGTGGAGTATGCTTGTATTATCGATTAATATTTCTCTAAAACGTGAATGTGCACAGGAATTTTCTTTTACTTGTTGTGCAGTAGAGCTTGAATTCTACATGTGTGAAGTAAGCCTTCTTGATAATGCCGTCGTGTTGAGATAATACCCCTAATTTAAATTGACTATAATTAATCCTAAACTGCTGATCTTGGATGAGATTGAAAATTCTATTTCCAAAAGTACAACGTCTTTCTTAATCAGTTTTGTAAATGCACTAAGAAATTAATCAGTGAATTTAAGAGGATATATATATATATATATATATATAATAACTGAGTGGTGTTGGTTTAGTCATGTCTACGACGTAGTTTCGTGAGTAAATCAAATTGTCTGCTCTGCTGCTATTTCTCAATTTTGCAGTATTTGTGTAGTTAATTTGATATATATATTTTTATAGGTGTGCGGTTTTGTACTTAATGGATGTTGTTCTTATTATTTAAGCGGAATTGGGTTTCTTGATATTTGTTTGCTTTGTGTTTTGGTCACTGCTTTTTGACAGTATTTTACTTAATTGTTTATTATATATATATATATATATATATATATATATATATATATATATATATGTGTGTGTGTGTGTGACTTGAGTTAAACTCTTATTATTATTATTATATAGGTATTTCCATTTGCAGACAATATATTTTATTCTACCTCAAGTCACCAAGTTACTTCGTCCTATAGAGTGGCCTGAATAAAATATACTTGAAAGTTAAACAGAATATTTCAGCCCAGTTCATATATCGATTTGTTGATAAGATAAAGTAGTGTAATAATCTTTCTTATCGATTATTAAAACTCTGTTCAACGGTAGGATCAAGCGAGTTAAGGTATCAATTATCCTCGAGAGAAAGATGTGGGATACCAGACGGTCGACATCACCCTATGGCACGCGTTATCAGATCACAGGTATTTTAGCAGAGAAGCAAGAAACCAGACATTGAATTTCTATTAGTTATGCCCTTTTTACCAGTTGATCTATTTCGAAATGTTCAAAAAGTAAAAGTATCACTTCACTTTTCATGGATACGAAATGTGTTCATGAAACGAAAGCAGGTGAAACCTTTTTTTTTTAAAATTTAAAACACCTCCTCCTATATATATATATATATATATATATATATATCGAGAGAGAGAGAGAGAGAGAGAGAGAGAGAGAGAGAGAGGATGCAGAGGAGGAGGTATAAAAAATACGTTTACAGACGTTATGGGCGGGTTCCTCACACCAAAACAAGTACAAAAGTCTATACAAACATATATCCGCAAATCCTTTGTTTTTGATTTAAGTTAAGGAAAGTTTACGGCAGATGGCGCTGTGTTGCCATGTAGACTAGGCTGCTTTTGTTATTCGTCTACATTTGTGTCTGGTCTGTATTCAAAGTTTTGTTAAATAAAAGTTTACTTTAAGAGTATTCTTCAGTTTGACCTTTGGAGTCAAATACAGGACAAAACAAAGGAAGTCGATCTTGATTGGCTGAACTAACGTGTGAATGATAGAGAGATACAAGGCTTTTTTCAAGGAGTTGAGTCTTAACCATCGAACAATGTAGACGTGTTCTCTGTTGTATGTTGCTGCTCTCCAGTGGGGCGAGAGAGCGACCCCACTAGAAATGTACACTTCGACGTGGTTACTGAAATAGTTAAGTTTAAAATTCCCTTTGTTATGTCTTTCATCTCTGGACCCAAATACATTAAGCACAAGAGAAAATTTCTACTGGCGTGATATAATCCTGTGTAGGTGTATTTGTATAATCTAAAATATTTTATGTTTTTTTTTTTACCTTTTTTTATATCTCTTACTCCTTACTTCTTTCTCTCTCCTCTTTGCCGGTACAGTTGCGTATATAAGATTTTTGAAATATTTGCCTATGTAAGAGGTTTGAGACATTCCCTACCCATCATTACATTTTCTATCATTCACAGATAAAATAATAAACCTTATAAAAAAGATTACAATGGAAAACATATTTTGACTTAAACTTCTCAGACGCACTAGGTTGCCAAAAATAAAAATATGATCTAAAATCTTAAAATACTTCGCAAAGTAATAAATTTATAGATCGTTTCGAAGCTGACATGCTAAACGTAATTTAAAAAGTTAGCTTTAGAAAACCATCAAACCAATTCCAATATAACTTGAACAAGGATATTAAAACTATCAAAATCTCTAAAAATATGTGGATTAAAGCTGATAAATCGAGAAATATTTATAAAATTAGCCCCTCTACTTATCACAAAATCCTCCTTGATAAAATCACTAATACTTATAAACTAGACAACAACAATAACACTATTTCGTTAATTAACAGGGATATTGCTAATTTTGCTAATAAATTTGGTCCGGCAGACAGAATGGGGAAAATTCATAAGAAAAAATGCATACTTAATATTCATTGACCACGGACCAAATTTTGATAATAGCCTACAATCACGATTGATTAATTTTTCCAAAACTGAACTAGAATTAATTTTAAAAAAGAATATAATTAAAAGAATAATCCACATATTACAAGAAACCTTTTAATTAATCTTTGGAAAGATTCTTCGGATATTATAAATTGGTTCCATAGTATTAAGTATCAAAATAAGTTCACTTTTATCCAATTCGACATCATAGACTTCCACCCGTTCATTTCCAACGATCTCTTGTTAAAAAAGTTTAAATTTTGCTAAAAACTATGTAAACATTACATATGATGAATTCGGAGTTATCCTAGCTTCCAGAAAAAAATATTTATAAATAATAATTCCACTTGGATTAATAGTCATAATGATAATTTTGATGTTCTTATGGGCGCCTATGATTACGTAAATAGCTGATTTAGAGGGCATTAATATATTAGACACTCTTAGTAGTATTGTTGATCTGAAACAGGTTGGTCTTTATATAGATGAAGGACTTATTTCCATCCCAGATAGTAATAGTCCACTATCTTCTAGCATACAGAATGTTATAAGGGCTTTTTAAATACCTTGGTTTTAAAATTGAAATGTCATCTAACCTTAAAATAGTTAATTTCCTAGATATCACTTTCAACATTTCTAACGTCACATTTAAGCCATTTCACAAAGACAGTCAAAATCTTATTTATATTAATATCAACTCCAATCATCCAAATTCAATAATTAGGCAAATTCCTAACACTGTAAACATTAGAATAAATAGATTATCTTCTAATAAAAAATCTTCAATGAGAATAAAATATTATATAACGAAGTGTGGCTTCAAACAATAATTAATTTACCAGAAATCTTTAAAAGACAATAGAATTAATGGACTTAAAAAGCATAAAAATAAAAATAATACGGTTTAACCCCGTCACTTTCTGTAAACCATCTAATATAAATATTGGCAGATATTTTCTGAATTTAATCGATAAACATTTTAATCACAATAATTAAATACTACAAAAAATTTAATAGAAAAACTCTAAAAATTAGTTATTCCTGCACAAACAAAATATATATTATTATTGACTCATATAGCAATAAAATATTAAAATCCTTTTATGACAGCAACATGTCAGATAACAATTGTAATTGTAGAACCAATTGTAATTGTAATCCAAAAAATCTTGCATACCAAGCTACCATATGTCCAAAAGAAAATATTAATGAAAAAATGTATACATCAGTATCACTGCTGGGAGTTGGAAACAGAGATTCTACAATCACTGGCATTCCTTCTCTGATGTTTCTTTAAGACACCAAACTGCTCTCTCTAAACATTTTTGGAGACTTAAAGATGGAGGCTTCACCACAATTTTTAAATGGGATAACATCTGACAATCACAAAGTTTTTAGCTTCTGTTTTTGAAACATGAGAACTCTTATGTAGCGATGGAATCATATTTAAAAAAAATGATTATAATTTAGGCTCTACTTGTGTATTGAGCAGTATTTAAAAAAAAATAAAATCAAAAATTCTAAAGAACTTCGGATTATTAACCTAACGGTTCTTTCCTCTTTTTCTATATATTTGTACACACACACACACACACACACACACACACACACACACATATACATATATATATATATATATGTGTGTGTGTGTGTGTGTGTGTAGAAATTATTTCATTTGCCTGTGTAGATTTTACTTATATATTGAAGGCTCGCTACATTCCAGATATGCAATAAAACTCCGATGGAGCGAAAGAAAACCTCACTGAATGAATTTCTACATTGATGTTGTTTAAAATAGCACTATTTGGACTGCCATTGTTTTTCTAATGTATTTGGACTATAACTACAAGTAACCAGTTTTACGGTGGGTTAGCCTTCTTGCTGTTGTACAAACTACGTCACACCTACAAAACTTACTCGGAGCGCATCTTCAGACAAATTAAAAATTACAACCCCTTTGTAGATTATAAAATGACGCTCAGGAAGGCAAGAAAAATAAGTTTGTAATGCTTTCTAATTGGCTGTATTTGGCCTTGCCTTGTTGAGTTTTCATTTTCAAGTAGCGACATCTCGTAATGGCACTTTCTACTTTTCCTTAGGTTGGCGGTGACGGGGTAGTAGTAAAAGTAGCAACAGGTGCAGCTTTCCTGCCACTGCAGGGCCTGTTACTAAAGTCAGTTTCTCTTTACTGTCTAAGACTACCACTAACTCTTTCTGTTTTTACATAAAGTGGAGCATTTACAGTAACATCGACTTTCTGCGAATGTCTGCAGTATTTTCTCATTCTAAAATATTTTTGACATCACTATTCTTTCGATGTTTGTTCAGAGGAGAAATTTTTCGAAAGAGGTTTATGATTAAGAAAAGCTAAACTTAACCGTGAAACTTTTCACTTGAAATTCTACATATTTTATATTTTATCGATAAAATTTATCCCCAGGCATTCCAATAGTTTTAAAATTAAATTAGAACAGGCATTACTTTTTGACCGGCCATTGTGTACCAAATACAAGTGCCAGCATGATTAAATCATTTCCTTCAGATGTCACACCTGGACAATGTTTTATGATACGCTTTTATTATTAAAAAAAATTCTGACTCTATTATTGAAGTGACACGTTTATTAAACTTGAATAAAAATTCTCGACTGTAAGTTTATTTGATTCGGCACGCTTATTTTATAATTTGAAGCATTCACACTAGCATGACTATGCAAATGACACGTGTCTTTGGTAGAAAAGAAGACTAGTTTAGTGTAGTTCAGTATAATATTTGTGAATATAAATATACTTCTATGGGGATAGTTGTGCACATATATTTGTGTGTATGCGTATGTAGCTCGTAGTGTGCGCAACTGTTCATTTGTAAATGCCTGTGTACATATGTGTGTATGATCGGAAGAAGAGACAGAGAAAGGGAGTGAGTGGTGTTGATTTTCTAAGCGTAACTTATATGAGGCACAAGGCCGAAATTATAGGGCGACCAGTGAGAATCGAACTCACTCGTCAGTGAGTCACTGTTAGCGAGACAAGCTTGCTAAGCATTACACGACGCCGAGGTGCCCAAGGGGAGTGAGTGGTAAATGTGTAAGAAATTGGCTTTCAGACCTGTTTACTCTTTCTCTTTCAGGTTCGAAATAAAAATCCATGATAAGCCACTCGCTAACTCATTAAGGAAATTTATCTCGTGTTTAAATAGAAAAATGTCTAATCCAAAACAGAATGAAACTAATTCTCTTCGCTGGATAACATCTTGCTTCCCTCGTATTCCCCTTATTAGCAGTGGTATCAAAAACACGCAATAAATTGAAACCGGATTTCTCTGACCTATTATTCTTTAGCCATTCATCTTAAAACGACGGAGAAAGTGGTTCTGTTTGCGAGTAATACTGGTTTTCTAGTGGAATATTCACTTAAAATGCCTGGCGAATGTTCGAATACAGAACATTGAATGCATTTAACGGTAAAGCTATAATGTTTTCTTATTTTCTTACAGCAAGAACAGTAAGAACTTTGATGATTGCTTTTTGGCAATCATCACGTTGAGCTTTTTACGTCCTAACCATTTAATCTTAAATTTAAACGCTTGTCCTGCTTTGTGATGTTAGGTAGATAATATTAATGGTTGAACTCAAAATCAAAGAACGAATTTTCAAATCAAGCTTTTTTAAAATTGGCGCTATAAGACCATCTTACGCCTAATTTCATTGTATTTGACTTTGTGTTCTATACAACAATACTGAGTGAATATCCTCATCAAATCTGAAAAAAAAACGTGACGTCAAGGAAACTTTACTGGCAACGATATATTTCACTTTCTATTGTAGCAGATAATTAAATGTCTGTTTATTAACGAAATACGAAGGCGCACTAGAATAACAAAAGCTGTCTTCCAAAACTGTACAAAATATTAAGAAACAGGAAAATTTAGTTAAAAACAAAGAAAGAATTTCTGAAAGCCTATATAATATTAATCCTTAAGATAAATCTGTCCAATACATAAATTGTGATCTATAATTGGAATGAAAACACCTGAATCCATCATAAACATTCAGGATGTGGAATTACTAAACACTGCAAATACTTACGTGTATTGATCAATTATAACAACTTTACAACAGGAAAAAGGAAATTGAACACAGAATAAGCTGCCCCAGGGGTAATTTCATCCAATACCGCAAAATTGCTATAAAACCAAAACATTAACCTGAAAACACGAATCGTGTTCTTAAATAGCCTCGTCAAATCTATAATTTCATATGTCAATGCTTGGCGTCAAACACGTTCAGAAATATCGAAACCATACAACTGCTTTCTCAGATCAATGATTAAACCTAAGCAAGCAAACTTTTGGTTGGTTGATGTTTTCTCCGGCTTATCAACGCTTTACAAATTATTTGAAGCAAGAAAATATTTTTACATTGTAAGAATTCTTTAGAAATTAACGATTTAGTGATAAAAGAGAAGATGTGGATTCATAGCTTTCCCCAAGGAAAGCGTGACCCTAAATCATACGGCGTAAAGTGTATATAACGAACCCAACGGGAATTGGAATTCGGCTTACCGATTGACAATACCGTGTCAGTATCCATTACACCACCCACACATCCAAGATTACAGCACATGGCATTCCCAAGCGGTCACCATCTATTGAGCGAGAGAAGCCCGTGTGCCTTGACGAATGCAATACTTATTTGAAACCTTGTGGACTGATGATACAAAGAACTGTACAAGATAGCAGAAACCATATCACTTAAGGTCTCTCAATAGAAGCAACAGCTAAAATGGGTGTCACATATAACTGGAAGAGAAAATACTGATATAATCAAGATTCCACAATAAAAAGGTTAGGAAGGAAAGAGCGATAATAGCGATTGAATTTGAGAAACTTATTTTCCTGAAATATTGTTTAAAGATAAAGATTTTATAAATTTCAGCTAATAGCAGTACTATCTGCTAGGTCAATGAATGTCAAATGTTTCTTTATAAGGAGACAGCTAATATTACCATTACATGGCAGTGAATGCTGGAAATTTTCTCAAATGAAGAAGACAGTTGAGATAAGAGGGATTTGGCTTTGCAGAAGATGGACGGAATATGTGAACAAGGAGGACACTTATAGAAAGAGGCAGTTGAAAATTCCGAGATACACAATGAGGAAAGAGGGGTTGGAGAAATTAACACTTACAGGACACAGAAGGAAATAGGTGCGGAGGAAAATATTGATAAATCTACATAACGAGCATGTGTAAATGACTTGGAAAACTGTGACACTATTTAGCTATGGTAATTGGATAACTAATTAAGCATGAAAATTAAAAACGAGAAATACTTAAGGCGAGAAAAAGCTATAACGAAAGACATACTGAGCAATGTTATTTTTTTTAACAAAAGAAAAATGGGTAAAGATTTTATTTTCATTTACGAAGAAAGGTATTTTTTTTTTTTAAGATAGAAAATTCGTAAGAAAGACAGGTATCGGATCCTGTCAGAATTAATTTATGCCATGACGCGACAAGGAAAACAGAATACGGATAAAGATAACAATCTACCCACACGTATGGCAATAATAAAAATTTCAATTCGGTCAAGAGGCATACAAAGCAGAGTTCTAGAAGATAATCGAAACTGGGCCAAGCATTCGACCGAGAAAAAATTAGGTGAGACTACCCCCGCAAAAAAAAAATGAAAAAAGAATAGCCATTAACTATCTTTGGGAGATATCATTTGGTTTTGGAAGGAGACCCATCTGTTGTATGCTCTGATCTTGTCATGATAAAAGTTAAGTGCCAAGATAGACAGAATACGGATAAAAAATAACAATCGGCCCACACGTATAGCGATAATAAAAATTAAAAAAAAAAAGACCGACAGAATGCGATAATGTTGAGAAAGACAAAGAGATTTAGTCGACCATCCAGTTAATGAGTCGGCGAAAATCCCACTAATGAATTCCAGGTGACCCCAGGATAAGATAACAATTTAATAGCCACGTGGTGCGGTCCATAAGAATTCTGGCCGATAGAAAAGAAA
Source organism: Acanthosepion pharaonis (assembly GCA_903632075.3). NCBI lineage: Eukaryota > Metazoa > Mollusca > Cephalopoda > Sepiida > Sepiidae > Acanthosepion > Acanthosepion pharaonis. The sequence goes on along the minus strand of CAHIKZ030001790.1, from coordinate 466,895 downwards.
GAAAGAAAAGGGGAGATAATTGTTTTTCTTTGGGCGATAATTGTAATCTGAGGCCAGTCTAGCCACACCCACACTACCGAGCGTTCATTGACTGAGTGGTGGCGTGTGTGATAGGCGAAGGTAAACATATGAGAAAGAAGGGAAACCTGTTGACGCCATCTGAGGGGATTGGTGTGAGATACCAATATGAGAAAGGAAGAATTTAGGAGGACAATTCCCTTACGAACCCCGACCACAGAGAGGGGGAGAACCCCTCTAAAACAGAACTTAATTGACTTCCAAAAATGGGAAGTGATAAATTTTCCTGTTCGAAAACAAAGAAAATCCTTATTGCGGATTTGGAATTATCGAGAAACCCAAACCACGACAGGCCCCCACCAGGTTTGGGTCGGCGTCCATATAAACGAACGTCCCCAGAGTTTCAGACAGTTAGAGTTAGAGTTGAGTTGCATGTGAGTTGGGTTAGAGATCGGAGACCAGCTCCGCAGGAGCTGACCAAAAGATTTTCACGCATCCCGACTTAGACTTCTAACCAAAAACAATTTTTCTTTTTGAAGAACGACTTAGACAACCCACCACCAAAACAAGTTTTAACGAATATCGCCTGAAGGTACCAAAAAGCAGTTTATTGAAAAACAACTTAAGAATCGCCTAAGAAACGCAAAGTGTCACGAATCCATAGAAGCGGTTTGGGAGAAAGACGCAGTCCTGTATTCAGCAAACAGATATAAAGATACTTGTTATTTTTTCAACACATTGGAATCTTTTGAGTTGTTTCATTATTTTTCTTTTACATACATTTGTGCGGTATCACCTTTGCCCCGGATTCAGCTTGCACTACGGCCCGACGCCTGATTGATTTCGTCTACCTAAGATCAAATCACAACGTGGGTAGGTTAGAATAGAAATCAAAGCAGTTACTTCGGTAACCAGACGTTGGAGGCAAGCTGGGAACGGCAAGGCTGATATCGAATCTAACCAGACATCGACCCCTGTGGCACCATTTACCGAGGCAAAAAAGAAAAGAAAGGAAAGAGAGGAAGGAAAGAAAAGAAAAGAGAGGCGAGACCCAAAGCGTGGATGATAAGTAGGACACCCACGACCAGCGACAATGGATAAAGATATTTTGATAAGTAGCAAATGGCAAAAACTGTCATTACAATGGCAGAAAAATTCTAAGTGGATAAAGGAATCAGGTGTGTTCTGGCGACGAGCTGTGTTATCGGGGATACATAAACAAACCGCTAATGCTGGAAAACATCTGATTAAGCAAACCACAGACCGACTAGCCAAAGAAAAAAATCCAATTGAAAATGTTATTTTGATAATTGACAAAAAAACAGGTGGACTACAGGGCTTTGGATAGATATGAAAAATTAATTGTGTCAAAGCCGCACACGAGGTGAAGACTGACCGTTTTTTCTTTCGACAAAACATCTTTGGCCTGCGATAATAAAACTATGTTATCAGAAATGTGTACCAAAGAATGAATTGGAACCATGGAAATTTTTTTTTTTTGACCACCCATTCTGACGGACGATTGTGAAGTCCAGGTCAAATAGACCACCCATTCTGATAATTGGCGATAAGATGACTGTCGAAGTCCAGGGAAAAGAAAAGAACAAGAGTTACGACCACCATTGTTCTATTTGCGGCTAAGATCAAAGTCATGGTGAGAAGGTGGGAAAGAGAGGGGCTCCCAAAAAGTGGGAAAAGAAGTGGAAAATTCCTAACCAAAAATAAGAAAAATGAAAAAAGTGGATATGTATTTAGAATTATCGAGGAACACCTGGCAAACCCACCCCGGTTTTGGTCGGCGTCCATATAAGCAAGGTCGCAGCGAGCAGAAATCAGACAGTTCCAGTTCGAGTTCCAGAGTTGAGTTCGGGAGAGACAGTTCCCAGAGTCAGTCTCCAGTGCTCAGTTGAAGCAAGCCTCGCATCGGCTGACCAAGATTCGCGCAATTTCCGCACTCATCTTCAATCCAAGAACAATAATTTTTGAAGAGCGACTTAGATCCAGACCACCAAAATAAGTTTTTTCGACTTTCGCCCGAGGACACACCGAAAAACCAATTTCTTAAAGAGCAAACAACTTGAAGTGTTAAAACTCGCCTAACGGAAAACAACGTGTCACAATCCATAGAACGGGTCGGGAGATAGACGCAGTCCTATGTATCCAACAACTAGACATAAAGTTTGTTATCCTTTTTTTGATACCTTGAATTTTTGAGTTATCATTTTATTTTCTTTTATGCATATTTGTGCGGTGTCACCCCCGTTTGAACCCGATTTGCATTACGGCCCCAACTACTGATTGATTTCGTCTGCCTAAGATCAATTCACAACGTGGGTGTGCGGACTGGAGATCAACGCAGTTACTTTGGTAACCAGGCGTTGGAAGCCAGTTGGGAACGACGAGGCTGATATCGAATTTAACCAGATTCCCATCCGAATCACCAAAAGTTAGAACGTCACTTTGGGTGCCGCGACCGATACCAATCCAGTTGGTCGTCACAGGACGAGACAACACGACTGACGCCACAGGCGGACGTCACGTTTGGAGCGGCGACACCCGAACGAAGCAGCGAGGAGCGAGCGAAGGCTGTGTTTAGGTACGTCACACCCCGCCGCGACAAGACAACCAGCTGGCGTTGTGACAATGGTTCTGTGGCAAACCAATTTCCATCCGAATCAGCCATGGTTTAGATAACCACAGAAGATGGAAAAAAGGAAGAACCCAGGGTTAAAGACACTATCAAATGTTGGCGGTTAATGACCTGGACTGACCGGTGGCGTCAATGATTTGCGACCAGCACAAGCCAAAAGCAGACCCAGTAAATCACGTCACATTTGGCGCCGCGACCAGCAGAGGACAGGATAAGACCGGGACAGAGACCCTCATCTGGATCACAGACAGGAACTGGTTTTTTTTTAGAGTTGTTTATATATGACTACAACGGAAAGGAAGTTATTTACAACGCTAGGGTCACCGACACCCTGAAAGTTAACAACACATAAAAGAAGTAATTTTAATAAGTCTCTTATCGGACTGTAAATGTTGGACATCTACTGAGAATAGACTGTCAAGAGCTGATTTCCTGAAAGAAGTCATATGCACTTGTTTAGATTGTGTAAATTGTGTGGTCTGTTGTGTAGTTAACCGTGTGTACTTCCCTATGAAGTATCGAGCCATGGTCTCCCCAAATTTTAATGTTTAGCAAGTGGATTTTTTTATGGGTTGGAGTTGCTAGCTCTACCGTGGCCGGACATTTGGACGACAAACATTTGTTACATTCACGGATTTGGCCGACGGACATTTAATGACGGACTTTCACCCCTTCCCCAACTACAAGTAAAAATAGTAACAAGCAATACTTTTAATTAGCAGTATTATAAAGTAAAAAAAGAATAATAATTACCACTAAATTTCAAGTGATTAAATTAAAAAATCTACATGTAAAGATAAATGTTTTCTTATTTCAATATTTGTTTTTTGAAATTAGTATTTTTAAAAATATTTGAGTGTATTTGGGCAAAAAGTAGCACCTAATTATTTAAATTCGTATTTAACAGTAAGATAACTAGTTCATCCCTTTAAGATAATGATCTTTAAAAGCGAAATTGAAGGATCTTTCATATCGTAAAATCTAAAAGTTTTTGTTGTAGTAAATTGTGCTATTTCTCAAAATACTTATTATCTTACAGTAATATTGAAGTAAAGTATAATATGTACAGAATAAAAAAAAAGAAAAATTATAAATTAATACAGTAAATAAATATAAATATATGTAGCATATTACGATAAAGAGTGTCACATATATGTACGTACGCCACTACATTTTCTGTTAAATGTCCGTCGGCCAAATGTCCGAATACCAGTTCCAGGTCCAACCGGCTTTGAATTTTTGGTTGACAACAATTTCAAACAATATTTTTAGCCTTGTCCACTAAAGATGAGAACTCGAACAATGGAAATTTTAAATTTTTTAATAGGGCATTTATGTGAAAATAAATGCAACAGTTTCGGCTTGAATTTGAACTCAAGTCCCAAGCGTCAACAAGTGCTACACTACACACACATCCAAAAATATTTAATCTAGAAATAAAACCAAATGAAGGAGATAGGGTTAGGATGAAAGCGTAGTTCCACTATTCCAAATGAAGACAGACTAACATCTTTGAAAATACTAATTCATTTCCTATAGATAAACACTCATATACTAATTTAAATATAAAAATGCATTGGTTGTCACTCAGTCACGAGGCACATCCTAAGCTGATGTTTACATTACTTGAATCTGAAGAAAGTTTCTAAAAGCGAGAAAACTAAGGTAGATATTTTCAGATTTTTCTGTATCTGGAAGTATTATTGCGTTATCCAATCCTATTTAGCTTTGGGCTTTTTGAAGCTATTTAAACGAAGCAACGTCTATGAAAATGGGTCAGTGAGAATGGACATATCATAACCAACAATCTTTTCAGAGAACATCTAATATGCGTGTGAAGTTAGAATGGCCAAGAGGAAACACCAAACACACTACTTGACCATCAACAAGTAATATAGAAACGCAATTTTCCAAGCGCTGAGTGAGTGAGAGATTACGTGCCGTTTATATGCAGTTTAAGATTAAGTGTATTTTTATTAAAAATAAAAAATTCATTTTGTCATGAAAGTTTTTTCAAAACGCTTTCAAACAAAGATAAAATTACTCTAAAACTTTTCTATTTTGTTGCTATAGGTAAATTCTGACACTTTACCATCCATCATTGTCCCTATTTTTCGATCCCGTCATACAAACTCGTTATGGTTTCTCTTACTTTCAGTATGTCCTGTTTTTGAAAATACCTGTTTTATACTTTTCCTTATTTAGCGTCCCAGTAATTACAGCTGTCACTTTCTGATTGTAAGTGTACTTTCCTTGTTCCTATTTTCACTAAGACTTCCTCGTTGCTTTTCTGGAAAAAAAATCCAGACGACATGCATTCAACGGATGTCAGTTCTCATTGAAAAATACATCCCTACCCCTTACCAAAATGTAAATAATAACCGATAAATGATACAGACATAAGGAAAACCCAGACAACCCTTGTCCAATTGAAGTAGATTTATCTGTAACCATGGAAACGGGATTTTAGCTGTGTCTTTAAAACCCAGTAATTTTAAAAGTTACTCCAAAATTCGCTTGAGGATGAAATGGAACTAATGTCTTTAATTTAATTGCAAAATTAAATTCGTGGCTTTTAGCTTCCATTTTTGAAACATGGTTAGAACTGTGTAGCGGAAAAAAAACATATTTTAAATCAATTAATTCATAATATATATATATATATATATATATATATATATATATATATATATTATTCTGGTGATTCTTCTTTGGATTTTGCCCGCATTCCCTAAACACATAGCAAAGCACCAGACGAGATGTGGCAGCAATATTCAACTAAAATTTTGCTTAACTGGACACTATTCTTTGCTAACACCTTCGACGTACTCCTTTTGTAAGATATTTTAAACAAAACAAAATCAAAACTTTCTGTTCTGGTAAGGTAATTAATTTGTGTAATTCTCAAAAAATTAATTAATTTATCTTATTTTTAAAAAAAAAATTTATATCCTCAAAAAATTAACTAATTTACCTTATCCCCCCAAAATTAATTAATTTATCTTATCCTTGAAAGATAATTCATCCATCTTATCCCCCGCCCCCAAAATAATTTAGCTTATCTTAAAAAACAAAAACAAAACAAAACAATAATTAGTTTAACTTATACTCAAAAAAAAAAAAAAAAGAAAAATTATTCTCTAACTTTACAAAAGCCAGATCAGGACAAAAATGGAATACTGTTGTCATATTTTGGCGGGAATTTCCCAGACCTTACCCCCCCCCAGCCTTGATAGAGTCCAAAAACGTATCAGAGCCCTTGTGGGTGACAGATTATTCTCCACCCATCAACCCCTCTCCCATAGGCTGTTCTACCGCTACTTCCACGGAGAGTCGAGCCAAAGTCAAACCTTAACAGCAAGAACATGCCATGCTATTTACATAGGAGCAAACCACCCACATTCCCTCCGTATTCCATCGAAGAGGGTTACCTTTGGGGGTCATTTGTGTGGATAGGAGTGGAAGATAACGGTTAACCCTAGCCTTGAACAGGTCAAGATTGTAGGGACCAGGGGAACATCCTGTTGGGAGTCGGTTACACAAGGAAGTGGTTCACGGGGTATAAAACTCTCCATTTCAGAAAAGATTCAGTCAAAAACAAGGGCAGCAGTTTTGAGGCAACATGCCTTTTAAGAAGGTTTATTTAGAGCTTCCATCACGTAGGATCAAAATTCCGTCCTTGTTTTATTTTTTTATACATAAAGTATATATATATATAAATATATATATATATATATATATATATATATATATATATATATATATATAATTTAAATTTTTAAACACTAATATTCCATGGTCATATTTATTCCATGGGAATCGTAAAAATACTTTCCAAATAATCAGACCTACAAATTCATGTATATATATTTTCCATAATATATATCTATCTATCTATCTATATATATATATATATATATATATATATATCTTTTAGTTCTAACTGAATAAAATGCATTGTCTTCAACGTTGATTTATTCTGTGTATTTTATTGGCTTTCTGTAATAAACTATATATACATATCTCTCTCTCTCTTGGTTCTCTTATGTATATATATATATATATATATATATATATATATATGTGTGTGTGTGTGTGTGTGTGTGTGTGTCATTCGCAGACAGTATTGTTTAGCTGTATCACAGCTCTTCAATTGCGCGACTAGACATCCGAATGCCTCAAGCCAGGATTGAAGTCCAACCGATTTGGTGTCAGTCAGAGTTTCTACTTGATTCGACAGAATGAGGCAGCTAAATCAGCGATATTGTTTTTTTTACAAATGTAAATAAATATCAATCAGCCGGAGTGCTCCATTCATTTTACTTGAAGAGCTTCGCATTAATTATTTGGCTGTTGTTTGTAGAATTAGTTTTGTCATTCAACAGTGCTCATTTGAAATTATATATTTTTCAAGAATTTATGCAATTGCGTGCGTGCGTGCGTGTGTGTACATGTGAGTTAAAGATCAAATGCAGATCAAATATGTATCACAATCCGACATATAAATAACAAGTAGTGAAGATTTAATTATAGTGAAAAATATTAGATTGATAAAAGTATTTGTACTTTATCTGATATTTGCAATCTCTACCAACAGATAAGATTAACAATAATAACATTTCCGAATCCCAAAAATTTTTTGAACCAGAGATCCAAAGTCATGAGCCGTTGCATAGATACAGAAAGTTCCAGTTAAGCTCATATGACACTGGTTTAAAGTATGTACGTTTCAATTAACCACCCATCGATACATTTATAATACCCTTGGTTTTCACCGCCTCCCCAATATTTTTATTCTTCTCTTTCCTTCTTCGCATCCCCTCCTCCCTTTCTATCATACCTAACGCCGTTCGTTTATTTATTTATTTTAAAAATAATATAGCGTTCATTGCTTTGTTTTTTTTTTAAATATTATTTTGGGAATCAATTAATAAAAATACCCTGAAGATGCTGTTATGGTGAAAGAAAGGTAGCGTAATCAACTGATCAGTTTTTAACTTTTAAAAAATATATATATATATATATATATATATATATATATATATATATATATATATATATATTATGTTTTGGTGTGCTTCAAGAAAAATCATTAAAAAAAAATTTTCTTTCGAATAATTTTATTTTTCCCAAATACTTTTTTCTCATCTGAGATTATCCTCAAGGGGTTAAAATATGATGTTATTGTATGTGTATACATAAAAAGTAAATTCAAAATATTTCCCCTTTTTATATACAGTGTTCAAAATGCGATATGCAAGGGGAGGTAACTTTCGTAATTTTTATTTTAATATTTAAAACATGAAAACTATTTTATTTTTTTTTTCTTATAATATTTTAATTTTGTATTTTATATAAAAAAAAATGCTAATACATAACATTTAAGAACTTTGTTTTTATATACAATAGTTCATTGACTTTTCTTTATTTTTTTTTCAAAATTCTCTTATATAAAAAAAGCATTCAGAATTTTAAAGTTTTTTGTTTATTAATTTCTACAAAAATCAAGAAATTAAAAAGTATTAAAACTGAAACAAATAGTCATAATTTTTTAAATCATTTAAAAATATATATATATATATATATATATATATATATATATATATATATATATATATATATATATATATATATATATATATATTTATATATAATCAAGAGTTTGGATTTTAACGTTTTTTTTTATATAATAATTATTTAAGCAAATGTTCATTTTATGAAAAAAAATATTAAATAAACTGACAATAATATGGAAATTTACTAATATTTTTTTAAAAAAAATTCGTTCATTATAATATATATATTATAAATTAAAATTCAACCTTTTAAGGGTCAATTTGATTTCTGTTCCGTATAAGGATGTAGGTTCGAATTGCTCTGTCAAAGAACGAATATTTTATATGAAAATTTCATACATTTTATACATTTAAATAAAAATTTTTTTTATCATAAACAGAAAATTTCCTTTTTTACTTGTATCTGGAAATTCCAAATTTAAACATAAAAAATTCTTTAATAAATAAATTGTCGTACCTTGTCCATTTCTTAACATATATATATATATATATATATATATATATATATATATATATATCATAATAAATTTCCTTAATTATTACAGAAGGTAATAAAAAAAGAAATTTTAAACGTCAATTGCATGAAAAAGAATGCATGATTCTTATTTAAAAATTAAATTTGGCTCTTTCATACAAATTTACAGTTTAGATTGAAATTTTTTAAAAAAAAGGTTTTTTTAATTTAGATATCTCGAATTCCGTATCAACAAATGGCGGGGCGGAAATTTTAAAGGTGAATTGGGATAAAATAAAGTTGCCTTTTTTATCGAGAAAATTTATTAAAAACAATAACAATATTGTCAGAAACAAATTTAAAAATAATTAACTGTTATAAATATTTTCCTATTATATTTTTGAAGACATTTAATGGATGTTTAATTCGGAGGATGAAGAAATTCGAAGCAACAGAAATGTATTCTAAAGAAATTCTGAAATTACCAATGGACCAAACATGTGAGCAATGAATAAAATAATATCATAATGCATATTTATAAGAAACAAATATTTAACATCAGAAAAGATCCATTTGAAATTTCTGGGGGTATTTCATAATGAAAAAGAAAACTTTTCATATATCAGAAATAAAACAAACTTTTTTTAAATTTAATAGAATTATATCAAAACAAATATAAAAACAAAATGGTTTTCTTTGAAAAAATATTTTTGTTTTTTTTGGTAAATATATTTGTTTTATTAAAATCTATGAAGGAGAGGAAATTGATTAGATTTTTCTGAAAATATCTTGAATAATTTGCCACATAGAAAAAAAAAATGTTTTTATGTTTGTCTAAATATATATAATCATTTTATAAAAATAATAACCAGTTAAGGTAACTCTAAAAAATATATTACGAGTTATTTCCCTTGTTCTAAAAATTTTTCTTACCTCTAATTTTTAGCATAGTTTCTTTTTGAAAACTTTGTCTCGGACGGAATTGTGTCTGAGTTGTTTTCTCGTTGCTGCACAAAGCAAGTAACTATAAGCCTATGAAAATTTATAAATAAATTTCATCCAACTTAAAAAAAATTAATTTAAAATATATTTGTAAATCCGATTTCTATAGAAAATTAATAAACTAAATGCTTACATTATGTAGTTTTCATACTGATTGGTATCGATTTTAATTATTTGAAATTAGTTCATCTTCCGATATAGGAAATCGAATTGCTAAAATGAATTCTTACACGTTCATCTAAAGATTTGCTTTGAATATTGCTGCCACATCTAATCTTGTTAACCCGCTATATCTTTTAGCGATTCTTGATAAAATCCAAAGAATTAAGAAATATTTTTTTGACTCAACTCAGTTATTTTTTGGTCCGTAACGTAATAACCCTTTAAATTATTTCTATAAATAATTTTTATGGCAATTATTCTGATGTGCTTTCCTCTATGGTATATATAGTTTATGAATTTAAGTGCAAGGTCTCATCATTTTACAACTGAAATGGATAGATGTAACTCTAAGTTCTATGTTTAATTCTTTTTTTGTCGCACTTCTCGATTTTTTTTTCTCTTTTTTTTTAATTAAACATTCAGTTAACATTGACCTTTAAAAATTCAAATGCAATGTCAATCAATTTTTTTCTCATCTTAATGTTTCTTTATTGTTATAGTTACTTGATGTTTTCTTTTTCTCCTATTCTCTAGCACTCTGTAACCCCTTACTTGAGTCAACATAGAGTGCTAAAAATTTAAATGCGATGTCAGTCGTTGTCTTATGTTTTCTTAATTCTTCTACTTTTATATTTCATCATATTTTGAAGTTCTTTAAAAAAATTTTTCGCCCTTTTTAAATTCATTGGCCAATAAAGAAGTAGAGGGTTACGTTAGGGGTGCATTTGTGTGTATAGGATTTATTTAATGGTTACTGATCGTATTTATTATCCTGTTAAATTTCAGTTCCACTTTCTTTTGTTAAATCGCTTTGAAAAATCTACTCAGTGGAACTTATTTCTCATCGATGAAATACGGAAATGTTTGGTTTGCTAGTATTTTGTGGTATGGTCTTTTTCTTTCCGAGAAGGTTTTCAACTTCAGACCAGGGAATGTAAATCCTCGTCTCCATAATTGTTTCCGTGAAAATAATGCTATAGAATTCTTAATTTTTTTTCCATACTACGCCTGCTGGACAGACATTGAAGGATGGAGAACAATTCGTCATCCACAAGAGCTCGGAGATGGTTTTGAACTCTACCAAAGCTGCAGACATTGTTTTTGGGCAGCTCCCATGGTTTATATAAGAACTCCATTTTTTAAAAAATCTTCCTTTTGTTTAAGATTTTGAAAAAATCAGGTATTTTTTAAGCGGTACAGAGCCGATAAATTTTACTATTTACTTTTTGTTCATTTTATTTCTTTCTTTAGTTTTTTTTTGTTTTTCCTTTTTTTTTATTTCTTTCTTTAAAATCAAAATGTGTCTTCTTAGTTTTTTTATTGCTTTTTTTAGGATGAAAATGATTAAAGAAAAGAAAAGAAAAGAAAAGAAAAAAAAACAAAATGAAAAAAAAAAGCTGCTTTTTTGGCAACAAAAAAGGAATGAGCAACTAATGCGAGACAAATTTACAGAAATATTCAACGAATAAGATTTATGGCATTAAAAGGTTGACAGGTGAGTTTTCCTTGTCAGAATAAAAATAACCTGGAATTTGCTTCAGATAAAAAAATAAACAAATCTTTACTTAAAATAAAACAGGATCATAAAAAAAAACACCAACAAAAGAGAAAAAAACTAAAAACAGAATGTATCAGAAGATATTTTCAAAACTAAGTCTGACACAAGGACACCATAAATTCAGAAAAGATTAAAAAAATTAAGAAAAAAATGTTTACAAGACTAGAATATTAAATAGACGCTCTGTATCAGGCGCTTTCTCAGCAAGATCTACTCTTTTGACTATGTCGAGAAAAAAACAAAACGGAAACGAATTTTGATTCTTATCTGTATCCTTTGTGTGCATAATAATGTACTTACATATTTTTATAGTGGAACACACCTATTCTATTGTTAATAGACTCTCTCACCTGTAATAAGTAGGAGTAGTAGGAGTCGCTCAGTGGGTTTAGTCAGTCAGTCGATGCCGGACGACCGTTAGATGGATACTAAAGTATCAGCGACCACAACTAGATTTCTCTGCGTCATTACCTATTATATCAAGTTACTAACGTTTTGTACGTCGAACCTATTTTAAGACCGACTTAGTACAAATACAAGCCTCCACTGGGAAACCACTCCACAACACATATGCAGACGTAGACACATGTACAGACACATACATAAATATACGCACACTAAAACACACACAAAAACAAACATATATGTATATACACACAAATTATGCAATAAAACAGTTATGCACACACAAACACAGACACGCACACACACACACATATATATAATGAAGAATGTATAGTTTTATGGTATATTATAGTTATGAGTTAACGTTCTCGATATCAAATTTATAAATATGTTAAAGGAATTTGAAAATTTAATTATATTTAAAAAAAATTTTGGAAGATTCATGATTAAACGCAATCGTAAGCATGATGATTGCGTGTAAGCATGAAAAACCGCCTCTCTTACACTTTTTGAATTTTTATACAAATTTATATTATACTATACATATATATATTCTATATATATATATATATATATATATATATATATATATATATATATATATATAGAGATGTTTGAAATATTTTCATTAAAACTCAAATAAACGCCCCGCCATCCAACATAATATTTGAATAAAAAAAAATCTTACCCATTCTAAATATTTTTGCCTTTCTAAAATGAATAATTTTCTTTTTTTTTTTTTTCTTATAAACAAAAGTTAACTTTATTTAAGGGATTTTTTGAAATTTTTCCTAATTATATATACATTGTTAAGTTTCTAAATAATAAAAATCTTTTAAACAATAGACATGAGTTAACGGTTTTTTTTGCCGACATCATCAAATTTTGCATTGAATAATTAGCATAAAACAAAAACAAACAATAAAATAATTTTTAAATCCATAGTCCCAATAAATAGTTTTAAATGCCCTACAAAAATAGATAACCCTTTATGAAGTCAAAAAAAAAAAACAAATGTTAGCGACTTAAGGCAGTTTTTATATACACAAAACCCTTTCAGAAAAAAAATAAATAAAAAAATAAATAAACCTCCATAGACACGTAAACCAGACTAGGCGAAATCATCTTCCGCTTTAAATTTAGACACCTTAACCTTACACTGACTTGACATCTGTGAATGTAACTCTATACTGATACAAATTATTAACACCTTACGCCCCTTTTTCTTTAAACAATTGCTCTAGCTGTTACCATAGAAATTTTGATTTCAATAATGAATATGCTATTAAAACACGTAAATTTCAAAAATAAATTATTCAAAAAAAATTTCGCTTGAAGATGGAACAGAGCTTACTTTAATTCAATTTAATTCAAATGATTATATTGAAGTTTTCGGCTCTTGTTTTGAAACATGATAACTCTTATGTAGCGTGTTGGAATCATATTTTTAAATAAATAATTATATTTGAGATGAGAATAACAGTCCGAATAATGTAAATAATGCAAGTAATTTAGATTTCATAAGCCGTAGACTTGGTGACGGTAAATCCACTACAAAAGAGTGATTTCCACCAAGAATAAATAAACTTTCATCCGTGTAGTTTATTATGGGTATTAACAAATAGCACTTTCTGATAGAAAAATTATTTTTCCTTCTAGGGAATGTGAACAAAATTCTGTACGAAACGTTTTCATAGCCTCAATTCGAGTTTATAATCATATTATTGTTTTTACAAAAGAACATAATGTCATTTCATTTTGCACTAAAAAGGAAACACATTTTTGGGAGAGGCAGCATTATGAGAATCGTCGAAGTTCGATTTTGTAAGGACAAGGTTCAAATATTCTGTAACTCTCTTATTAGAAGCTTTGGTGCCAAGAGGTGTGGTTCTTTTGAAAGGAAATAGAAAAATTTATTGTCAGCATTGTGTAAGGTTACTATTATGTCTTGTCTCTCATTCGTTTCGTGTTATTGATGGCAGTTTTGGTTTCCTTTTATTGCTAATACTACAGCTATGACTGCTTCTACTACTCCTGCTTCAGTGAGCGACGCTAGAAGTAGAATAAAAGACTCACTTTCCTTTTTTGTGCAATCTTTCTTCAGGAAGTGGCTCTCCTCAACTCCCTGTTCCAACAGCTTTTTTTTCTGTAGTCCTTGTTGTGCCATCCATTTATTCAAAATTGTTGAGTAGTTTATTCGCAGTTTTATCCTGCTTTCGATGTGCTCTGTAAGTGTTAAATTATCCAGATGTCCGTTCCACAATTTGTGTCTGTGAAATTTCGTTTGTCTTTTTCTGGTTTTTAACAACACCTCTTTTGTAGTTCTTGTTCCGCATTAAAACCTCTTCGATTTTTTTTCTGTCTGAATTTCTGAGATGAAGCGTTATCTTTATTTATATTGTTAACACTCGGACTAATGGTCAGCATCTTTAAATAATTAATGGGGTGTACACATTTTAACTATAGCTTTAAAACCGGACATTTAAAAAAGAATATATAAACATAATATATATATATATATATATATATATATATATATATATATATATATATATATATATATATATATATATATAATTAATTTATTTAAAACATGGGAGAAGCAAGGGAATATCTCAACCTATGCTGAAATCTATTTGTAAATTTTCTTTCAATCACCATTCTAGTTCACTGATTTCTAACTTTAAATATCAATTTGATGTGGAAATAGTCAAAAGGTTTCAAGCGGGAATTGTTCAGTATGTACCAGCCAAGACCCCTACAAGTAATATGTTTACATCTGCTTGTCAATACATCCGGATCTGAGGCTGCAGAAAACCTAATAAATAGTTCGTTTTGTGACTCGTCTTTCACCAGAAACATTTTATTAGTGCTCGATTAAATTAAAGCTAATCTGCCTTCCTTTTGTAAGCTGCTGATTCTTAAGTTAATCCGTCTATAACTGATAGTGCCGATTCTCTGACAATGATATTTATTCTTCCTGCGACTAATTTTAGTCTTTGTTCAGAAATCGCTATGTTTTGTCCTCGATTGGGCTCCGAAGAGCGAGGAAGGTAAACAATTAGCTCTTTATTTTTTTTGTCATATTTTTTTTCAATTCAATACTTTAGGTGATAATGTTTTCGTCCTTGCTGATTTTCTCCTGTTTCAATATCTTTGTATATATTATATATTAATTTATAATATCCACCCTCAGCTTGGTATTATATCGCCGGATTAAAAGTCCTGCTAGCTTTCAACAGTCCGGATTTCTTACAAATCTGTTGTATTTTCAACATTTCATCTGTAGAGCCAATTCCCTTTTCCTTCAAGTGTTTTCATTATCAGTGAGAAAGTGATCAGTTTTTGATCTGTGACGAAATGATCAGTATCGAACGTATTCCCCAGAAACAACTATTCTGCAACAGAAGGGTCATAGAAGAGGAGGTGAAAAGTGCTACAGTCGGTCTCCAAGGAAAGATCTGCGGTCTATAGCACATTAGAAGAATTCAGAAGCAGCTCGACCCTTCAGTTAAATCTCTACCGAATAAACTCTAACACAGAGGAGAATGTGACCAAAAACTATATGTATTCCATACCTTGCAGTTGTGGTAAAGAATATAAAGATGAAACTGGCCACTCCCTAAAATTAAGTTTGGAGAAACACTGAAAAGTCGTAATTAGGAGTGAGACAATGAAATCATGTATGACTGATCATGTATGACGGGAAAAGATGGTAGGCATGCGATGCAAAGCACATTACGAAGAATACAAAGAAAATGAACGTTATGTAAGCATTTTCAATTTCATAAACGCATGTTAAGATAATATTTTAAGGCGTTATTAGAGGCGTAATTTTTATTTGTTTCCTGTCATTGTTTATCAATGATGAAACATGGTAGATATTGTAACAATGGCAAGAATTCATGCAAAGATCGCTATTTCCATGGAAAATGCTCGGACGAATTACATTCCTTGGTTCCGCCAGGTCTGATAGCTGGCACCCGTTGTGCCACTTATACTGTAGCAAACAACTCACATTACCTCCGTATTCAGTTGGTGAGAAGTAAGAACACATACCCGCAAACCACTGTTCTGTAGAACCGATTCCCATTAGGATGCTTCCCCGATCACTATTCAAGTCTTAACCATTATCTTCAACTCCTATCGACACAAATTGCCTCTTAACGTAAACTTTTACCTCAAGCCGACCCCCGGTCCTTATAAACTTACTATAAAAAAAACCCTCAAAAAACAAAAAAAACAAAACAAAAAAATACAGCTCTTCTTTCGTATTATCTTCAAGCACCATGCACCAAGCATTTATTAATAAACTTCTGTCCAATCTTCGTACACAATATTCTGTAAAGACCACAATCGACTTGACATTTTAAAGACACAATTTCATTATCTGTCTCCTTCACTATCACTTGAGATAAAGATTCCAATTCATGACAGTAGATATTCGTTAAATCTTTATGTTATGGTCAATACTGCCAAACTGACTTAGAGGGAAGACAATGCTCCAATCCATTTAATCGATATATTTTTTGAGCTTGAATATTACCATTAAAGATAAGGTTTTAGCAAAAATTTAAAAAAAACTGTACACGCAAATAAATAAATAAACTGAACGTTTTTTTAAGGACTTCGGAGTGATTTAATGCGTAGTAAACTTGTCTTGTTAGATTAACTACCACTGAATAGTGAGTTCGATCCTCACTGACTGCGCCATGTCTTTGTGCCTCGTCTAAACTATACATTCGGCCAGATCTTAGTTAATCGCTAAATTCCCCTGGTTATTGTTTTAATAAGCTCTTTTTAGTGTTTGAATAAAATACAAACATTATTTACACATTTTCTATTTTTTGAGAATTAAATATATAAAACAGGCCTGACGATTGCTTCTAGCATGAAACAGACTGTCGCCTCCAAGTGTTGACTTCTATGTTCACTTCTATATTTACACACGCTCTATCTCTGACATTGAGCACTTTATCCCATAAATATAGCACATCTTAAGACTATATTTCTTTTATTACATACATACATACATACATACATACATATATATGTGTGTGTGTGTATATATATATATATATATATATATATATATATATATATATATTTACTAGAATAATTTTATATTTATGAGCTTATAAATTCACGCAAACCAACTACAGTGCAATATTTATTATTTACCATGTTATAAAGAAATAAATATGGAAATAAAATTTCTCTTTATAAAAATCTGTGTGAACAAGAAAATTTAAATAGACACAACGTCGAGTAACTAATTATACATTTTGAAAAAGAAACATTTCCGGTCATTTTTTTTATTTGCTATTGACACATAAATTTAGTAAAATAAGTTGAGAGTCGCCGATTCTTTTTAAAACAATACAAATTGTCGAAAGACTATACAGTAATGGCAGCTCCAAGAGAAAATCATCCTTTTGATGCTTCGTTCTTTTTTGATAGTACGTTTGTTAATTATTGCCCATTTTTTTATAACTATTTTCGAAAATCAACGATTGGCACATACTATTAAATGCACCATCAGGCAACGCCAATTTATTGCAGATGCATAAAAAAAGCGAAAAATCTACCGTAACACAAAGCGAAGAATTCGGGTTGATATCATGGTAATTTATTAGATAGGGAAATAACGTACTTCCTTTTGATATGACTAGATAATGACATTGGCCACTCCTAACTTCTTTATATAAGTTTCTTTGTACGTTCGTTATATAAAAAGGGTTCTTAAAGAGGAAAGAATTATCAATTTTGTTCCTTGAACATATTCGGTTCTGTTTCATTTGTCTTTCTTCATTTTCGGTGAGTTTAAAGTAACGAGTCAACTCTTGGCTGATTTTCATCAGAAAATCAATAAACACATATACACAGCTTGCACGCAAGATGTCAGTCTCCCTTTCACACTCTTTCTCTATTTATAGTTGGAGTAGAGAGAGAGAGAGAGAGAGAGAGAGAGAGAGAGAGAGAGGTAGAGGTAGAGAGGTAGGTGGTGTTGGTATTAGTGGTGGTGGTAGTTAAAAAAACATATAAGAATCATTCACTGACTTATACTGTAACTTCCATAACTGAGTCGTTTCTGATTTACTGTGTGACTGAGATAAGCATTTTTCGTGTCGTTAGTGTCTGGCGTTCAAGCCAACATAAAATCAAAGATTTTGCATGCGTAACATAAACTTCCTATTTTCTGTCTTTATGCTTTGCATAGTGAATGTCTAACAAGCTGTGGGCACCTCTGTGTGGCCTAATGCTTAGCAGGGTTAGTCTGCTTGATCATTACTCTTGGGTTGGTGCATAATTATCAGGCGTTTTTAAAACAATATTTATTACGAAAAAAAGAAACAAAACAATTCAACAACAATATTTTTAAGTGCTTATTCCGGAACGTACGATTATCGACACGTATTTTTGTAACCTGAAAATAAAATAATATTTTTATTAAAAAAAAATAAAGAAAACAGCAATTTTTATTAACAAATAACTCGCCTACAAAAACGTTTGAAAATTATGCACCAACCCAATATTAATATCATGAAGAGAGTTGAAATTTCTAGGACACATAATGAGAAAAGAGGGACTGGAAAATTTGAAGCTCACAGTACAAATCGAAGCCATCTAAGACAGATGTAGATGTGGCATAACCTACATGGGGAGCTTGTGTGAATGGATGGAGGACAAGGTTTGAGAGAGAGAGAGAGAGAGAGAGAGAGAGAGAGAGAGAGAAAAGACATTGAGCGCAACAAAGGAGAGGAAATTGCTTATATCATAATCACCAACATTCTGAAGGGAGACGATATATTTCTTTTTTCGAAGTAGAAATTAGATGTGGCATCAACGTCATAAGATTGGGGCACCTAGTGAGGATCGAACTCACTTTTTAGTTGTAACTGATCTAGTGAGACAAGCTTGCTAGCCATTACACCACGCCGAGGTGCCGAAGGGAGACGATATATAGAAGAACAAATGGTTGCTGAGTATACTATGGACCATGTTAATGTTTTAGAGAAAATCGAAACAAAAAGGACTTGTATTTAACACCAGAAATGGAAAATTGCTGCCATATATGGTCTGGAGCCTCTTCTGTTTGCCTCAGGGTTCTTGATAGGCTCCAGAGGCGGACATGCAATATAATTGGCCCTGTTCTGGCATCTCGTCTACAGTCACTCGCCGTCGCCTTTCTCTGCCTTTTTCACAAATACTTTCATGGCAATTGCTCCGAGGAGCTGCATTCGCTGGTTCCCAGACTTCATGAGTTCAAGCGCCCTACGAGACTGGCATATCACTCTCACCCTTTCACTGTCGAAACTCCTAAATGTAGCCGTCTCTTCTATTCCAATAGCTTCATGTCTCGCACCTCTCGACCGTGGAACTCATTTCCCTATTCCGGTTTCCGTGAGAGCTATAATCTCCAGCTATTCAAATGTAATGTCAATCGACATCTCCAGTTGCCTTGATCTATCCACTATTCTTCTCCTCATCCTTTCCTCCATCACTCATATCTGATCTTGTTCCAAATTTTCTGCAACCGCTTGCGTCCTAGTGGCTTCTCGCCTTGCTTGGGGTGAAACGCTTAAAAAAAAAAAAAAGAAAAAAAAGAGAAATTTCTCCGGCACATAATGAAGAAAGAGGGCTTGGAAAATTTGACACTCACATAACATATCGCAGGCAAGGCGGACAGAGGAAAACGGTGCATAGACTACCTAACGAGCATGTGTAAATGGATTGTAGAAAAGGGTTTAGGAATAATACAAAAAAAGTCATAAAATGAGCAACAAAGGACATGAGATTGTGGAGTCATAGCACGTAAAAGAATATAAGTGAGTTTGTCTATCACTAGGCGGCTAAAGAAAATTCGACATGAAATAACTAAATATAGACTGACATGAAAACTCACAATCTCAAAAAGTTGCTTTGCATTATAAAGAAAAGGAATTTGCTGTCTGTTATTTTCGATTACATCATCCTTTTTGTTTGGCCCTGAAAGAAGCTGTGAAGAATGGATAGGAAAAGCGTCTTTCAAGTATTTGATAACGTATGCTTGGTGCTTAAGTCTAGTTTTAAAGAACTCATTTGATAAACTTGATAACTTTTTTGCTTCATCATTGAGGTTTTCTAGTATTTCCTATTTCATATGTCAGTTCGAGTGCTAATTTTCAAAAGAGGAAGATCACCTCGCATTTTACCATCAGAATCTGTCCTTGTTTGGCAATCAGCTCAGTTTAGTAAATATCAATATATAACTTGATCAGGTTTAGTATATAATTTTTCAATACAGAAATGTTTCGCATATTGTAAATATATCATTTTATGTACCACGGAAACACAATTCATTTACTGTCCTATAAACAATCACAATAGCATTTGTTGTCGTTCTAGGAGAAATACGAATGAACTCGATGCAATTGTTTTAACTATGTGGAATTTTCACTTTCATCTACTCAACATCAACAGTGATTTACTTATTGTTTTGAGAACGTTAACCTAAATGGAATTTACAAAGCAATTAAAATAGTCGAAGTCATTACATTCACTTACGTGCTAACACTCTTCAGAAAGATATGAATCCTCTTCTTCTCCCCCAACTATGGGCAAATAGCAGGACTGACAGAGTTTTTATAGATAATGGTTAGCAACTTGTATGGCAACCTACAGCGGGAAAAAATCTACCTCGTGAGTCATATATCGAATAATACAAGAATACCCATTCGTGTATCACGTATGGCATATAACTGTCTGAATTCAAAGAGTCTAATAAGTAACAACAAACAAACAAAAAAAATCAAAGAATATTGTGCTTTTTACGGTTCAAGAAAAATCTGTTGGCAGTTAAAGTTTTTATGTTTCAACGGCTTTTGTGAATCTAGTATTCTTATTGCCATCATACGATACACAAATATAGTCTATCACAATAGAAATTTTTACTTTCCTCTTTTTCGATAACAGCCTAAGGCAGTCAATTAAAAGTATATACTGAACTCTGATATATACCAAAATATTTCCTCTTAACACGAGAGATATATGACATTTGTTTATATATATTTGTTTGTATACACTGTGATTGAAAAGTAACTCCCTAATTTAAAATACTTTTAATTTATTTATTAACTATAATTTTTACAAGAAATGGATATGAGAGGAAAGATTTTAGAATGAGGTTTTATTTACAATTCGATATGGGAACCAGATTTCGCTACCATCTTCTCGAGTCATCCAGGAATCGCGTCAACTGATTTCACCATTATATTGATTTCAATTATTAAAACACGTAAATTTCAGAAATACGTTATTCCAAAAAAAAATTTCGCTTGAAGATGGAACAGAGCTTACTTTAACTCAATTTAATTCAAATAATTATATTGAAGTTTTCGGCTCTTGTTTTGAAACATGAGACCTCTTATGTCACGAGTTGGAATCATACTTTTATATAAATAATTATATTCATGCTCTACTTTTGTATCGAGCACTATTTTTTAAAAATAATAACTAAAATACTAAGGAACTTTGGATTATTTACCTAACCAGTTCTTTCCTATATATTTTCACACACACACACACACACACACACACACATATATATATATATATATATATATATATATATATATATATATATATAGAGAGAGAGAGAGAGCTATGTATAGATACTTTATTACAGATTTTAGGAGCGTAAAATACACACAATAAATCATCGAAGAAGACAATGCATTCTCTTCAGTTAGAACTAAAAAGAATTATATTTAGTTACTTGATCGATTTCCCTCTCGGCTTAGTATATTGTTTAACGATTCAACTTGTTATAGTAGCTACCATGAGATTGTTTGAATAACAGAGTATGTTATTCGATGTCTAGGCATTACTAGATTTTCATTTATTTACAATTCATAAACTTTGATAATAAATTAACTCTCATAACAGAAGTCTATAAAATCTAAATAGATTACACATAGTAAAACGGATGAATGACGTTTTTATCTTTTTTAATCATTTTATCCCACGCAAGGCAATAAATCCAGAAACACGCAAGGGGTTATCGAGTGTAAAAGAATATAAGAAAAAGAAAACAGTATTAATGAGATAGGACAATAAAAGAACAATAATTAAGAAGATAACGATTGACATTGCATTTAAAATTTCTGAAGATCCAAGAAGACTGGGAAGCAAGAAGCCGGATAATTCTACAAGAGAGAGGTGCTATAGAAAAACTATTAGTATCGAAATTACGGTTACATATATCCATTTCAACAGTAAAATGAGAAGAAGTATTGCGCTTAAATTAATAAAATCAAGCTAACATGGAAGACAAAACGGTAACGGCACGCATAGCTAAGAATATAAATAATTTGTCCATTTAACATTAGTCTCGTATAACCACCGAAGTTGAGCAACGTCGAGCCTGGTTACTACCTAGATGAGTGACATCTTGGGAATAGAAGGGGCTCTAAGCTTGAATGTACTGGTCGTGTAATGAATAATGGCTTGGAATTGTTAATCGGAGAGCCGAATTCTAATTCCCGTTGGGTTCGTTATGATCACTTTTTAATATTTTATTTTTAATTCAATGTAATCAAATCTGTAAGTGAGAAAAATTCTCGAAGATTAAGCAAGAACACGGAAACATTGTTATTGGGCGCTTAAATGTATAGAACTAAAAAAAAAGACGATATCGCTTTATAAATTTATAATGTCCTTATGCCTCAATTTTCTTTGATAGATCAATAGTTAAGCGCAAACATTGATTGATTGACGTTAATATATATATATATATATATATATATATATATATATATATATATATATATATATATATATATGAGACAGTTTTATTCAATCATTTCAACGAAGATTAGTTTTCTGAACTCTGATGACTAATTTGGGTACTAGTTTCATCTAATGTAAAACAAAAAAAAATAATTTGATGAAGCTAACATCATTGGCTACAAAATCAATTAGTAACCTAAGAAGCCAAAGTTGAGTTTTCAACGTAAATCAAGTTTATCTCCTGAGAAAATGTCATTATCTTTCCTCAAATTAGTCTTATTGTTATAGTTATTACACAATTATATATTCACACTGGAGTTCGAATAAAAGCAATTCTTCATCGGATATTTAATATCTGAAGTCTAGCCGCGTGTGTCGTCATGGTAGTTTCTAATATGCCAGTTAGTGTAGGAACATTCTCCAAGACCATGCTGTGTAAACACATTAGTTTTCAAGTAGGATCCTGATATTTTCCATGCTTTTTACTTTCATTCCACTTGTATATGAGATGCATCTCGAATAATATCACATGAAAAGAGACCTTGAGAACAGGATAAAAGCGGCTCAAAAAACGTACGGAACGCTCTTACGCCGGGTATTCAACAATCACGGCTTCATCATAAGAAGCAAAATCATGGTCTTCCGAGTCGTGGTTCTCTCCCGCCTTCTGTACGCTTTCAAAACCTGAACTTTGTATTGTTGGGACATCAAGCGTTTGGAGTCGTTTCCGCAAACGAAGCTCCGAAGAATCCTTCATATCAGTTGGGAAGACCTCATCACCAACAACGAATTCCCCAGCATCGAGGTTACCCTTATTCAACATTGCCTTCGCTGGGTAGGTCACGTGTCCATAACGCGTCCCACTCGACTCTCACGTATCATCCTGTTTGGAGAACTCGCCAACGGCAAGAGGCTACGCGAAGGCCCAAAAAACGGCGCTTCAACGATCAGTTTAAAGCATCCCTGACACAGACCAATATCGACCTGAGACAATGGACACCTTTACAACAAATCGGCCTTCCGGAGTGGCGGAGTGAGACATTCGCATCAAACCATCAACATGAAGAGGGTCTGCGACGTGCTGTCAGGAGGGCGTGAGTCGTCCAACTGCGTCCACCATCCACACTTCATTGTGACTCCTGATCATGACTCTTCAGGAGTAGACTGGGGCTTCACAGCCATCTTTATCACCACTACCAGACAGGAGAAAGGAAATAAGGAGAGATGATAACGTTCCCGAAACTCGGATGCGAGCGGGTGCCGAATATATGTGTCGTGCTTAAACATTTTTTGCTAACTATTTAACAAACTATCTTCCCTTTGCTCAAAATCAGGTTAAGTGACTTTGGTACAGAATGCGTCGGTTGAACAAACATGATAATGGCAATGAATATAACTCAAGACACCACCTTACTGGTCGGAAGTTTGTCCTCAAGTAACTTGAACTAAGTGGAGGTGTTTGCAAATTGTGTGCTTAAAATCCTGACACTGGTGGATAATCTTCGTCTAACTTCTGATATAATCGCTCCGTCTTCAAAAAAAAGAAGGAAAAAATATTGCGCAGTACAGAAGTCGAGAACACTTATATAGTTCTAGCATGTCACGCAAGTGGAGAAGATTATAGTAGTCCGTCTTGTTGACGTCCGTTCTCTCTCTCTCTGTCTTTACATCTGTCTTTCACTCGCTTCCTTCAAGAAATCTGAAGAAAATTGCCGATCGTTAATCCGGTATGTTTATTCAGCGTTTGAGATCTTCCTAAGGAACTGCCGAGAGCCCACTAGAACCAATAGACTCAATGCAACAATTTTATGACGTCTTCTCTTGCTGTGTTATATAGTGATTTTCCAAGCATAGTCTAGATGCACAAGGCTGAAATTAGGAGGCACCCACTGAGAATAGAACTCACTACTCAGCCGTAATTGTTCTAGCGAGACAAGCTTGCTAACCATTACACCACCTCGAGGTAGCCACTTGCTATGTTATATAAAAATGAATCTTTGTGAAGATCAAACTCACTAATGGGGGCAATGATCGACAAGTTTAGCCTGCAACAACCTTGGTTGTTTTAACATCTGATGTAGTCTCGTCAATTTCTGGAGAGAAGTGAAATTTGTTAATTTTCTGTCTTTTCAAAATTTATTTCGGCATAATTCTTTCAGATACCATTTGTTCTGGATTGCAGTATTTGTATTTAATTTTTTAGAAGCTCCCTCGATACACAAGTTCAGATCATTTTTCCAAAATTTTTCTCGATTTGACGTTCAAAATGGCGATGGCGTTAACTAGGAAAGGTTAAAAAAAAAAAAGGAAAATGTCTCTTTTTTTGTTCGATCTTCTCCATCTCAGGTTATTCTGGTCTTTCAGTGAAAAGTGTTGGAGTTATTCTTGGATCCAGACAATTTTGTAAATGATTTTCCTCTCGCATATTACTTGAGTTTTACAATTTGACTAACCGTTTTCTTTCTTTTTTTTTTCTCTGTGGTCTGTTGCATATGCTACATCTATATCTTACAATCATTGCTGACTATTATTTTGGTCAGGATTGCGTGATGCATTTGAAAGTAAAAATTCCAAAGTAGCTTGTAGGTCCTATTAAAGTAGTTTCTTATTTTCTTTCATTAGATTTTTATATGGTAAAAATATAATGTTTTCGTAGAAACTAATAACGTACTTTTAGGTAATGTTTCTGTTTCTATTTTTTCATTAATGTTATTATTATTATTACTTTCCCAATTTTAAAGTTCGCGTTTTGAAATGGCATTTAATAGGCATCTTTGAACAATTTCCATGAGTGCAGGTTTCATTGATTTGATGTAGGTTATCGACTTTTTATGCGTGCACACAGAATTTGATTTTTACATTTGTCTTTCTCTGTAGATATCTTTTTAATCTATTACCTCATGGGTATTGAAGATTTTCTACAGCATATAACGTATGGATGACAAAAATATGGTTCGAGAAAAATTACCGTTAGTATAATTACTATTAATAATATCTTCAGAGATTTGCTTGAATCATTTCATCCCAAGCAAGGCAATAAAAGCCAGAAACATTTAAAGGATTACTGAGAGTGAAAAGAAACAAACAACAACAACAAAAAAAACCCTAAAAAGTCCCCCAAAAAACAGAGAATAATAAAAGAAAAGGTTTTAAGGAAGATGACGATTGACATTGCAGTTAAACTTTCGAATATCGTAGTTAACAGGAAAGGAGTAAACTGGAATAGAATTTAACAAGCAATAAGTGTGAGAGAAGAAACTATCAACAGAAAGGTTATGGTTACAACTAGTGATTTTGACAGTGAAATTATGAGACCTAACTGACAATCTAGTATTTCGCTTAAATTTTTGAAGTCGATGTGCTAACAAGGAAATATCTATGAAAAGGAGAAAAGAGGTCCTACATACGGTGGTGGGAAAGTGACTGAAACTGATATGACAGGTCAAAACCGATAATGCTGCAAATTCTTCTTGGGATTTTGTCAAACATCTCTAGATATAAAACTGAAGCACCGGACCAGATATGAAAGCAATATTCGATACATGGGTGAATAGTAAATTTATAAACATGCATGATATATTCTGGCAAGAAACATTTTCAAGCACGCCAGAACCGACTTTCCTAGCAGCAGGCTTAGTAATTGATTCATTATAATCATCCCACTTCATGTCAGTGGAAAACGTGAGACCAAGAATGTACAGGGTTGCTCTCCTGGAAGTTAGCATCAGCCATGCTGATGGAAAGCAAAAAAAAGTTTCAAGATAATTGATGGAGGACAGTTTCGTTTTAGAGGCTTGCCCATTCTTATCTAAAGCTTGTCGTATATACATTTTTAGTAATAACCGTCAATATATCAGCAGTTGACCTAGAGAAGCGAAAACCATATTGTTTATCCGAAAAAGAAACCCTGTGAGGTAAGATGCTTAACCAATTCGGAGTTAATTAGAACATCTAGTACTTTGCCAAAGAGAGGTAGAAATGTAATAGGTCTATAGTTCGAAGGATCAGATGGATCTCCAGAGTTCTTAAAAACAAGAACTGCAGAAGAGGATTTCCAACAAAATGAAAAACAGTAAGACATCTGTTGCACAAATTTGATAGAACTGGGGCCAATTAAGGGCCACATATTAAGGGATTTATTGATTCACTGTATTGAACTTATCTGTAAACACCATAATCGTAAGTTATTTACAATTTTTTTTAAAAAGCTATCATCAAATTTCGTTGTAGAATAGTAGTTAGCTTTCAAAAAAGAGTAAAATAGAACTCGATCCCCACCGGGTGCTCAAGAAATAAGCCTAAAGTATGTCCAGCAAGTTTGAATTGTTGGATTTGTACAATTTCTGAAAATGACAGCATCTTATGCAGTAGGTGTATATTTTTACACTGACTCGTTTTTTTTTTTTAAATATAGATTCTGGTTTTAAATGTCATGTCCTATCTGGCTCTCCATTGATTGTCTTTATTATCTGTGAATTGCCATGATTCTGGAAAAGATAGTAGAGTGATTTCTTGTTGCTTTCTGCATGATTTTCTTTGTAGTTTTTCTCCCAGAATAGCTGCTACCCAAGGCAATATAGCAAAATTAACATGCTGTTGAGTCCATAACTCGTACGGGAAGAGATGGATTCATGCATTTAACATGGATACAAATGAAAGAATCAGACAACGCATAAACTTATTTTAATATTAGGTTGGTGCAAAAATAATGTCGTTTTTTGACGCTAAGTTGAACGTTAAAAAAACGACATTATTTTTGCACCAACCTAATAATTGAAGCCCTTGGAAAATTCCAATATTATTATGAAGGAATGGGTACTAATACAGCTTCTGAGATTGAAAAAATACTCGTGATACGAATTTTTCTTATAGGAATAATGTCTTTAAAATTATCGAGAAAACAAAGTATATTTACACTGCTGTAATTGGCTGATGTTATAGTAAAGATAGCGTAGTCGATTAAATATCGGACTACTTGTCAGTTGTAAGCTTAATCCTTGGATTTGGTAATGTTGAAAAGTCATGTAAGTGAGTCAAAGTTAAAAAAGACTGGATTTATTTTTTTTTTTTATTACAGCTTATCAACCATTTGCAGGTTATTTAAACCAGAAAATAGTTTTAGATTGTAAGAATGTTTTTGAGATAATAATGATTTACAAGTTCGACTAAATAACCCAGGAATGTGTCGTGAGTGGTGGATTCATACTGTTCCTAAAGGTATTTGTGCGTCAGTGAATATAAAAAAAAACGAATTGGAATTGGAACTTGGCTGTCCGATTAAAAATTCAGACTTGACATCCTTTACACCACCCACACATCCAAGCTTACAGCACTTGGTATTCCCAAGCAGTCACCCATCTAAGTACTGATCAGGCTCGACGTTGCTTTATGTCGGTTATCGTACGGGAACTGGTGTTTCAACGTGATATGGTAGCTAACCAAGACTGAAGAGTATTAAGTTCCTAAGCAGGAAAGTGGAATGGGAACAATGTACACTCTGTAGTTTAAATAAGGAGATCGTTTCGAAATTCCAAGACAGACACCTGACAAAAGTACACGGTCTATTTATATTAATCTCCGCTGCCTTAACTTCAGGGAAGATGCCATGTATTTTCCGGAGAGTGTTCATCCCTGTCGCAATATCGCTCCACCAGCCTCCTTAGAGCCATCAGTAAAATCTTATTAATAATGTAAACACCCTGAATTTTCTCTTGTCATCATGCACGGTCGTATTATTCAATGAGGATACTTAGTTTGGATGTCTATTGAAACTAAAATTCCAATCAGACCTCAAGTGAAAGTCGCGATCTATTTCAAAAGATGCTGTAAAAATGGTCGGTTAATTCTACCGCTCTAGAAAGTACCTGACCTTCTCTGCAATAGAAGAAAGAATGGAATATTGCTGTCATATCTCGGCGGGAGATGCCCAACCCTCACGTTCAAATCCTGGTAGAGTTCAAAAGCATTCAGTCAGCCTTGTTTGGGGATGACTTATTTCCAGCATCAGTCAATCAGTTATGCGCCATCCGGGATACCCGTCTTTTGATACATGTCTGACGAGGCAGATATTTCCCGCAGTAGGTTGCCATTTCTTTCTGCGCTAGACCAGTTGTCATCCAAAGCTATAGAACACGGTCCGTCCTGCTATTTAACCATAGCTGAGAGCGTGGTGGGTGGGGGAAGAAGAGGATTCACACCTTTTCCAGGGGTATTAACACGGAAGTGAATGTAATAGATTCGACTGGAATTCGAAACAACGCCTCTTTACTTTGCAAGCTTATGGCTACTCTATCGCCATTTCAATGGTAAATGTCCAGACGATCACCATTCTCTAGTTCTACATTATAGATAAAATCCGCCATTCTATGTCTATAGAGTCTAAGCACCATCACTTACTATGTATTCCAATGGTAAAGAGGAAAATCCACTCATACAGACTTTCCCCAAGAATCGCTACTTTGTGAGGCAGACTACTGCGTTTACGCTTCCTCGAGCACTATGACCCTAACCTCTTCAATTCAATGACCTTCATTCTTTTATTTTCATATCACACACCAGATTCGGTAAACGTCTATCTTACGTGATCTTGAGTCTTGTACTCGGTGAATATTAATAAAATCTACGATATGCTGATATTTATAGCAAAGCATATAATAATATTTCCTTATGTTAAAACTTAAAAGAAAATGTCGCATCTAATTATGCAATGCAGTTTTAGGCAATAAAATTATTGCCCAATCGATTTTAGTAAAATATTCAGGATATTTAGGTAACAAATATGCGATATGAAGTTTAGCTTATAATATATCATTTTGTTAGAAACATTGAGAGTTATAACCTCAAAAGATAAACAAGTTATCGTAAAATTCTTAGGTGACGAGATCCCAACTTAAGCAGTTGCAAACAAGTTCAACGTAGATCACGACATAATGAAAAAAAGAAATTGGAAATTGGAAATATTAGCAAGAAAAAAATCACGAAAAAAATGGCTTGTAAAATGTCAGATAAAGAGATTTAAGGAAACAAAACTAAGAAGTGAGAAAAGATGGTTGAGAAGCAAAAAGTTATTTGACGGGCATAAGAAGAAAGTTTCAGTAGATTAAAAACATTGTTTAAATACATGAAAGAAAACAAATTACTACATTAAAGGTAAGCATAAAAAGTGAAACGTGTCATTTGGGTGAAGATGTATATGAAAAATGATTTCTCCACAGTAATTCAATCTAGTGAATATATTCATGCACGCAAATGCCTTTTCATTTTTTGTGCAATGTTAACTGTTGACCAACTTTGCCCTCCAAAAACTTTCAAAGATACCAAATTAATGGAATGAACCCGAACTCTTGAAATATTAATCGAATAGAAAAACTCTCGTCCAACATTAAAATAGATGTAGATGAGAACAGAAAATATTCACAGACGTCTTTTAGGAAGCATGAAAAAAATATTGAATTAAGGAATGTTAAATGAGAATCGCTAGACAGATTGCTGAATAGAATATGATGTCAACAAATTCAGGCTACCAGTAAAAATAATAAAATGATAGTTTACTATTGTATTCGTCAAATATTTTCTCTGACAGATGTATTAATGGGTTTATATATATGTATGATTAATTTTGTTTGTCTGCATAAAAAAATGAGCGTGTTTGAAAGAAAACTGTCAGGTTACACTGCGTCCCGACTGCCTCCTTAGGAAATCTCGCAGGTTAGTATTTATGAAGGAGGAAGACTTCGTTCTAATGTAGACAGGTCACCATAACAGTTTCCAAACTCGATAGTGTTCGAAAGCGTCTCCGGGTCTTTTTGGCTGACGAATTATTTTCCACCCTCCAACCTCTTTCTCTCTTTTACAGACGGGATGTGTCAAGCCTCTTGCTGCTTTGTCGCTACTTCCATGGAAAATGCTCGAACGATCTGCATCCCTTGATTTCACTAGGTTTAACTTTCACATCTACGACCCACCATATCACTTATGTTGTAGCAAACCTGCCGTATTTCCTCCTTATTCCATCGGTGATAAGTCAGTTTCACTCAAACAGCTTCTTCCCGCGAAACACTGTTCTGTGGAAACGACTCCCAAGAAGATGTTTCCTCGATCACAATGATCTTAACCTGTTCAAGTCTAGGGTTAATCGTTATCTTCCCCTTCTATCCGTATAAACTACCTCTTAACGTAAACCCTCTACTGGGAATGGCCCCCGGACCTTGTACAGGGTGAAATTTACTGTAAAAGAAAATAAAAAAAATAACAGACAACCGATAATAAAGATCAATGAAAATTTCTTCATTTCGCATTTGTGTTGTCATACATATGCATGCGCATGCGCTCAAAGTCAACATCGACATTGAGTTTAATGCTACCAGGATGCATAAAAGATTTTTACGTGATAACGCGATACTTATATTAAGAATAATGAACCAGCATGTAAAATAATAGCAGATTTATTGTTTTTCTATATGTCATTAAAAATCATCAAATCAATTATTTGAGCTTCTTAGAGAACGCAGCAGAATCAGACCAGAAATAATAGAAGAAAAGTGCGGGTTTGTTAAAGATACTGGAACAAGGAACGTGATATTTCTACTCAGAATGATATCAGAAAGAGCAATGCGAATGCAGAAAGACGTCTATCAGTATTTTATAGATTATGGAAACTACGCTACAAAGACCTATTGGAACTACTTAGCAACGTTGGCATATTTGGGTAGGATATTAGAATAATCAATAACTTATACTAGCAGTAAACCATCTGCATACAAACAGAAAATGAGTTCAGCTTATATAGAAAAATATAAAGCTATGTCTTCTCATCGGGCTTATTCAGTTCATATAGCGAGGCAATTTCTAGAGAATTAGAAGTCCTACGCTGTTTCATTATTGGCAACCAGAATCGTATCATAAGATATGCAGATGACACAGTATTGATAACAGAGACGAAAAGAAATCTACAAAAACACCTACAGAAGGCAATGAAGAAAAGCAAGGCGAAAGGAGTAAACATCGTCTGCAAGTAGAAAGAATGCATGGTTATTAGCAAAAGGATGAACCTAAAATCAAAATAACAAATTGGTGATACAAAAATCAAACAAGTACAAAAACTTAAATATCTGGGAAAACAGATGACGGAAAGTGCGATACTTAAATCCGAAGGCGCATTTGTATTGCTAAAGATGCAATCTAAAAGCTAAGCAGAAAACTAAACTACAGGAAAACTTCGTTAGAAACAAAGAGCAGAGTACTAAACTGGTACGTGGTATCTGTCCTCCTGTATGGTAGTGAATGCTGGACAATCTCCTCAAAGATGAAGATGTGTCTTGAAGCAACAGAAATGTCGTTCTATAGAAGGGAGTCAAGGATACCTTTGAGCGAACATGTGAGCAACAACAAAGTTTTAGAGAAAATGGAAACTAAAAGGAAATATGCTTGACATCGGGTAGTGACAGTTGAAATTTCTAGGGTATATAAGGAGGAAAGAGGTCTTAGAAATGCTGATACTCATAGGACAGATTGAAGGCAAGAAGTAGAAAGGAAAACAACGCATAGCATGGCTATTGAACTACAGTAAATGGATGGTGGAACAAGGTTTAAGAGAAATACCAAAAATACAGCATTTAGTAAGAGTTATGAAGGACAGGAAATTGAGGAGAGCCATGATCGCCTACGTGCTGAAAGGAAACGGCACATAAAGAATAAGTTCTATAGTTATAAACTGTTTTAACTTTTCAGTCAATATAAATTGTAATTTTTAAAGAGAAAATAAAAGTGTCTTTCATAACCTATATATCGAGGATCAGGAAACAAGAGCCAACAGCTATTATCAATCATTTCATTGTGAGTTCATTCCGTTTGTCTTAAAGCTAAAAGATATTGTAGTTTTGAAAGAGACGAGTAATAGATACTATGACTTATACGAATGTATCATAGAAATAATACGGATCACAATGAATAGAAATAATACGGATCACCATGAATAGAAATAATACGGATCACCTTGAATAGAAAAAATATGGATCACCATAAACAGAAATAATACGGATCACCATGAATAGAAAAAATACGGATCACCTTGAATAGAAAAAATACGGATCACCTTGAATAGAAATAATACGGATCACCTTGAATAGAAATAATACGGATCACCATCATTCATTATTTGCCATAAACGCTGAACGATATGTCGATAGAAATGTCATGAGTAAACCAGGAAATACCAATTTTTACTGTTAAATTTCTGTAATTCACTACTTCCCTAAACTAATTCGGGCGAGTTGGTTTGTTTGACAAAGCGTTAAATGTTGGTGTGCAATACAGTCTATGATAATTTAGCCCGCGGGTTTTTCTTTTCCCGATTAGATTCTCGGGCATATTTTTAAAACATGTTACTGATTTTCTTTATTTAGCCCTAATATGAATATAATCGTGTAAAATATTTATAAATGCTGACATTTTTGCTTTCAGGAAGAGTGATTGCCCGGTTATCTAGAATCATCATCTTTGATTAGTAAATAGGAGAAAATATTTGGTATGGAAACGGATGAAAAACACAAGTCAAAATGTAAGTTTTTAAGATCCACTGAAGTTGTCAATACGATTGTGATATAACTAGTATCAGTTGTATAATAATAACAAAAATAATTACTATGGCTTCTAATTTACAGGGTGGTCCGTAAATCTTGTCACCCCTATACAAAAAATAATGAGAACAATAGAACAACAAGTAATACAGCAATACAAATCACATGAACTAGATTCAGTTTATTCACTTTCATTGACGCTGTTACACACCGAGAAGGTCTGTGAGAGCTCGTGTTAGTCATTTGAAGTAAAAAATATAATATGTAGGGGTGACAAGACTTTCAGATCAACCTGTACAATAAAAAAATCGTTTTAATTTATAGACTTCAGTTAACAAAACTCTTGTTTGATATCTGAAGATCGAATCTTAAATATGCAATAAATTCCATCATTAAAACGAAATTGATCTTTTGAAGTTGGTTTGAACAATCTTTTTTTTCTATTTTTATTCCTTGTTCAAACATAAAAATCGCGATTGAATAAAATGAGACATTCAAAATAAGGGCTTTTTCCCGTTATTGAAATCACCATTTATTTGTTATTAAAATAATATTTCAGACTCTCCTGTAAAAGTGATAGCTACTTTGAATTCATCACCCGGAACAAGCCGATTATAACCAGAATGAATACATTTAAATGACTCCCACATAGACAGGACTATGGTCTCGCTAAGCGCGCACGCGCGCTCACACACACACCCACACAAATATCATACTTAAAAAACACAGCATTAGTAGAAATAATAATTAAAATATGATTCACACGTTAGAAAACAATAATTCTCAGGCACACTTGGCTAAGCGCAAGAGATTAGGTAGACACAGCCCCGCTAAAGGCCTGAAGCTGGCTTCTTACCCTGAACAAAAAGGATCTGTTCATTTCAAGAATCTGGCGCTCTCTGAGTGGCTGTGATTGTAGGCTAAGGAGATAAACACGTCGTTTTTCATTTCCTCTAACTTGAATCTGACTTTTCAAAGCGTTGACCTATCGGAAAGAATAATGAATTTATTAATATTTGGTGCCTGTTACGTAACATTACATAAATAAAGCAGAATTTAGATTTGTATATTTGATCTGTGTTTCTAAAGTAAGTTTGAGAAATAATTTATAACATGTAGTTTAAACAGACGGATTCATTTAAAAGTATTTACACCTTTCATTACATCTAAAATATCAATTTATTCCTTAATATAAAACCAACGATTTCTTCTTCTCAAAAAATATTAAGAATCTTATCTCTGAAAGGACTCAGCATTTATCGAATTGTATCATTTATCTGTCTTTGTGTGCACACATTTTATATTTAAATTTGCAATAATCACATCTTGTCTTCATAATTATTGAATACGAACATTTTACCTGATGGACAGTTTATTTAAACTTAAACATGACAACGGCCAAACGGGTAAAGAGCGATAAAATTCATTTTTTCAAACGCATATTTTCGCTTTAGTTGTCAGGTTGTTACATATATTCGTTCGTTTTTTTTTCCTGATACGCCTATGGTTAAAAAATATTAAATGTCTGAAACTAAATTAATTTTTACATTCTTATTTATTTTTATACCCTAAATGTGTTAAAATATAATTTTTATATTTGTTTTATATATTAGTTTTTATATATTCGTTCGTCTTTCATAATTATTATTTATTAATAGTTATGATTCAACAATATATTCACCCTACATTTTTTACGAACTCCTGCCAATGATCCGCTGACTGTCCAATGCCTCAACGATAGGTTTAAACTCGAAAAATCTATCAAGTCACGTTTTGAGCTCCAGATCATTGTTGAACGCAATACCTTTCAAATTGTTAGAAGGTAATCGATAATGTGTTGCTCTGAAGGGGCGAAATCAGGAGAATATAGTGTGTGTGTATGTGGTAAAGCTTCCTAACCGGGTTCTTTAATTGCATGTTTGGTAATGGTAGTGACGTGGGGGCGAGCATTGTCATGTTGAATAATCACACTGAATCGCCGGTGAGGTCTTTTCATCTCAATTGTATCTTTCAACTTTTTCATTTGTTCCGCATACAGCTTAGCATTGACCGTTTCGTTGTTTTGAGTCATTTCATAGTAAATTAACCCATGCCAGTCCCACCAAACGCTGATCATTCGCTTGCGTGTTTACAGATATGGCTTGGTTCTGAGTTTTGCTTGCTTCTTGGGACTCATTTTTCCCCGCTACATATTCAAATAAAGACACAATTTGTCGTCTCCTGTGATAATCCGATGAAGGAATCTTACATTGTATCTACGAGTTACCTGTTGTCGAGCGAATAAACTGGCATCAACGGAGGAGTTTATTTTTCTCAGTCAATACGTGTTGCATCAATTTCTGAACCTTACCCATTGAGTTAAGATGACGAGAGACATGAGAACTTGCCATTGAGTCAATTCTCTAGCGGTCTTGCGCAGTTTTTTTTAATCAGCATGTGCAATTCATTCTCACTAGACTGAACAGGTCGGCCAGAATACGGAGAGTCTGTGAGTTCGAACTTCCCCTCCTT
The DNA here is from genome assembly GCA_903632075.3 of Acanthosepion pharaonis. Taxonomy (NCBI): domain Eukaryota; kingdom Metazoa; phylum Mollusca; class Cephalopoda; order Sepiida; family Sepiidae; genus Acanthosepion; species Acanthosepion pharaonis. The sequence goes on along the minus strand of CAHIKZ030001790.1, from coordinate 431,212 downwards.
GAAACGGGAAAACCATTTATGTGCCATTCTGTCGGTAATGCAATCATCTCCGTACACAGCACAAATATCTCAAGCAGCCTTGTCGCTGTGATTAAAAGCAAAGAAAAGATGTCGGACATGGTCATTTTTGCCTACTTGCCATTCTGTCTCAAAAAGGCGTCTAATCTGAAATAAAATTTCAGTACCGTTACGCAATATTTTTTACAAGATGACCAGTGTTACTAAGAAGCAAAAAATGCTACGAAAGATTATTTTTCGAGATCACTCATAAAACATCAGAAAAAAAAAAACGAAGGAATATAAGTAACAAGTTGACAACTAAAGCGAAAATAAGCCTGAACATTACTCTTTGAAAACATGCATTTTCTTGATTTTTACCTGTTTGGTCGTTCTCAGCGTGTAAGCATTTACGAAACTATCCATCAGGTAAAATATTCGTGTTCAGTAATTATGAAGACAAGATGTAATTATTGCAACATTAAATATAAAATCTGTGTACACAAAGATAGATAATTGATACAGTCAGATAAATGTTGATTCCTTTTCAGAGATAAGATTCGTAATATTTTTTTAAGAAATCGTTGGTTTTATTTTAAGGAATAACACTGGAAACTTAATTGATAATTTAGATGCAATGAAAGAAGTAAAAAAAAAAAAAAAACGTTTGAATGATCCAGTCTATTTAAACTACATGTTATAATAGACTTTAGTGAAACAGAAATAACATGCAGACGGGTCAAAGAGATCACAAACTGGCTAACTACCTTACTGACTGGTTCTTCCAGGCCTGTTTTCATATAAATAACGATTTAGTTGAACAGATTTACGAGCAGTTACATCAACAGAAATGTTTGATTCAGGAACGACTTGTTTTCAGCGAATCAATTATAATTTGAATGTTAAATGTTTCCACCTGTCCCAGTCGTATTTTGAATATCCGCCCTATCGCGATGTTTGTTAGCAAGTAGAAAATTTCAAGATGTGTAGCTATGAATTAAAGATGGCAGGATCAAGTAAATACAGACATAACTGAAATGTTTTAACAATTAACGGAAGGTGCACTGGAATAACAAAAGCTGCTTTACGAATGCTAAACAAAGTATTAAGGAACAGGAAAAATTCGTTAGAAACAAAGAACAGATTTTCGAAATTATATGTGATATCTGTCTTCCTATAATGCCAGTGAATGCTGGACAATTTCTTCACAGATGAAGAGGCAAAAGATATACGTTTCTACAGACGGACAGAAAAAAACCATGGACGGAGTACGTGAGTAACGAGGGTGTTTTAAGGATATATGCTCTTAGAATAATAAAGAGAAAGATGAAATCTGTGTAGCACATACAGAGGAAAGAGGGATTGGAGAATTTGAAACGCACAGGACATATTGAAGACAAGGGTTGCAGAAAAAAAAAATCGAGTAACCAACCTAACAAGCTTGTTTAAATAGGGACTGGGTAGGATAGTGGTGAAAAAAAAAACGGATATTGCTGACAGCAACAAAGGGTAGGAAACCGTGGATAGCTACGATTGTCCACGTCCTGAATGGACACAACACATAAAAGAAGTAGGTGTCCTCTGTTGTTTCATTAACGGCCCTCTTGGTCCGCTCTCAACTTGGTATGTGTGCTGATAACACAGCGATTTACTCCTGTCTCGATAGTATATCTGATCAGATCGATAAGGTCAAATTGGCGGCTGATCACAGAAACGACCTACAATGTGTTGTTAACTGGAATAAAGACTGGCTTGCTAATATTAACGCCCTCAAAACAAAACTGCTCTTTATTAATCATCTGAGAGACACGTTTCTGCCTTCCATCAACATGGCTGATACTAACCTCCAGGAGAGTGGTTCTTTGTGCCTTCCCGGGCTAACGTTCTCGGCTGACATGAAGTGGAAAGACTATATTGAATCCATTGCTAGGACAGTTACGAAAAAAGTCGGTTCCCTGTGTCGTGCGAGATTCTCTATAGAATTCTAACCTCCAGGAGAGTGACACGTTGCGTCTTCTCGGGCTAACGTTCAGGGTTAGGGTTAGTACAGTGTTACGTACTAATTACTAATGTTAATCGGTAGAAATAATTTACTGCTATGCGTGATCTTCAGTATGCGTAAATTGGGTGAATTTTTTTTTTTTGCATCCACATCAGTGCAGTTTAATGTCTATACATGTATTGCATACATACATAATGCGATGGATAAATTGTCGTATAAATGACAATAACACTGACATCCCGTTTTAACAGATATATTTACCAAAATTACACAAAATTATCTTGAAACACTAAAGAGGAAATTCAACCACGGCCTTCAGACGAATTTGGAACCTCCTACATCTCTTCTGGACGCTCTCCTTGTTTAAGTTGGTGAATGATGTCATAATCCTTGCCTTCACTTTATCTTTGGTGTTACAAAGATTTTTTTTAGTTTCTCGCTCAACTACGCCCCACACATAATAATCAGAAAAGTTGTAGTCTGAGGAGTTATGTAGCCAGATATAAGGGGTGATGTGGTTGCAGAAATTGACTGACAACGATGACTGTGTTCTGCTTGTGTGGTATGGTGGAGAGTTCTGTTGTCAGATATAGGGTCTTCCAGCAGCCACCCTCTTTACCCAGGTAGCATTACCTCTTCAAAGCACTTGACATAGGCCACCATGTTGAGTCTGAGGCATTGTGGGAAGATAAGATGAGTAGAGGCATAACGCCGCCATCACTAATGCTTAATCCAAATACCTTCGAAATCACCATTAGACTCATCCAAATTTTTCCAATTCCTCTGCATTCTCCTCAGATTGACACAAAACCGCTCTGAAATATTCGTATTGGAGCTTCCGGCGCGAATGCCAATCAGTACAGCATGCCGTTTCCAAATTTTTGGCGGAGTGAATAGTGTCATGGGGCTCTTTTTCTCAATGACGGTGCCCAACTAACCCTACTATACTCTATAGTCGAAAAATCAAAAACAAACAACGCGCATGCGCGAAATTAAAAATATAAAATGGCGACAATTTACATATATATATATATATGTAAGGGGTCTGTATACATGTAAGGGGTCAGCACTTCGGCGTGGTGTAATGGTTAGTAAGCTTATCTCGCTCAATCAATTACGACTGAGTAGTGTGCCCGATCTTCACTCGGTGCTCCATACTTTTGACCTTGTGCCACATTTAAGCTACGCTTACTGGGAACTTCGACGTAGTGTAATGGTTAGCAAGCTTATCTCGTTAGGTCAGTTATAACTGAGTAGTGAGTCCGATCCTCACTAGGTGCCTCATACGTTCGGCCTTGTGCCACATCTAAGTCACTGTTAGGAAACCACCATATACATGTAGAGGTGAGATAAATTGTGATTGAGTGCGAATTTTAGCTCTGTTTGCTAATATAAAATCAATTGATTGTAACTATTACTAAATTTCGATGATCATTAATCGTTGAAGTGTCACAGTTAATTTCTGGGGTCGTCTATTGTCTGGCGAAGAGGATTGTCATAAATCAACATAATTTGTTGCTCTGTTCTGAACTTTCAACTTTTGATGTGTAAAGTGCAGGGTGGTGTTTAAGGTGATAATTCTGATAAAGATTCGAATTATGAGGAGAGGAATATGCTAAACAGGTACAACAGTTCTCTTCACATTAAATCTCAGGTTTCTGGCTTTAATGTTCAATAGGTTTAAGTGAATACAAATAGACAGACAGAAATTTCGAGAGAAAAAGAGAGACAGAGAGAGTGTCAAGCGTCTGCGAAAGAAAGAGAAAAACCGAAATAGAGAGAAAGACCGAGAAAGACTGATAGAAAGACAGACAGAAAGACAAATAGAAAGAATGAGAAAGACAGACCGAAAGACAGATAGAAAGACAAACAGAAAGACAGACAGAAGCAGATTGAAAGACAGATAGAAAAACAGACAAAAAGACAGATGGAATGACCGAGAAAGTCAGACAGAAAGACAGACAGAAAGACAGACAGAAAAACAGACAAAAAGACAAACAGAAAGACAGACAGAAAGACCGAGAAAGACAGATAGAAAGATAGAGAGGAAGACCGATAAAGACAGACAGAAAGACAAATGAAAAGACAAACAGGAAGATAGAAAGAAACAGATTGAAAGACAAACAGAAAGACAGATAGATAGACAGATAGGCAGATAAAAAGACAGATAGAAAGACAGATATAATATTTTGTAGTACTCCTTCAATACTCTACCAGATTGCCTGGCCCATACCCTTAAATCGTCTACTATTAAGGACTTCAAAAGTTGATTAATAAGTTGATAATATGCTGAGTGATATTCGCACTGATCTACTTCGTTTAGGTATACAGACCCTCCTCTATTCCTCGTAAGTTGTCTTGTTAATTGTTTTGGAACTTATTGTTCTGTGTTTTTTGTATGTATCCGTCGACACCGGATGCTGGTGCTGAATAAATATATTAAGCACTCATTCTTCTCTGTGTATCTTTTACCTCGACGATACAACAGAAAGACAGACAGATAGAAAGCCAGGCAGAAAGAAAGACAGAAAGGCAGATAGAAAGACAGACAGAAAGAGAGATAGAAAGACAGACAGAGAATTGACAAAGATACAGAGATAATGATAGAGAGATTGATAAACAGTTTCTTAATTTAAGAAGAGAGATAGTTATATAGATATGTAAACTAATAACATCACAGACAAATCTTTACTGTGACTTCAAGTTTTACGCTATGAAAAAAAAAACAAACAAAAAAACCTTTAGACGTTTCATAACGTGAAACGTAAAGTAAAGATGGATCATTTATGTCTTTAACCTTTGGGGATTTTTCTACCGAAGTTTGCAAGATTACTGACACGTTTCTATCTTTTTTCTTTTTCTCTGTCCGCCTCGAGACGTTATTTTTGTCAAAGTTTCAATCTTTATAGCTAGAGACTGAAAAAGTGAGAATTAACGTTTTGAGTATAATAATAAAATGCCTTGAATTATCGAATAACATAAGATCTCATGTGAAAAAACAAAAAAAAAAACAAAATACAGAAATACATACGTGGATGTAATAATTAACTTGACTCGTAGATAAATCTTGATCTGAATTTTTTCTGTATAATTTTCGATCTTTATGATTAATATTGCCCCTTGAATTAAGGGCATTAACAAAAAAGGAAATTATATTGTAAAATATATGCTAGGCTGAGCGACCTATTTATATAACTGCCAATATGTTTGTGCCGGAGTCCAGAACAAACATGGAAGGAAAGGACAAAACCTGATACTATTTTGTTGATGATAATAAGCTCGACCTGTCGTTAAAGACTTTTTCAATATCTTACACTTTGTTGTAAACTGCCACTCTGCTTGTCTTTTACTTATATCCAACTGATTTTTCTATTCAGTTTGACGACGAAGAACTTTCCCTAAGAATCTGTATTCGCCCAATCACTAATTTGTTCGTTTATACAGTTTATGAATATAATTATTATCTTTGCACAAATAGCATTTTCAGACACGAAAAAAAAACATAAATGAAAAGTTATTCCATTAACCTCGAGAAGTCGCCGAAAGTTGGCAAGAATGAAAAATCTTATTAGCAAATTCCTTGTCTGCGGATTCTTAAGAAAGAGAAAACGTGACAAAGAAGAAACGAACAACATTTTGCGTCGTTTGCCAAAGAAGGAACAGGTTAATTACTATAATAATCCCTTGTTAATATTCCGAAATTATGTTAGAAAGCAGTGTGGCGTAAATTGTTGGGTATAATAAGACATTAGAGAGATGAAATTACTCAATGAGCATTAGACTTCTGTGTGATATATAATTATATTTATTTTGATAAGGCTATATGAGTTTACTTTTCCGCAAGCCTATACCAATGAGAAATATATGTAAATAAATATGCGAAATACAAACGTATAAATATGAACGTATATTTCAAGAGGTAACTGGAAATGTATTAAAGCGAAAAGCCTTGAATCAACAGCGATGTGGTCCTATAGACAGAGACTGAGAATACCACGAATAGAACATGTGAGCAAAGAGGAAGTTCTAAGGAAAATGTCAAATAGAAAGATACATACTTAAATAAAAAAAAATCAGGTGAATTATTATGGGAGCCATTATGAAGAAAGAGGTCTTCAAAAAATTTAACTCATCAGGACAGAGTGCAAGGTAGGTAAGATTTTTTAATTGTAGTGTTTTAATTTAGTATTTTTTATATGACACTTTTCTGCTAAAAAACATATAAGTAATTTGTTGCTATACTTGTAGTTGACTTTATTTATTTTGGGCAGCAATTTTCTTATATAAAGAGCTTCCAGAATTTTATGCTTTTGCTTATTATTATCTTGATGAAGGCCAGATATATTTTCGAGTGATATCTGTCTAAACTGTGAATGTGGATACTTTATACACCCACCAAGAAATTAATTTGTGGACTTGAAAGGATTTAAACTAAAATAAATAGACATAATCTCAAAATAATTTAACCAAACATGCTTGAATAAAAATATGCTGTCAATATATATATATATATATATATATATATATATATATATATATATATATATATTAGTATATATACATACATCTTCCAATCACCCGCCATATGTAATCAAACAGATACCAAAATCGATTAACTGCAGACTTTCCGACTATTCTTCCAATGAAATCATATTTAACAAAGCTAAGAAAGACTGCGAAACAGTCATAAAAGATAGTGGATTCCCGGCAAAACTCACATACACACCACAGAGCACAAAAAAATCGAAAGGGACGAAAAATATCACATGGTTCAATCCACCGTACAGCAAAAACGTAAAAGCAAACGTAGAAAAAATAACGTAGAAAAACTCTTACACAAACACTTCCCGGAATCAAGCACTCTACACAAAATAATCAACAAAAACACAGTAAAAATCAGCTACAGTTGCACCGAGAACACGGGACAAATAATAAAAAAGCACAACAGGAACACTAACAACAAACCACCCGAACAAATTAAACCCACGCAGAAAAAAAAAAATGAATATGTCTTAAACGGTAATTAAACTATACTAAGCTACGGTAAAACCTCCAGATAATGAAGAAAAATATACATAGTAGCAACTGAAGAACGCTGGAAACAAGGAAACTGTGCACACAGAACATCTTTCACAAATAATAAATACACGAACAGCACAATGCTTTCTAAGTATATCTGGAAAATTAAAAACAAAACGCAAATCACACAAAAACATCATAGAAAATAAGGAAAATATCATCAGCCTACAACAATCAATCCAAAACCTGCATGGAGGAACAATAGCTATTACTACCTTTCCTGACCAAAATAAACTACTAAATAAACGATCTGAACTCATCTCAAAATGCAGACTTGAAAACAAATTCTTACTACGTTACTTAAAAGCCGAAAACTGAAAAGAATAAATAAAAATAAACAAAATAATAATAAAAAGACAAGTAAAATAAATTAACCCAAACAAATAATAAACAAATTTAAAATCCTCTCCCGTTAGAATAGACTATATGAAAATAAAAATAAATAAGTAAAACGAGTAAAGATAATCAATCCAAATAAATAAACAAGTGAAGTAAGTAAATTATAAACAAATTAACAAACCACTCCCGCCAAAATAAACGTTAGATTAGACTACAGCAATCACTCTAAAAATTGGACGAAAAAATAGTTAGTATATAAACGATCAAATTTTTTTACTACGTTACTTAAAAATCGAAAACCGAAAAGAATAAATAAAAACAAAAAATAAATAAGAAAAAGCATGTAAAATAAATTAATCCAAATAAATAAGTAAATAAACAAATTCACAAACCTCTCCCGTTAAAATAACCGTTAAAATAAATAAAAACAAAAAAGAAATAAGCAAAGCAAGTAAAAATAATCAATCCAAATAAACAAATAAACAAATTAAAAAACTACACCCGCCAAAATAACAGCTACTAATCAATCCAAAAATTGGACGAAAATATCTTCCTAGACCAAAACAAACAATCAAATAAACGATCTGAATTAATCTCAAAAATTCTTTTACTACGTTACTAAAACATCGAAAACCGAAAAGAATAAATAAATATATAAAATAAAAATAAATAAAAAAACAAGTAAAATAAATTAACCAAAATAAATGAATATATAAGTAAATAAACCACTCTCGCCTAAATAACCGTCAGTAAGGACTACCCACAATGCACCACTGACTTGTATATATATAATCGAGAAAAACCCAACACATGTGGCCTGTCGATTGCGTCTTTCAGGAACCAGTCTGTCGCATCTGAATGTTGACTTCAATTTTATATTTACATACGCTCTATCTCTTATATTGAGCTTTTATCCCATAAATATTGCACACCTTAAAACTGTATTTCTTCATATATATATATATAAGAGATATATGTGTGTGTGTGTGTGTGTGTGTGTGTGTGTGTGCGCGCGTCGATGTGTGTGTGTATGTGCGTGCGCACGCGCGTGTGTGTAGGGCATAACTGTACAGCGATTTTTTATTTATGTAGATTAGATTGTAAGCCAATAAAAGTTTTTCCTAGTTTATGGTGACAATTTAAAACTAGCAGCGAGAAATCAATTTAAACAAATGTACACAACCCTATCAACAGGAAAAGAGAGTCTTTGATAATAAATTATGAAAGCTGAAAATGTCCAGGAGACATTGCACAATTTATTTTCAATTTCTCTATGGAAACCACTAAGAGATCATATTTCAGGCCAGGAACCGTAGAAACAAAACAAACAAATAAATAAATAAATTCTAAGAAACAATTTTATCTGGTTTTTTAAAACAATATAGAGACATATATTTCTTGAGTGAGACGTTTGGTAGACGAAATAAAATACTGTTTAAAATAAACGGAACGTCTACTCAAATACGGGTATCCACTAAATGTAACGCTATCTATCTATCTATCTATCTATCTAATTAATAATCAAACAAATCGTTTTACCTCATATGGGGAATAGGAGATTTCGGCAGACGACGAAAGCGGTCGTCTGTTCTGTGTCCTTTCAGGATGTAGCCGATCATGGACCTTCACTTCCCCTTATCCCTTGTGGTTCTCAATAAGTTTCGTCCTTCTGCCACCTCCCCCACACCACGTTTTGTCATCCACCTGCTTAAGGCCGCCAGGTATGTCATGCGTTTTTTCCCTTGTCTCTCTTTCCATCTATTCGACCCGTGAGTATCAGATTCTCCCCTTTCTTCATTATGTGCTTCAGGAACTTCAGCTGCCTCTTCCTGATGTTAAGTATAAGCCTCCTTCTTGTTTTCATCCTCTCTAAGACTTCAACTTTGCTCACACGCTCGGTACATGATATCCTTAGCATCCTTCTGTAGAACCACATCTCCATCGCCTCGAGTCTCTTCTTCGTCTTTGAGAAGACCGTCCGACATTCGCTACCGTAATGGAGGACAGATGTCACGTAACAGCTCAGTACTTTTTTCTTTGCTACCAAAGATATCCTCCTGTCTCGCAATACACTGCGCAGCTTTTGGAATGCGTCCTTGTACCTCCCAATACGTCAACGGATATCAGTGTCGCATTTTTCACAAAATGAAAAAAAACAAAAAAAAACAACAAAAACAAAATAAAACGTATAACCTACTTCAAAATGACTTCTTCAGACTAAATAATGGTTTTATTTATGGAATCCACATCAAGTGATACTAAATTGAAGATATATGTAAAGTTGCAAAATAATGGAATTCAATCCATAAGAAAACATATTACAATTAGGCTGAACTAAGAAAATTCCTATCCAAAGAATTTAGGAAATCAATTGGTTAAAACGTTTGACTATCTAAATGACGTCTTGAAAGATATAATCCATCTAGAGGAGGACGACAAACAATATGTAACTGTCCCTATCCTCTTTCATTTCCTTTATTTCATGAGCTCTCCATTATTCGAGGTGGATAGAAATGCGAGATATGCGCTTAGACTGTCCTCTTCCATCAACCGCAGCGATTTTCTGATCAAGAAAAGAAAAGAATAAGATGAGTAGCATATTTTGTTAGCCTTGCATTTGTCTGCTGTCGGAAATCTGCAATTGTTGGTCGATGGGCACGAAAATGTTTTTGGACAGGATTTCATTTTAAACTGCTACTCTGCTGGAGATGTCAAGTATAATGCTTTGAAGGCATCTATAAGAGCGCTGGCGTATTTGTCAGAAACAAATATTAGATTGGCTTTCCTGGATGAATACGTCAATCATGAAGAGCACGAAATGTGGAAGAATTTGGAGAAGCCGGAAGGCAAGAAAGAATTGAAGAGATTAGAAGGAAAATAAAAATAAAATATTTCCAGGAAGACACCTGAGTGACTTTGCTACCCGCCTTACAAGGATATTCGAGTTGTTTGAGGTCGCTGATGTAGAGGAACCCTGAAGTAATGCGCTAAGAACCATAAATACACATGCAGCAATGAAGGGCATTGTTCAGATACAAAAATCCCAGTTACTCGAGTACGAACGCTAGACCCAATTCCTTTTGATAATTGTCGAGCACCAAAGAAAATTTGTTATCAAGCCAACCAATCAACGGGTTGTATACATGAATAAAAAAATAAACAAAACAAAACAACAAAATCGATAGATTATAAACTGAATTATAAAAAAAAATAGATTCTATTGACGTTATTAACTGATATATTTCTTACGTTTATTTTAGCTGAATTAGTTGAATATTAAATGAAAAAAATACCCGTTTTTATAGACTTCTAAAATGAAGCGCTAAAACCTCCTTCCTTGGAACCATTCAGTCATTAGTGTCTTACTGCCGGTTGTCCTCATCAGGTAAGATAGATACATACATGCACACATACATACATTGGTATTCCTCATAATGTAGCCGCACTTTGGTTAGAAACTTATATTTCATTACTTTCTATTTCATAATAATTCTTAAAGCAAACACACAATAAGTGTTTCGCGTTATGCTCAAAGAAAAGTTTATCCTAACTGCTTGAATATTTTAATAAAATATTTATAAATTTTTCAAGAGCTGTCCTTATTGCAGTATGTTACAGTTTTGCTCTTTGCTCTTTTGTATGTAATTCCTTGCGAAATTACACTAAATTGGGATTTATTGCGGTAAAAACACAGGTTTACACGTCGGCAACCACCTCACGCAATAAAATATCTAATCAATAACTGCATCAGTAAAATAAATTAGTCTGAACTGAAATCCTGTCTTTACATCTATTTATAATAACAGTGCCTGTCCATGCCTTTACAAAATTGCTAATTAGTTACCCTATCCTCATATTAATACATCTCTCAGTTGTGGCTCTGTCTTCCGGCAGAATGCGACTCAGTAGTGACTTCTGTCTGCAGCTGACGAAAGTAAAGCTTTGAGGTGCCCAGGCCTGTGTAACAGCAGCCCGAGGCTGTACCCTCTCATTGTACTAGAGAAGGGCGATCGCCATCGGGGCCAGCGCAACCGACGGAGAATTTTTGTACCTGGCCCGAATATGCGCGTTCGGGTTCCTCACATAAAAATCCGACCTCGTGTTATATCCCGTCTCGGCCGTAAGGCTTGGTTAAATACGACAAGCGTTCAACTGTTGCCAAAATAAAGTATCAAAACTACTCGAAGTGTATTCAAGTGTTCTACTTAAGGATTTACTTTGAATTACTTTATGTTTATAACTGAAATTAAATTCTGCATGTATTATTGCTTGTCAATTGTATAACGAAAACTAAATCTAACGATATCTAAAATTTGAGCAAGTTTCACTTAAAAGTAATCTGCGTTATCGATGACGGAAGAATACTGAAAATCATTTCGATTTAAGTCTCCATTTAGCTACTGTTACAAAAGAATTCAAGAGAAAAGAAAAGTTTATTATTATTATTATTATTCCTCAATAACGATGCTGTGGTAATTTCAAACTGCGTTGAATGACTAGCGATTTCGTGGTTATTACAAACTGTGTTGAATGAATAGCTTTTAGCATACAGAAATGAGACTTGTTTAAATGTTTCTTTATGGCAGGCTTCATTGTTCCATTTGATCCACTTTATAGCCAAAGGCTACATTAATACTTGAAAGCATTGAACAAGTAGAAATCAGAGCAAATCGTGATCAAAGAAAACACTTCTATAGATTTCTGTAACGCTGCTTGACTATTTTTCAACGCTGGGATCTAAATGCATTATTAAAAGACGTAAAGTTTCTTTCTTTGATATTGCCAACTTCCGATTAGATGTAAAGACAGGATTTCAGTCCAGACTAATTTATTTTAGTGATGCAGTTACTGATTAGATATTTTACCATTTTGTGTGTGAGGTGGTTGCAGACGTGTAAACCTGTGTTTTTACAGCAATAAATCCTGGAGTTAGTGTAATTTAGCAAGGAATTATATACAAAAGAGCAAGGAGCAAAATTGTAACATACTGCAATAAAAACAGTCCCTGCAAAATTCATAAATATTTTATTAGAATATTCAAGCAGTTAGGATAAAATTTCCTTTGAGCATAACGTGAAACACTTATTGGGTATTTGCTTTAAGAATTATTATGAAATAGAGAGTAATAAATTATAAGTTTCTAAACAAAGTGAGAACTTCCAATGAATGTATGTCTCTATCTATCTATCTATCTATCTATCTATCTATCTATCTATCTATCTATCTATCCAGGTAGGATGAGAACGAATGGATTTTAATTCCAATGTTCGTAACATTTAATTTAAAAGAGGGATCAATACAGAGAAGAGCAAAATATTATTTATTTTAGTATATTAAAATAAAAACATGTTAAAAATCGCTATACAATTTCTATCGTATTTCAACGCATATCAGTGCGTCTCCTCAGGCAATTTTAAATTACTGGCGAGTGCACTCACCAGTAATTTAAAATCGCCCGAGGAGTAATATAAATCTCTTTACACTAGCAAACTATCAAGTCTTTTTATTCGTCTTTGCACGTAGACGAACAACAACAGAAAGATATTTTACACGTGAAAACCCATCAAATATGTGGGTAGGTTTGACGCAAGCGTCATTCAGATTGATCTGAATATATTTACAGTCGTCAGGATGTTTCTTCTGATCTTACTTTCTTTCGGAAATCGTGAGGCGCTCTCCGATGCACGGGCTTCGAGAAAACAGGCATATACCTGGCCAGGTATAATCTAAACTGTACGCATGTTTTATTAATTACAGTCATATTTTTGACTTCGTTTGCAATCCCATGTTATTTTACATCTCTAAGTTGTTTTCTCACTTGTGAAATAAACATCATTACAGTTGTGACCAGAAAGTATGCTGCCATTTTGTTCATAGGAATTCTGAGCTAAAATCGCCGAATATCTTAGTCTTTGTATTTTTTTCTTTTGTCATTTAAATCCAGTTAATCTGACAATAGATAAACACTGTGAGTTCGCGTCATTGTGTGAAATCACTGAAACTATTAGAAAGTTCGAAATCAAAAGAACATTTCTTAATTATTTTCAAGATGCTAACCTCTCCCGTCCCCTAAAAAAGAAAAAAAAAACAAAACAAAAAAAACTAAAAAACAAAACTCGCATATCAAATAAACTAAAAAATATATGTCTGAAAGTAAAATGTATTTCTCCAAATCTAACCGAAAGAAACATTTAAAGAAGTCTGCAAATGTCTATATAAAAGCACAGTATCTGATTTCCGTTCATTGTCTGACTATTGCTGTAATAAAAATAACAACAGAAAATAATGTTTACCTTAACCTATCATGTAACTGAGAAAAGAAATCGGTTAGTAGACACAAAACTATGTCTTTGCTCTTCACAATCTGCATGTGCTTGCCAAAAGCTAATAGTCAATACACTTATTCTAGCACTTTCCTTGGATGCAAATGTTTCCTGTACTATGGCATTTTCGCGCTTCCGAATGTACCGTTTCCTTACATTTAGTAACAAAAATAGAATTTAAAATATATTGTCATATTTCTGTAAATCTTAGGAAGATTGATATTTCATTTTTTATTTGTTCACCACAGTTTCTGCTAAAAACATTTACACACCTCCTATATTAACCCGCTTATTTTCATCAATGCAAATGGATATGTATGCCATTGAAATGCTATATAAAAATAAAGGGATGTTTTAATTGCTTCATATATTCATGCTCTCTTATAATTTAATAGACAGAGACATTTTAGGAAATAAATATTAACTTCCTGTCTGGTGCAATTATTTATCCAATACGGCTTTCATCTGTTTTTTTTCTTTTGATAAGCGATTGGTTGATAAAAAGAAAAGGTTTTTTTTTTTTGCACACGATTAAAATACCGGTTTTCATTTTTCTAAGGCAAATTTCTATTTAATACTTACAACAATTTGCTATTTCAAATGAAGCTTCTGTCAAAATAAATAAGATTATTATTGTGGGGTTTTAAGTTGTATGTTTTCACTGCTGTTCAAGCAAATCAAAATAGAAACCTTTATATGCAATTTTTGAAAAAAAAAAATCACCCCGAACAAGACAAGCAACAACTAAGATGCAAGGGGTTACTGAATATCAGAGAATATGAGAAACATATACTATTAACTATAGAAGACAATAAAAGAATACTCTTTGGTAACAAAGAAAAGAATACCGAGCTGTTACGTGACGTCTGTTCTTTACGGCAGCAAATGTTGGAAGATTTCCTCAAAGATGAAGAAGATACTCGAGGCGATAGAGATGTGGTTCTACAGAAGGATGCTAAGGATATCATGGACCGAGCGTGTGAGCAACGATGAGGTCTTGGAGAGGTTGCAAACAAAGAGAAAGCTTATACTCAATATCAGGAAGAGGCAGCTGAAGTTACTGGGACACATAATGAGAAAGGAGGGCCTGGAGAATCTGATACTCATGGGTTGAATTGAGGTAAAGAGAGACAAGGGAAAACAACGCGTGACATACCTGGCGGACTTAAGCAAGTGGATGACAACGTGGTATGGGGGTGGAAGCAGAGGGAAGGAACTTTTTGCGAGTTGCAAGGGATAGAGGGAGGAGAGCCATGGTCACCTACGTCCTGAATGGATATGGCACATAAAAAGAAAAAAGAAGTTTAGCGTTTACAAATACTGGTAGGGGAATTTAAGCCGCAAGCGTTTTCTGTTAGTTATGCTACGTTATGCTACTTCAATGGAGTCGAATTACTCTTATTTCCGCCATGTTTTATACATAAGAAGGAAGATTTTTTTCTGAGGAAATACTGTTTTATGGGACAGACATCAGTGTTGTTGTTTCCTTGAATAGAAAAATCTTAAGCTCTTTAAGTCAAGGGATAATAGTCATTTATCCTACTAGTACTTATTATTTCCATTTCCAACTTCCTTCCCTTTTCACTCTTATTTCAATAGCATTGATCTCTGCTCCCTACATTGAGTGACCCTTAAACTTTTGCAACGCGATACTAAGTTTCACGAATGGAAGAAGAGGAAGAAGTTAAGAGCATTGCTTCTCTTCTCTTCTTTCTTTCTTTCTTTCTTTCTTTCTTTCTTTCTTTCTCCTACATTTTAACTAATGCATGCGGACGTATGGTGAAAGTGTATGGGCGTACTTCCACACACCACAGCAGCAGCATTACTATGTGATGAGATATTTGATTTCATGCATGTCAACCCCATGGCAGATCACGTGACCAGAAAGAGACGCAGAAGTGCCAAAATTGAAAGATCACCAGTTGAGACATAGAGACTGAAAGAGTCGGATGTCAAGTCCCGTACTTATCTGTCCCGTGGAGCGGTAAAGGCGGTAACCAAAGGACAATGTAGATTAACACATAATGAACTACAATTATCTCGATCATCAACTTCGAGGACTATTAGCATTTGGATAGACAGATAAAGAATATTAAAAATTATCCATAAATGTGGGCATTCTGGTGTTATAAAATTATCATTTAGATTCAGTTTTCTTATACGAACATATTGGCATATTGACTCTGAGAGACAGACAAGTAATACACGAATTCTGTTGACATGACTGAAAACCTTGTATTAAATGCTGCCCACACTGCATGTCTAACAAAGAAAGTCTTTCTTTCATTTCTTTTTTTCCCTATTTTTACGGCTTTTGTGTTGTGGAATGAAACTGTATCTATCAAATACACTCCATGTGTCTGCTGTTGTTAATTTACTAATTACTGAATTTTTTGTATCTTGTTCCTATCTTCTAGACATCACTTTTCATATTGGAACCCAGGAAGTCATAACCTTAGTCAAATCTCGTATTCCGACTAAAATAATTAATATCCGACATATTGGCTGTGCCACTTTGTATTGGATGAAATTTTGTAAAATAAAGATGAGTTGACCTTCAATTAGAGAAAAAGAAAAAGGAGGACCGAATAAAAGGGAAATTGAGCAAAACTTGATTGCAACGATGTTGGAAGTGAATGGAAGTTTTTTTTTTCTAATTTATCGTCTGTTCATTTATTAAATTAAAACGTAGAGATAAATAATAGAAAGCACAAAAGAAGAGTAAAATCGAAAACACATAATATTAAGAATCAAACATCATCGATACAAACAAAGTGAAATTCAATTGCAACACACACACACACACACACATGACAGAGAGATAAAAGAATGGGTAGAAATTGTATTTAGACTTAAAGGAAATCAAAGTTAAATATTTTAAAAGTCACTTATTTCAAAAGATAACTAAAGAAAAACCTTTGTCAATCAATTAAAATTAAAGTCATTAAGTAAGTAAAGTTCGACTTTAATCACAAAGGACAAACATTCTCAAAGACTTTAATCAAATCAATGTAATGAAAACGGCAACACAACTGAGGCGATAGAAATAAACAGAATCTTTTTAGATCAAAAAATGTCGCGTTTTTTTTTTTTTTTACTAATTACTGTCGAAGATAAAATCATCATTATGTTTAAGCTTAGAAGCAGTCGTTTCAAACAAAGAAAATTTATTTTCAAACTTACTGTTAATCTTGTTTGTAAGGACTCACCTCACTTTGGACAGAACATTTAGCATCATCCAGTTTCCAGTTGGTTATTCTGTCACAATAAACAATTTGGTACAAAAAGTACAAGAAATATTAACAGCATAAGAATGAAGTCAAAACTACAGATTAATTCAAATGAGTCTCTTACATAAATCACCAAAGGTGATTTAACAGCCGCAGTTTTTAAAAGAACATAAATAGATTTGATAAATCTCAAATATAAATGAGTCCAGAATTTTAATGTCCGATAATTAATAACAGGAATATCACTGAAATTATAATAATTTTCTGAAATAAGTATCGCTGTAACATATTAATCTAACATTGCTACATTTTTAGGATAGTCTGCATTAGTGGGTAGATTAGATTTAAAGTGTCGAATGAAGATTTACGTCTTTAAATGACTTAAGTAGGTAGTTTTAAAAAGGGGACATTATGCTATTTTTTTGTTTTTGATGTCAAAAACAAGAATAAAACAATTTTATGAGGTCATTAAAATAACAGTTTCATTTTCGTGCAGTATAACGAATATATATCGAAAGTTGGAATCGTCGATTAGGGTTCAAATTCGGTACTAGTCTGTCGAGTTCCCTTTCGCATTATTATTATTATTATTATTAATGCTAACCCAATGCAGGGCCCCAGGGCCATACAACGTAGACGGTTATTGTGTGGAGTTGTATTAATATAGGAAAGGTCACGGTTACGGGAAAGTTAGCTAATTCTTGACAAAAATTGAAAAAATGAAAATTTAATTAATGAATAAGGTTGAGGCTGCAACATTAGGAGTATAGAGTGAAGTAGACTTTACAAAGGACCGGAAACCTAATCCTAAATTGGAAATTAGAGATGAACCTTAGCTTCTATTCAAAATCCTGAAGAGGAGTATGAACCGGACGATAGGAAAACGTATATACTGCTATTTATATATTTATTTTTATCCCTGAGAGAAAGGCAGAATTCCATTTCATCTACCATCTATGGATTATATAGCAAGGGCAACGAATCTAAGAAACAGAAATATTTGAAATCCAAAGCAGTAGGTAACCATTCCATATCTTTCCCAAGAAATTCCTAGATGATAATAATGAATGGAATCTAAGACGAACCATGATTCTCTATTTAGTGAAGAGCCATAGAATAATAACTGTTAATGATATTGTCTAAAAGTAAACGAGTTCTTAGTTTTCTTTCATTGGCACCCGTATCCATTTGCATTGATGAAAACAAGCGGTTTAATATAGGAAGTGTGTAAATGTTTCTAGTAGAAACTGGTTTTCAACCGAGTATTTTAGCTTCTGTCTATAGTGAACAAATAGAAAATGGAATATCAATCATCTTAAATAGAAGTGAATATTGGAAAATTTCCTCAGATGAAGAGGCGAATTGTGAACAAATTGATGTGATTTACAAATGGATGCTGGAAATACACTGAACGCAGCATGTGTAATGGGAAGCTTTAAAAAAAAAGGGAATGAAGAAAAAAAAAACACTTCTTCATGGAATAGGAATGAGGCAAAATATCTGGGACACATAATGTGAGAAAATGGCTTGGGTATATTAAAAGGAAGAGAGACAAGGGAAAACAACGTGAAGAATGCTTACCGAAATTGTGCAAATGAATTGCAGAATAGGAATTGGAAAGAATAATACGGGAGGGCGTTCAGTATTGATTTGAGATAAAATAATAGAAAGTTCTGAGAACCATAACCAATTTCTTGAAGGATAGAATAGATGTAGAAGTCGCAGATTATTGTTTTTTAAAAAAAAAGAAAGAAAATGCATTCGCAGGAACTTTCATTTGCCGATTTCACTTTAGATGAATATCAGACTGAAAATTGATGGTAAATACATCTGTCCCGTAACTTATTAATGTCGTAGATGTACAATATATACGGCAAGAATAGGTACAGTGGTGTCTAGGTCAACATAGCCTGACGGAGTGTTTTATATTCAGAATTTTTCTTCCCCCTAGACAGGTTATCATCAAAGAAAAGCGAGACCACTTGGCCCTGTTATTTAACTCATAGCTGGAAGTTGGTTCGAAGTTTATTCGCGCGAAAGTAAACTTAACGAACTGGGGCAGGATTTAGAGTTCTCTTTCCGAGTTGGTAACATTTAGACTATTCGCACCTCTAGAAATATATAAATATACACATTAGTCTGCTGCTGAGTCATAGTTAATGAGCTAGTCTGGGGCAGCATTCGCTTGTGTCAGAATTTTAAGCCTGCCTGGGTGGCCGAATATATGCTGTAGTTACAAACCAAGTCAATAAAAGTAAATGTTTACAAAGATTCATACCTGCATATACCAAGTGTATACATTAACGCGCACAGTGATTGCTGAAAACAAAGCGATAAGAAAGAAAAGAATAGCTCATGTCGATAGACTAATCAACCAATATTAATTCATATTTGAATAAGAAAACGTCCTGGGTATGACGATAAACTACATCCAGCAGCAAGGACTCTCATAGGGAGATTGAAAGCTTTGAGGAGCGGGGAACCACCTCTCAACAGCTGCTGTTCTCATGTCAACCTTGTCCAGGGGTAGTATCACCTGTTACGATCCCAGCTATGGGCAATCAGTGAACAACCCAAACAAAACATTCTGAAAGTATAAAATATATTTTAACAGTAAAAATAAAAGTAATATATTTTTTTTAATATAAAATTTGCCAATAATACGTATTTACAGTAAAACAATACGCACGTATTAATAAATTGTAGCGACTTCACCGAATCCGTTTAAAATACTACAAAAAAATCAACATGTGGTCAGTTTCGTTATCGTTGGCAACCAACTCATTTGATGTATTATTTTGTAAAATATCCCTTTTGTGTTCATATAATCTTTTATTTAGATTTATTGAGGTTTCTCCTATGTATTTCTGTGACAATTATTACAGACGAAGGAGTAAACTCCTCCTTTAGCATATTGATTTGTTTAGTATTGACTAAGTCTTTTATTGATTTGGATGTAGTATTAAGGAACTTATGTTGAGTTTAGATAGATAATTTTTGTTTGTAGATGTGATAACGTGCACAACTTTGCAATAAAAATGCTACTCTGATCCAAGGGAAAAATAATTTACCACAACGTAAATATCTAGAGAGTGCCTTAATCGCATCTACAGTAAATTTCCGCCCTGCCCCTTGCAACATTTCATGATTCCTGGAAGATCGTCTAATATCACAGTGTGGAATATCTACTTACAAAAGTGATGGAAAGAAAAGGAAAATGACTAAATAAATACGGCTGATAAAAAAAAAATCAAATTCCAAAATTCCTAGCACCACTCTGTCGTTCGCATGTATAGTTCTATCAACATAACAAATTTAGTCTGAGAAAGACCTGAATGTTGAAATGCGTCACAAGTAAACTTTTCCATTTTGTGATACAATTTCCCCAGTACTGTTATCTCATATATATATATATATATATATATATATATAGGAAGAATATAGTTTTAAGGTGTGCTATATTTATGAGATAAAGTGCTCAATATTAGAGATACAGCGTATGTAAATATAAATATAAAAGTGAATCAGGCGGCCTGACGATTGCGTCCAGCATGAAACAGCCTGTCGGCTCCGAGTGTTGACTTCAATGTTCACTGTATCACTATATATATATATATATATATATATATATATATATATATATATATATATATATATTTTTCTTTCACACGTCATATTTTTCAGGATGCGGGCTATAATGATTCTCTACAATTTCATGTTTTTGCGGTTAAAAGTAACCTTTGGCTCCTAACCGTTTCTCTCTGTTTTTTCTACATCCGCTTACACAAATTCTTAAGTTTTTCATTTCTCCTTCTGCTTCTTTTCTCTATGCTCTGTGTTTGTTCAACTTTCTAGGCCCTCTTTCTTTGTTATATGTCACCGAAAGCTCAACTGCCTCTTTCTTGTTTTTCTTGAAACTTCCTTGATGCTCATAAGTTCTGTTAAAAATATTCAGCATTCGTCGGTAGAACTATCATTCTCGTTTGAAGTACACCCTTCCTCTGTGTCCATCATTCACTGTCACAAAAGAGATTAGAACTTACGAAAGAAAAAATAAAGTAAATATATGTCGATGTAAAATTTTCATGATCAATTTTATGCACACTGTTTTTTTTAAGGTTATCCAACTTTTTACTATTTTTTCGGGCATATTATTTAGTTATTGTTTGTTTATGGCAAGCATTATTGTTCCGTTTGATCTAATCTATAGCCAAAAGCTACGTTATCTCATGAAAGTTTGTAACAAGTAGAAATAACTGTCGATAAAAGAAAACACTTCTACCTTTGCTGTTTGAATCTTTAAAACGTTGGGATTTCAATGCATTATATCTAGGTGTATCGTTTATTTTTTATATTGCTTACTTCGTCGTTACGGCAGTATTGCAGCAGAGGCTACTTTATGTTATTGATGAATTCATGAGATATATTGCCAGTTTGTGTGCGAGGTAGATTTAACTTTAAATTGATATTTTAAAATCTATTTTGCCAGCATTTTCTTTAAGAATTCTTTGCGGAAACAATAATTTTACTTTGAGTTAAAGAAAATAGCAGTTGAAACGCAAATACGAAACTGTTTCATGTAGAAAAGATGGGCTGAGGGAAATCGGCTGTTGATCTCAAAGCGTAATACAGTAGGGGCAAACGTATCGAGAATAGTTTACAAAGTTCAGTGATAAAATTCGTTGGAAAACTTCGAAATTTAAAGACGGATTTGCAAAAGATTTGAAGAAAGATTTTACAAGAAAAACAAGTCAATTTGACAAAAGAGGTAAATTAGTGTTTTTTTTTAATTTTTTTATGTGCCGTTTCCATTCAGGTTATGGGCGATAATAACTCTCCATAACTTCCTATCCTTTGCTAAATCAGTCAACCTGTTTAAATGATGAACTGAAAGGACATGTCTTTTTATTGATAAAATTGACCACTGATCTTTTTTTGTGATTATGACCATCATCATATACTCAATGCAAGGTCCAAACGATCATCAGCTTGATAGCAAGTTACCACATCTTTTATGCGCCGTCTCCATTCTGAAAGTGTGTGATCATGGCTTTTCACAACGTCTTATCATTCTACGTAATATTTGTATCCTTACTGTCCATTCCAGTACCTGTACTGCCGATATTACAGATATGAGTCTGTAACAGATCGTCAGCTTGATATCCCCATGGTCACTTCATATGTATTTTTTTTTGTTTTTTTTAAAGCTTTTCACCCCCAAGCAAGGCGGGAGTGCCACTAGCATAATCGAGGAAAAGATGAAGAGAAGGACAGGGAATAGATCAAGGTATCTGAAGATGTCGATTGATATTGTATTTGAATAATTGAAGATTATAGCTATCAGGGAAGCAAGTAAGAGGAAGGGAGTTCCACAGACGAGAAGTGCGAGACATGAAGCTATTGGAGTAGAAGACACGGCTATATTTTACCGTTTCACCAGTGAAAGGTTGGGATTGAGATGCCAACCTAGTAGCACGTTTAAATTCATGCATTTTGGGTACCGTTCACCTTCAGTACGTGGGCTATCATGGCTCCGTACAGACTCTTATCTTTTGTAGCTGTATTCATTGTTTAAACCCTTATTATAATTTTCAATTACTTTCCCGTCATTCATTCATATAATCTCGTTAGGGAGGTTACTCGAAATTTCCATCTGCCTTTCTTGCTTCCAAGATGTCTTGTGAGTGTCAAATTATGAAAGACTTTTCTTTTATTACCCATACATTTTAATCGTATATTCCTGATTTTAAATGAAAGTGCCATTTTTTGTATTAAAAATAAAAACTAGACACTATGTGTAGCAGAACACGAACGGTCTACCGCCGTAGATTAAATAAAGGGTTCAGTTAAGAATTCCATGTGAAATAGACCTGATAGAGTCTGTAGAACACAACGACTGGAACATTGTGATAACAACACTAAAAATGAGGAAAATAGTTCGAATATATATAATGCAAATAAGGATATCACTTCATCCTAGAAATTCAGACAGAAATCAAAATACCATCCTTATACCAAAATACGCAACATAAGATTTTTGCTGATTGATGAATCTTGAATTCCTTTGAGAGCCATCACTGCATAGACAATTTTTCTTGATATAGGGATGACATTTGTTTAACCATGTTTCATCGAAATTAAAATGTCTGTTAAAAAATTATCACGAGATCGTTGAAAATGTTGCAAACTAAAAACTGTTTAGTCGAGATTTCGTTTCTCTTCGGCATTCAAATATTTTAGCACTCAATTGGCCAACAGCTGCTTCATACCCAACATCCTTTTTTGTTCACATTGTTCTGTCCATACTGTTTCCAACATCCTTCTATAGAACCGCATCTCCGTTTTCTCATGTCTTCTCTTCATCTGTGAAAAAAAAAAATCCAACATTCAACTGCGATATAAAAGGATTGATATCACATAGCATTTCACCACTTCTTTGCTTCTAACGAAATTTTCCTACTTTTTAATGTAATCATTTACGAATGCATCCGCGTGAGAACCCAGTCAATTTCGGAAAAGAATAAAGAAAAAAAAATAAAAAGGAAAAAAAAAAAACTTTTGTTGAAACTTCGTTTAGCTCTGCAAATCAGTTGACATTCCGGTCCACTTGCCGTCGTCAAGTTCACCGATACAAACTGTCGCCAAATACTGTGTCGACTCTTATTGTGCTCAGGGTAACTCAGTGTAACACTATAATGTAAACGAAATTGCTTTTTAACCAGTTCAACGCTAAAATATGAAAAAATCGAGAGAATAAAAACAAACATTTTATATCCAATTAATTGACTTAGTATTTATAATCTTTCCGCTCATTATTAATGTTTCTGTTGCTAATTCTTCCACACCCTGTAACCCCTTGTACTTTAATGGCTATACTGCCTTGCATGGGGTGATACCAATTTTAAAAAAAATATTTACATTATTTACATTGTTCAAACTGTTGTCCTCATCTTTATTGTCATGTTCATGACGTTTCCTTCAGGTGATTGGAATTTCGAACTGAACCCTTTATTTCCCCCACCTGGGCAGATTGTGGACGAAATGAAGGTTTCAGCTCGAAGTTCCGATCACCTGAAGAAGGCCGGAGCGTACAACGACCGAAACGTCGTGAATGTGACAATAAAGTTAAGAACAACAGTCCGAACAATGTAAATAATTTCAATACCTTATCGCAGAAATATAGACACATCCGGAGCATACAACGTCCAAAACCTGTTTCATATGGCAATAAAGATGAGAACAACAGTCCGAAGAATGTAAATAGTGTAAAAAATTACAATACGTCAACTCAGAAATATAGACAGATCCTGACGAAGGCCGGAGTGTACAACGGTCGAAACGTCGTGAATATGACAATAAAGATGAGGACGACAGTCGAACACTGTAAATAATTACAATACCTCATATCAGAAATATAGACAGATAGAGATTAAAAAATACTCGCAAATTCAAACATAAGCAAACAATATTTAACTATTCCAAAATTTAAATGTAATGTAAATCTCTGTCTACTGTCCTCCTGATTACTCTTCTCGTTTTCCGCTCATTATTAATGTTTCTTTTCCTAATTCTTCTATACCCTGTAATCCATTTTGTCTTAGTGGCTTTAATGCCTTGTTTGTGGAACTCCCTTCCGGCTCCATGATTTCCAGCCAACTTTAATCTACAAAAATTTAGATGCAATGTCAATTGCCATGTACTCTCCTCCTGATAACTCTTTTCTCTTTCCTCTCATTATTAATGTTTCTGTCCCTAATTCTATCCACCCTGTAAACCTGTGCGTCGTAGTGGCTTTATTGTCTTACATGGGGTGAAACCGATTAAAAAATAATGAAGAGCATACTATTTCGATCATCCTTTCGGGATTAATTTTGGATCCTGTAGATCTATTTTTGATAAAAGTTATAAGTTATATTTATTGTTTTCATAAAGTATTCCACCAAAATATTTTAGTTACCTTAAGATCGTAGTAGCTCTTTACTAAGAAAAACTTTTAAATACTAAAGTTTGAAAACATCCTAATTTATCTTCCTGTTCCTCATATCCATCCTCAAGAAGACATAAGATTCGATAATCATAATGTTATCCAGTTGGATTCAAAGTGGCCTGCTATAATTAGCGGCTGCATCTCCAAATAAAGGTTGTAGCGTCTCATTTTTACAGATGGTATCTCCTTGCTGCTAAGAGTATTGATCCTTCGCCAACCAAATCTAAGATGCGACCCAAAAACAGCAGCCAGTTGTCGTAAATACCGCTATTTTTCTTTTTTTTTTTTACTACCTCTTCGCATTCCAAAATTCTTGTTCCCAAGATATCCAAGTACTGGCCAGGCTCAACGCTGCTTAACTATGTCAATAGGCTGTAATGTATACTAATATTTGTACTTAAGTTGGTTTATTTTCGTCATCATCTGCTCTGCAACGTCATTTCAGGACGGGAATGATCATGGCTCTCCTCCAAATTCCTATACATTTTTTTTTGTTTTTTTTTTTTATCTCTCTTAATCGCTATTCTGAAAACCATTTACTTAAGCTTGGTAGGTAGGCTATTCAGTGCTCTCTGTCCCTCTTTTTTTTAAAAATCATTTCACCCCAAGCAAGCCGATAAAGCCGCTAGGCCACAGGGCATTGCAGGGGAGTGAAAGAGAATAAGACGCTAGTGAGGACAATGTGAATGTAAGAACCATAAAAGAAGAGGAAACAGGAAATGGCGATTGACGTTATATTTAAATCTTTGAACATAAAGTTTGCAGCATCTCATTTTTACGTACATATCGCCATCTTTCCTTTTTTTTTACTACCTCGTCTTGCTCCTCATATCCTTCCTCAAGAAGACATGAAATTCAATAATCACAATGTTATACAGTTGGATTCAAAGTGACCTGCTATAATTAGCGGCTACATATCCAAATAAAGACGAGGGGTGTGAGAAAATAAAGTATTAGAATATAACTCATAGTTGCATCTGATTAGTACAACAGTAAAACGGTGAAACTTAGTTGCTAATCTAGTAGCAAGTTTAAATTATTACCTTAATATGTCATGTACGTATAAATTCTTCAAGTCTTCTTCTCTCATTAACAAAAATTAAAGAATAGTTGGTTTTGTTAATATTTTTTTAACAGTACCATGCTGATAATGTTTAAAATATTGAAATAGTTTTAAGAATGTTTAACTTGCTGATTACCTCTAAATTATTTGCAAATGCTTTTGATAATTATTTATAATCAGGCCTCGTTGTCAATGGACCACTTGCGTGGTTGTATGCACCTCCGAAAAAACAAAAACAAAAAAAAAAACGATAACATTTGGTTCGTTCCTCTTGTGAAAATTATGAGAACTAATTCTAGTCTGCAAATTCTTAGTGGCGACTTACAAGCCGCCCTGAACTGTTAACACCATGGCGATGTGCGTATTTATAATCGTAATGCTATAAACACGTCTCTTCTATTTATTTATAGTTGAAATAACCTGCCTGTTTCACTACTCTGCTCTGCCGACATGTTTAGAAAATTAATGGTAACTAGCAAAAAGAAATCAAGATTTATTTATAGCAATTTTTTTATATATGAATAAAGTGCCGCTGCCGACACTTGAGTTAGAGCATAGATCGCCAGTGTCCAAACACAAGCCCTCCCATTATTGAATTAAGTAGCCCACGTGACCATAGAGGAAACGTAAATATGGGAGGTAACGTGACGTCTGAATGATCGCTATTTCTACTCTATCGTCTATTACTATACAAAACGCTACTCTCTATTCCATTCACTATAGTATTCTGTATACGGATCACTATTGGTGGTTACTATTCGAGCGAGTATTATCGGGCGAGAACTATTAGTGCGAGTGATATTCGAAGGAGTGTCAGACCAGCATTGTTCAACGGCGTACTATAGATGTATCTGCGATTACAAAGTCTCTACTACAACGAGCATTACGAAAGTGACAACGACTATTCGTTGACATCACGAAAGTGACAACGAGTATTCGTTGACATCAAAACAATTCATATGGAATTGTACTGGGTGAACATTATTGACAATGGTGTCTACATCTAGCGAATGTCTTTTTCACTGAAATATTTCTGCCTCACCTGCATATTTAACCGTTTCACATTCTCAATGCCACTTCTATATTTTGTACATGCAGTAAAAAAAAACTTGCTTCATCTCCTTTTCTTGACAGATCAACGCAGTAATCACGGCATTATTTTTAAATACTCTTGCTATAGTTTTTATTACTAGCCGAAATCCTGCCTTACAAACGTTTTTATTAATAAATTTATTTATATAGAAGTGTGTCATTAAAACATACGTTAAACACTCATATTTCCTCTTCTTTTTTCTTACTGAAACTAAGTAGCGTTTCTGATATGTTTTTTTTTTCCGTCGATAAAAACGAAATAGCCAATTAGCTATGAGAATCTGATATCACATAACGGTCGTGCAAACTACGGGGGAAGACAGGCAAAATTATTATGTTTCCATTCTCGAGTGTAGTGCCGATTCTGTGTTTTCACGCGGTCAAAACGGAATAGTTCAATAAATATGAGGTATCGACAGGGCGTAACGGTCGTGTAAATTAACTAAGGTATCGCAGAACAAGTAGAATTATAATAGAGAAAATTATTATACATTTCGCGATTTTTTCTGCTTTTCGCTCGAAGATGCCACAGTTGAACCATTCCATCCTTCTTCATTCGTCTCGTGTACTCGGCAGTTTTGTCAGGAATGGCGAATGGAACATTTATCTAATTCACCAAAATAGGCCATTGTTATTACACTACCTGGCATATCAGATACCATTTTTATGCAATTCCGGAACTTGTAGCGGTTCTTGAAATAATAATATACAAGAGACTGTTTTTACACTGCCGGGTATCATTTGTTCAACGCCTATGATGAGTATAG
Source organism: Acanthosepion pharaonis (assembly GCA_903632075.3). NCBI lineage: Eukaryota > Metazoa > Mollusca > Cephalopoda > Sepiida > Sepiidae > Acanthosepion > Acanthosepion pharaonis. The sequence goes on along the minus strand of CAHIKZ030001790.1, from coordinate 403,333 downwards.
CTATATTTTAAATAATAATTTTTAAAATATATTCTATGTGAACAGCTTCATGATTATTATTTATGCCACATTGTCGAAGATAAAATACACGATTATTATGAATTGTATTGGTATGGTGATTTTCTAAGCGTAGCTTAGATGTGGCACCGCACCGGAAATTATTAGGTACCCAGTGAGGATCGAACTCACTTCTCAGTTGTAATTGATCTAGCGAGATTATCAGACTACGATGGAGTGCTCAAATGAGTTTCTAAGCGTAGCTTAGATGTAGCACAAGGCCGAAAGTATGGAGTACCCAGTGAGGATCGAACTCCCTACTGAGTTGTGATTGATCTAGCGTGACAAGCTTGCTAAGCATTACAGCACGTTGAAGTACGCCAGTTCTTTGCTATGATAGTAATTTCTTGTTTTGAATTGGGTAAATGTAACCGTAACAATTTCTTTTCTTGCACTTCTCGACCGTGGAACTCTCTTCCGACTTCATGCTTTCCAGCTAATTTTGATCTTCAAAAATTTAAACGCCACCTCAATCGTTATCTAATGTTTTTTTAATTACTACTCTATTGTTCTCGCTCCTTAATGTTTCTATTTTTTTCTTATTATTTCACCCTAAGTAACCCCTTCTGTCTTAGTGGTTTACGGCTTTGCATGGGGGTGATATGATTTAAAATATGACGTAGCATAGGGACGAGATCAAATGTCATCTGTTATCACAATATCCAACTTGTAGGGACTCAAAATAAGAATTCAATAAGAGATTAAAATGGCCCCAAAATAGAAGTGAAATATGTTTCTTTTGTAAAGTTTAATTTTCTACTCACCCAAAAAATAAATAATTACGAAGTTCGGAGCCATTGAGTGCAACTTAAACAACTTTCTGTAAATAGAAAGTATGAAAAATCTTGATAATAATGATCCTAAATTTAATATTGATGGCATGACATGAGATAAACCAAGATAAAATGAGATATAGACACTCATATATTTAAGAAATCTGATCGTCTCAAAGGTGAGAGGCGATGGCAGTCGAGGTAAGAGAAACGAACAGTGTAACACGTGGGGAAGCTAATGTAGAATGCGACGACCAATGAACTTGCTATCAGGCAACATGTCCGTGATGCTGAGTAGTTTCCGTGGCCGCAACAAGCAGAATTAGCACTTGAAGACCTAACGAGAAACCGATTTAAAGACAACGTTCATAAATCACGTAGACACTAATCTCCGTTTCTTTGACCATGTACTTGAATCTTCCACTTTTTATTACATCCCACTACAACAATCATCATCGTTTGATCACCTACTCCTGTTACAACAACGGACACCATCATAATCTCCGCCAACAGGATTTTTTTAATTTCAGCCATTTTATTACGACCTCTGATACCGCCACCGTCATTTGTCTTTTCTACGCTAGTATAAGCCATAACCATCACTATATCAGTGCCACCAACGCCTTTCTGATCCATATCAATATAGAACCTACAACATCACGACTTGCTATTCTTCCTCCATGTGTCGTGTACTTTCAGGAGGTAGTTGATCATTGCTCTCCACGATTTCTTATCCTTGTAACGACCGTTAAGTTGGGAAGGAATATTATAATCAGTTAAGGAATTGGTTCAAGAACATTTGTTTTATATTTGGAGTCTTATTTTACAATATGGAAACCTAAAAAGTAGACTTTTCATTTAAAAAATGAATTGGTCGGAACATGGCCAGATTAGGATAACAAAATTTCATAAAATGCAGCTAACTGTCAGCGAAATAATTACCATAAAATAGTAATTCAGAAAATCAACTAATATGATTACACACACACAAAGTGCGCACACACACACACACACACACACACACACACACACACACATATATATATATATATATATATATATATATATATATATATATATATATATATATATATATATGTATGTATATATTAAGCTATTCACCCCAAGAAAGGCGGGAGTGCCACTAGTACGCAAAGTGCTACAGAGATTGTAAGTAAGGGAAAACACTGGGTATAGGTGGGGGTGTTATTGAGGAAAGGATAAAAAGAAGAAAAGAGGAGGATAGAAAGAAGAACGGGTATCAAGGCAACGGAAGATGTCGATTGACATTACATGTAATTTTTGGGAGATTACAGTTATCAGGGAAGTAAGTAAAAGCAAGTGAGTTCCACTGTCGGAAGGTGCGAAAGAAGAAGTTTTTGGAGTAGGAAGGGCAATTATATTTAACTGTTTCGACAGTAAAAGGGTGGGACCGAGATGCCCACCTAGTAGCACGCTTAAATACATGCAGTCGCTCCACCAGTGAAAATAGCTCGTCAGAGCTGTTACGGAAAAAGAACTAAACAAAATGAACACAAAACGGTCAGCTTTAAAAAAGGACTCGTAACTGGAAAAACCTAATGAAAAAAGAATGTTAACAACAAATACTTTTTCACACCCAACCCAGTTCTGTGGAATCAGAATCAACGTTAAGTTTAGGCAAGCAAATGAGCCAATTGGAGTAAAGTGCCATGCAGATTTAAATTTTTCCCTCTTGTGACGAATGCAGCTATCGATTTTTTTGCATACTAGTTAACATTCAGGTCAGTCAGCTGTTGGCTCTCACGCTGGCCAATAGAATCCTATTCGTGGCAGCCAGCTATTGGCATTCACTCTGGCCGCAAACTACATGAAAACTGCCGTAGAAGCATAAAAAAAATCGATTATTTCCACTATCGATGGGAGTTAGGAAATGCAAACGTCGGTCTTGGCCTTCCCTTGGAGCATGTGCATGCATATTTTGGTGCAAATCAGTCGAAAATTGAGGCCGTGCATTCGTTACACACGCCCACACATCCTGCCTTATATATATATATATATATATATATATATATATATATATATATATATAACTTTCAAATACAGGTGTAACATTTCCCAGTTATTCTTTTAAAATATATGTCCGAGATACGACGTGTTTTATGTGCATATTTACGGCGATTTTCAGCGACACTGTTATTTAGAAGCTTATATCAGAAGCTATTTGTTTCTGGTGCTAATATCTCTGTTTAGTGTCTATGTGAAATTTGTGTGTGTAAGTTTATGTTGGAGTTGAAATGCAAACAGTGGCAATAAAAATGATATCGGTATGCAAATACGAGACAACAGTGAGAATCATTTTTCAGTCAAGAAAGAATAAAACGGAATATAAAAAAGGGAGACAAAATGCGATGAAATTAAATTAAAGTATTTTAACGAGAATATAAAGATAATTAATTGAATTAGTCAACAATGAAAACGCAGTGAAACCGAATAAACACTGGGGAAAATAAAAGAAGAAATAAAAGAACAATGATGTTGAAGACAAGATAAACTAACAAAAGACACGATAAACTAACAAAGAAATAATCTTTCCAAGCATAACATAAAGGAAGAATATATCTAAATGAAGAGACAAAAGAAAAAGTTCGAAGAAGGCAAGAAAAAAAAAAGGTAAACGAGAAAGGAAGAAATAAAACAGTCAGTTATTTTATAGAAGTAAAATGAATAAAAGAAATTAAATGAAGTTAAAAAAAATAATAAAATCTTAAAAGAAAATATTTGAAAAATAAAAATAAACGAATGAATCAAGTAAACTACCTTCGGTTGTGAGCCAAAATAAAATGAAAGGAAGAAGAAGAAGAAGAAGAAGAAGAAGAAGAAGAAGAAGAAGAAAAAAGAAGAAGAAGAAGAAGGAGGAGGAGGAGGAGGAGAAGAAGAAGAAGAAGAAGAAGAAGAAGAAGAAGAAGAAGTCAAGGTTAAATGCAAAATAGAAAGATGAATGATAAAAAAAGCGAATATAATAAGAAAATAAACACAACAAAGAAGATACAATGAAAAGAAATCTGCTCGCAAACGTGCAGAGGGTGCTAATATGATATACCTCAAGTGCCATCGGTAAGACACACAGCTACTTACAAGGATAGATAAGGGGAATCCATATTACTGTCAGGGAGACGCATCGGGAGACGTTTAATGATAGTTTTGCATATTATTTCACACCATTGAAGTTCACTCTCCAACACACGCATACAGAATACTACAGAAACCAGAAAGAAAAAAATGCAGATGACCCACACAGGTAAAAATCACTCAGGGCTTACGGTTGCATCACGTTGAAACACAGATTCCGGTACGTTCACCGAAGTTAAGTAACATCGAACCTGAACAGTATCTAGATGGGTGATCGCTTGGGAAGACTAATCTTGGGCGTGCGGGTAGTGTAATGGGTAATGGCTTGTAATTGTTAATCGGAGGGCCGAGTTCTAGTTCCAGTTGGGTTCGTTAGGTTCTCTTACGCGCAAATGTCACTGGGAAAAGTATGAATCTACATCTCCATCAGCTATGGCTTAATTAGTAATACTTCTATCAATAAAACCCTTATCATCTAAAAAAAAAAAGAGTGCGTATAAAATATTTAGATTACAGCTTTACACAAGGAGGTTGATATATCGCTAATGAAAAACAACGAAAACCACTCGTGTGCGACAAGAAACTGAATAAATAAAACTAAAATAGAATATTACGAAAAATAATTGATATCTAACAGAATCTAATATTAACTGTAATAGTTTTCTGGGTTGTAGTGTATTTTTATTACAGGTTTTTCCGTTCAGAGGGAAGTCAGAGATTTTTTAGATACAAGCTAAACATCCTTTCGTGTGTGGATCCATACATGTATACGTAAATCCATACATTTATACATAAATCCTGTACAAATAAACTTTAAGGGCAACGAGTAGCGACATCTCTTGAAAATAGAATAAAAATTAGCATCGTGGTGTTATCAAATACCAGCAGAGAAAGGGTTTATCCAATAAGGTCATTCATATTGAGATGATTGATACCTTAGTGGATGACATCCCAGCTTTATCACCAGTGTAAAAGTGGTCAGCTGAATTTAGGAGGGTAAGAGAGAGTTTGAAGATGACACAATGTCTGGACGTCCTGCGACTGCCATCAGCGAAGAAAACATTAATCGTGTTCACCACATGATGATTGACTATCAGTAAATCCCGAGACTATTCTGCGCAATAAACTTGACATGACGAAGGTTTCTGCTGGGTCGGTGACACGTCTTCTAAAATCTGATCAAAAGCATATCAGCTGATCAAATCACAGGGAAACCTGACATTGCTTGAGGCTGGTTTCATTGAACTTTTCTTAACCCAAGATAAGCGTTTTGTTCATTACCTTGAGCTAGAGACAAAGAGAAAAGCCATGCAGTGAAATCACCCCCGCTCACCTTCTCCAAAGAAGGTCAAAGTTGTTTCATCTGCATGGAAGGTGGTAGCCTTAGATTTTTGAGATGCAAAAGGTATTGTATTTATTTAATATCTTCAAAAGTGCAACATCATCAATGGTGAGTACAATGCCAACTTGCTGAGGCGGTTACGAAAGTCTATCAAAAAGAAATACCCAGGAAAACTGAAGAAAGAAGACATATTTCATCAGCATAATGCTCCAGCACACAGGCGCTTGGTTTCAATGGTTAGTGATCACGATTGTGAACTGATATGATTATAATCTGATCCCAAACATGAAAAAACATGGCTGGTAACCACCATCGCAGTAATGATGACGTCATATCTACTATTGTTGACTTTTTGACTAACCGTATGTTGTTCTTTGAACATGCAGATCTCAGTTTATCTCTAAGGAAACAATGCAGTTATTAATAAGAAGAGATGAAAATAATGCAGGCAAGATTTCATACATCTAGCATCACACTTTCATAGACAGCCTATGGAATTTTCAACCAAAACTCGTATATTTTTTTCGAAGTAACTTTTACATTCACCACACTTCAAGTCATACTGTCACAAGCAGACATGAATCAGCATCACTGTTGTCATGGTGAGAATTTCATCATGAAAAAAAGTATCCATTGCATCATTCAAAATGGTCCAGTTCTGATTTAATCATTAATTTTAGATTCAAAGAATTGCCAGAATTTCTCTCTCGGGAACATCTCGAGATTCTTCCCGGATTTCGTTAGACGCGTGGGAAGGATGGCTATGACGCCGGAATTTCATCATGGGATTCAGGAAAAGTAGCAGGAGGCTCGCTTGATGGAAATAGGAAAATAACACTCAAGCGTTTGGACGTCAGTTACTGTCAAAATAGATGGTGATAAGTGCGTAATAATGCACGAGCTCACTGTTGTCTTATTTTACTCCAGTTTGTGCCGAATGCTATACACATTTTCCGCATATAAAAAATGGCGAATACAATTTGAATAAACGGAATTAATTTTATGTAGACAGTACACTAAGTGTCAAACATATGTATATAGCAGATATTCAAAAAACATCTTTCGGTCGATGTTGAGATGTTGTGAGTTTCCCGCGTGTCGGTGTATGAATCAAGACAAACACAGTTGTAGAGGAAAATACTGGTATATTCATAAAAGCAATTAACAATAGAGTGATTAGTAGAACGAAGGTTGGTTAGTACGAAACAATATCCAAAGTCTATAGTCCAACGGTATGTACCGGGTAAGCTTATCTGGACTGCTCAGATATTCAGTCACCCCCCACGAGGGTGTCATGTGGCACAAGGCCTTTTTAACGTGGGCATTCCCGAGCCATTAGGCTCGGCCAAAAAATAGCCCATTTGAACCCGTATAAACGGGTTCAGGGCCGGTTTAACCTCCCCGAAGGAGACTCCGCCCTTCGGCGTAGCCTCCTTCGGGTTCCTCTCGCCCGTAGGAAGAGAGTTGAAACCGAGCAGTCGCTCAGAAAGTATCTGGGCTGCTCAGATATTCAGTCACCCCCACGAGGGTGTCATGTGGCACAAGGCCTTTTTAACGTGGGCATTCCCGAGCCATTAGGCTCGGCCAAAAATAGCCCATTTGAACCCGTATAAACGGGTTCAGGGCCGAGATTAACCTCCCGAAGGAGACTCCGCCCTTCGGCGTAGCCTCCTTCGGGTTCCTCTCGCCCGTAGGAAGAGAGTTGAAACCGAGCAGTCGCTCAGAAAGTATCTGGGCTGCTCACCCTGACTCTCTCCCCAGAGCTGACTTATATAAGAGGGACCAGTCCATTACTAGTTAGAAGGTGGGTGCGCCCCAACAGTCGACATACAAGTATTTCGTCTCCAAGTTTTTGATTTTATAAGGAAAAAAAAACACATGCTTGATGATGAATAGAGGACTATTCGTAAGTACTAGCATTTTAACATCAAATAAACTGAAAACTACAGACATCAAGTTTATCGACGAGGATCACTTCATTCTAACAGTATTTTAATGCATATATTATGTTTCTAGCGATGGATGTCGCCAATAATCGCATTAATACTTCTGATTGATTCTATGTGTAATTATTTCTTTGTATATATATATATATATATATATATATAACTTACGTATGAACTCAGTCAAAATAATAAACTACCATTCTTGGACGTTCCTGTGGAGTCTAGTAATAATAAATTCATTACTTCTTTATACAAAAAAAAAAAAGAAAAAAAAACGCATGTAGAAATTTTTGCGACCTTCATCTTATTATTCAGTGTTCACTTAGATATAAAAGAGTCGCTATAAAAATTCTCATGAGAGCGCACGAGAATTCCTCCACTCGTCCGTTTTTCTTTAAAGAACATAACAACGGGAAACAAACGCAAGTAATTAACTGTTTTCCGAATTACCTCATAGATCACCAAATTAGACTTTTTTCTAAGGTAACCAATAGCAACGCTGATCATGTAGATGAAAACAAAGACATTAACATCTATTAAAATGAAATGCATGGTAACTATAAAGAGAATGAATCTTCCCTTAGAAACATAAACTTCACTCGACAAAAACAAGAAAATTAAATTATCTAGTATAAAAAATTAAACTGCTAACCTCATCGTTAACAATAATAACTCATATGCAAGATGCAAATTACAGATTATCAATATCAGTGACGAAATCACATGTCGATAAGGAACTGTGTTCCTGATCAAAACCAAATTCACAAAAAAATATATTGGATATACTGCCACATGCAGAACAAGGAGACTCATGTTACATCTTTCGGGACAAAGCTCAATTAGGTGTCATTTAAATACACATGGATACCTAACAAACACCATTCGCAACATACTCATTGATAATACAAATATAATAGCCTCATCCAAAAAAAAAAGACTAAAATAACGGAAGCATTATTAATAAGAAAAAGACAACATTCAATAACATCAACTATGAACACAGCTATAATATACTGACAGTATTTGGAAAATAAAGCATTGCTATAACTCTAGATATATGCATAAAAATTCCAAACATTCAGGTAAAAGTAAAAGATACAATCATCCTTGATAATGGCTAAAACGAATAGACGAAAGCGATCGGACAATTTCTTCATAATTTATCTCCAGAAAAGAAGAAAATTATAAGAATACAAGAAAAAATTAAATAATAAAAAAAAGTTAACCGCAGTACCTTGTCAGTCGTTTTTAGTGAAGCTTGTATAAAAGAGTGATTGCTGTCCAAGTACACAATTATATATATGTTTTGCTTGAAGATTGCGTTTAAGCATGAACGTGACTGTCACCGCTCTGTCCACTTTTATAATGACGTATGCTCTATTCTGATACTTAGCACATTAACTCATAAATATGGAACAACTTAAAAAAACTATATTTAAAATAATGTTATAGTTTTTTGTGAACTTGATGCGCCTTTTGGTCCTCACTTGATTTTAGTGGATTCTCCAGAAGGTCAGCTTATAAAAACATGATTATTTACCGGCTATGATTTTGGTGACGCAATCGAGATCTTTTCTGGTTTTATCTCTGAGTCAATTACAGTGCGGTATAATTGAAGATCCCATCTTAGTTATGATTTTACAAGCCAGCACTTGAGAACAATTTACATTGAGCGCATTAAATATTTAACGCTAAGAATAAGGATAACAAAATACCCCCACCCCTTTACAAGAGAAAGGCTTATAGCAAATCAAATCCAAAAAAAGCTTAAATATTAAGATTCTTTAATGACATTTTAAATAAAAGAAATTAATACGAAAATAAAATAAAACTAATTAGAAGAGACTGGATGCGAAAGGGATGTGATTCGACATAAGTATGCTGAGATTACCATGGATGGGACATGTGAACAATGATGAAGTTTTGAGGAAAATAAGAACCAAAAGATATTTACAATCAGAAAGTGATGGGTGCAATTTATCAGAGAGATTGAGGAAGGAAAGCTTGGAGAACTTAAATATAGTGATGGCAAGACGGGAAGAGGGCAACAGTGCATATATAAATGGGTGACAGAGATAGGAGGAGAAAAAGTGCTCACGGCTATAAAGGACAGATCGGCCATAACCTGAAGAGATACAGCACACGTATAATAAAGACTGTCAGAGTATAAGTCTTGATTTGGTTAAAATCATATTCTTCAGCGCATTCTTAGGGTGTTATCTTAAATGGGAATCTGTCTTCAGGTCGGCGGAAAATCTTTGGATACCTTCGTTTTAAACAATATTCACAAATTTGGTCATCAGATTTTGTTTAAATCAAAATTTTACTAAAATAAAATAGAAGCTGTCCCCCCCCAAAAAAAATTGACATCGTTTTAAAAGCAATTAACTTGAAAACTGGTCAGTCTATCTCAATGAAATTGACCAGTTGTTGAACATCATAAGTTTATTATGAGACCGATCTCATAAGTGTTCAATATGGGAACCGCTTGTGACACGGCAAACGTCAAGTCAGTTGTTAAGCTTTTGCCAAACACACTGAGGTTGATAATGGTCTATCAGATTTTTTAGCTCTGCATAAGAAGCCTTTCTCTTTAAATTTTTGCCACCAAGTCCAAATATGTTTGACAGTTGGTGAAGTTTTTCTAGATTTTGCATTGAAGGCACGCTGAAGATTCTTAGGTGACTGTGTACGAGTATATTCCAAGACGCAAAATGACTTCTCTCTGGTGGTGAACAGCATGGCTCAACATGAAAACATAGAACAAAAATAAAACATTAAATATCAAATCTTCATCTTTTTCTATACATTCTGTGAACATTTGAGTTTATTTCAACAAGAACTGCCAAAATTATTGGCCTGCGAAATGATGTCCATTTTTTGAACACACTGTACATAAGAAACAAATGATTTCAGCGGCCAAATGTTAACGATTTATTGCAAAGATGAATTCATTGGTAAACATTTTAATATCAAGTCTATGAAAATATCCATCGACCGAATTTTTAAAAGAATAGGAAACATTATTGAGATCAGGGATTTTTGATAAAAATAACAGGTTCACAAATGGTGTCAGTAATCGGCCTTGGAAGATATTTGCGACCTGCTGAAGGATCATCGCTCATCTGCGCGGGATTTTGACAATTGTTCTATTCGAACAATGGTTCGAGAACAATAGTAAAAAACGCCAGAGGTAATAAACGAGTCGGTGATTTCTAAATTTAAAGACCAAATCTGCTTGAGTTTCGAATTGAAGCTAAATTTCTTTTTCGTGTGATCGATGATTTAAAAGGTCCTTCGATGAAGTGAAACAAAAAAGTTCCTGATTCCAAATTAAAACAGTATTCAACATTTTTCTGTTTCATCTTTTTTACACGCTATCCAACTTGTGTCTGCACTCGAAAAAAAAATATGAAGTGGAAAACTTTGATCAGATTTCCGTGCAAGTTGCTAAATTGACTTGACTTGAGGAGTGATGTGGTGGCTATCTCGCAACTGATACTCTCAACCAGTCCAGTTGAATGTACTCGCTAACCCAAGCGAATTCTCGTCCGCCTGTGCTACAGAACGACACCTATTAAACTAAAAGAGTAGTAACCGATATAATTGCGATATTTTTTCCTGTTGCCGAACATTTAGGTAGCAACTCGCATATATATTTAGCCAATCAAAAGAGCAAATTTAGAAAACTAAGCTATACGCCAGTATCATGTAGGGAGAAATTGTCGATATTAAAAAATTTAAATCTTAACTTGTACCATTCCTTTATCATTGAATCCATGTTCAAGTAGGACAGCTTAGAGAATACGCGGGGTTATTTAATGTAGACTTTTATACACAGGGTAAGCTTAGATATTTCCGCATATAAAATGAGCCCCAATAGAATATAGCCACTTTAGACGAGAATATACTTACTCCCTTTTAGAGTTATTCTAATCTAGACTTTTATATACCGGGTAAGCTTACATATTTCCGCATATAAAATGAGCCCCAATAGAATATAGCCACTTTAGCCGAGAATATACTTACTCCCTTTTAGAGTTATTCTAGTTTAGACTTTTATACACCGGCTAAGCTTGGATATTTCCGCATATAAAATGAGCCCCAATAGAATATAGCCACTTTAGCCGAGAATATACTTACTCCCTTTTAGAGTTATTCTAGTTTAGACTTTTATACACCGGGTAAGCTTGGATATTTCCGCATATAAAATGAGCCCCAATAGAATATAGCCACTTTAGCCGAGAATATACTTACTTGAGTTAGTCTAGACTTTTATACTGGGGTATAAGTTAAGCATAGCCAGATATATCTCTTGATATAAAATAATCCCTGCTAGAACATAGCCACCATAGTCCAGAATAGACTTACTCCTTTTCCCAATATAATAAGATGTAAGTATTATTGTATTCACAGATGACAGTCGGCTAGACTGTGTTCATTTTCCGCGGAAATTTCTTCAGAACATTTTACAACACTGAATTTTATATCCAATTTTTTGGTTTGCATATTAGCAGGCTTCTATTAGTTTTTTTGACCCCTGATTACTGTTTAATGACTTCTTATCAGCTATTACCACTATTTGACTGGGGCCATCAGATAACATTCTAGTTAAGCGGCACTTAGACGTGGTGTAATGGTCAGGGATCTTGTCTTGCTAGATCAATTACTGTTGAGTAGTGAAATCGATCCTCACTGGGTGCTCTACACTTTTGGCCTTGTGCTACATCTTAGCTACGCTTAGTAAATTACCATGAGATTCTACTTAAGGAAAACTTTTGTTATTAAGAGTAAAATTGAGAATAAACTGGCCGAGACGGTGTATAGTTTATACTAGACTTGTTTTTGCATCGATATATAAAGTAGTCTAGCCCCAATCATATATTGGAGGTTTATTCTGGACTAGGCAAATCTATTCCCCGTATATAAAACAGGAAGGTGTTTATTCGAACTGTAACTCCAGGCGAATATATGCTGATATCTTAAATATGTGGTGGGTTCATTCGTATGTCTATAAAAATGAAACGGGCGAAATTGAGTTACAATCGAAAATAGAAACATATAATATTGTTTTTCGGTCAGGCAATACCTTATAAAGAACTACCAGTAGAGCCCGGCGTTGCCCGGGGATGTAACAGTAAGAGATAGATCATGTATCGACCATCATAAAGACCGAAAAATAAAATTGACAAAGATTAATGTTTAAGGTTGACGGACACGCATGTCTTAATTAGTTTTTTTTTTTTTTTTTTTTACGAATTGGTCAAACCCAAACTCAAACAAAAACATTGTTTTCAATTATTACGAGTCTACCGATTGAATAGAATTTTATTATAGACAATTGTCTTGTAAATGGAATTTTAAAAGCATTCTGAATGTAAAAATAAAGTAAAAAGTGTACAAGACAATAAGAAACACTACCTGCCAAAAAAAGTGAAGTTTTGTTGAAATCGGTTGAAAAATGTAGGAAATCCGATCCCATATATAAACGAACACACACACACACACACACAAACACACGCGTGCGCGCACGCACGCACACACACAAACACACAAACAACCTGGGTTTTATAAGTATAACTCGATATGAGTTGTCCCCCTTTCATTCTCGCGATGCCTCTTAATCATGTTTTCAAATTGATGTCGTGCAAAAACAATTGTGTTTTTTCAATTTTTGGCGCCGTCAGAACTACCGCAAAGTAATTTTACGTAGTCCTGTGAAGTTTTGTTGAAATCGGTTGAAAAATGTAGGAAATCCGATCCAATATATAAACGAACAGACACACACACAACCTGGGTTTTATAATAAGTATGATTGAGTATCCTGTTTTGATCACGTGGAAAAACGGAAATGACATCAGTGACGCTACTTGACGTTACAGTAAGAAAATGAAAGAAAGATTGAAAGGAAGAATGAAAGAAAGAAGTGTTTAATGTATGTTTCAGTGATGTGGAAAAAATGTCAATTACAAATCTTTTCATTTGTATCCTCTTACTTCTTGAAATAACAACCAGCATTCATATTTATTATTGTTATTGCAATATTTTGTTAAAATTGTTAAGCTCAAATATTTCCTGATGCGATAAGGGAATTCCTATGAATATTGTATTGTTGTAGGACTCGCCATAGACTTATTCATTCATTAACCGCTGAATTAAGATTCATCAGGAGATGAAAATAGGAAAACCGTGAAATTTTCACAGGTCTTTCTCGTATTTAATGTTTTGTACAAATGCACAAATAAAAATATTGAAGTTATATCGTACTATTCAGTTAGTGTCTACCATAGAAAATACTTTTTTAATTTGATTTGTTGGATGCGACTACTTTAATGTCCCCCCGTTACTGAGACACTGTACAAGCATAAGCGATGATATTTTCATTTTCTCCTAGGTGTGACGTTGCTTAAAAAGATTGAGAAACTCTGTGTTAGATGTATATTCTGCTATGTTACTATAACAGTTAATTTAAACCGGTTTAAATTTATTTAATCATTATTATATTTCGATATTAAAATTTTACGCTAATAAATATATATTTGTTACCCCGCGTTTTCCATCTTTTTTTTTTTTTAAATGCATTTTAATATGTATATTTTTATTGTTCGATAAAAGATTACAAAACATTAAACCTAAAAACAAAAAAAAAAACAAATAAATTATTCGTAACTACTTCAGGAATTCACAATTACAGAAACCAAATTTTTTGCAGCTTAAGATTTACCACTGGGAATTTTTTACTTCATTTTACTTCAATGTAAAAAACGCACTTGGTCCTCATGACAAATTCTGGTGTATTCTAGTTATTGAAGAAAAAAAAAAGAAGCTCAAATGAAACTCATTAGAGCAATAAGGAGTAATCAGCAAAGTGAATGCCATTACCAAAGATTGAGCAGGCGATTTCCTGTTAACTTGTCAAATTTAATCCACTAAAATACATTAACCAGAAATAAAATAGATTTGATTCTAAAATAGATTAACCAGAAATAAAATAGATTTGATTCTATTATTGTAAAAAGAATCGATTTCGTGTTCTTTTCGATGAAATATCGAGATGTATCTAATGATAATGTTTATTTGCCGCTCACATAACAATAAAGTGGCATGTTGGGTCCAATGGTTGAGCACTTCTTCTCATCAAGAGTTTGGAAAATATTAGTGTTCATATTACGTTCCTCTTTAGTTACTCTGACTTGATATAATGGTCGGCAAGCTTTGTTCTCAGTTTAAGCTGCTCGGCCCGGGGGCAACGATCAAAGTGTAGTACGCTGCCTTTGTGAGCTTCCGAGTCGGCGTCTGTCGAACTCTCTGCATTAGCAGAGAGGAACCCGGACGAAGCTTTGCCGAAGGGCAAGGTTTCGTCCGGGGAGGTAGACAAGACCCTGAATCCGTCTAGGCGGGTTCAAAAAGGCTATATTTTTGGCCGAGCCTACGGGCTCGGGGATACCCACATTAAACCGGCCTTGTGCCACACTCTATCCTCGTGGGTGGATTGATAAATACTAAGCTTTGTTCTCAGTTCACGACTGTGTGGTGAGTTCGGTCCTCATTTGGTGCCCCATATTTTTTGGCCTTGTGCCACATCTAAGCCACGCTTAGAAAATCGCCATATTGCGTTCCGCATGATTTGTGCAAAACAATTTTATAAAAATACCTGACAATAATTAGAGTTGGTTAAACATAGCTTTAGTTAAATAGAAAATATATTTTTGTGAAAATTTCTTTATTTTGACGGCATCTTTACGACTTTTCTCTTTTAAACTGCAGATTTATAATACAATAATTGTTTTTAAAATGCTACTTATTTTCTGTAACCTCTGCGAAAGCTTCATTATTTGATGTTTTGCAGTCATAAAATCATAACACATTAAAATATCTCATCTGGACAATATTTGTAGATAAACACGGTCGTAAGTGATCACTCTCATAATGTAACAAATCGGTAATTATTTATTAAATAGTATTGTAATTATGTTGATATTTGTCTGAGAATGTTTTTAAAATAATAATTTTAAAATGTTATGCATCCATATATGTATTATAATTTAGATTTCGGAATTTAATAACACATATGCCACTAAACAAAATCAGGCAACCAACAACGAACCATGTATGTATTAGATCATTGCATAATTTCGTGATCGATTAGAAAATTAAAAACAGAAATTTACATACACACAAAAATTATTTATTCGTCAAATACATCGTATCCATTGTTTTTAAAAACCGTCTGTATTCGTTGTACAAGCTTGCTGATGCCATTTTCGTAGAAACTTCGTGTTTTTTTTTGTTGGAAGGAGGTTGTGAAGTAGATTTAGACTGACTGTATAGGGCCATTTCTTGTCATTTAAATAGTTATGTTTTCGGGAAGGGAATAAATAAAATTTCGAAGGAGTCAAATCAGGAGAATACGGTGAGTGGTGGAAGATTTCTTATTTCAACTCTTTAAATTTCTGCAATGTTTATTTGGTAATACGTGGCCTTGAGTTGTTGTGGCGGAAAATGACCTTTTTGATTTGACAAAATAGGCCATCATTCTTGAAGTCATATCTCTTCAAATGGCGGAAGGCAGTTGAGGTATCGATTTTCAAACTCTCAGCTATCTCTACTGTTGAAATATTTGTTTATTCTCCACGATGGTAAGCAGAGATTCTTCATCCATGTCGGAAGGTCGTCCAGGCTGTGGTTGATCGTTTATTTTAATATCCCCCTGATCAAATCAGCCCAATCACTTTTTGACCGTGTGAAGACCTGGAGAACAGTCCAGATAAAGCTTCTGAAATTCTTTACGTAGTTCCGACGCTTACTCCTTTCCGAAATTCATAGAGCATAATATGTTGAAAGTGTAACATGCCATCCTACAAATTTAAGTCATTCATTTGCGTATTGTTATGGTAGGATCCACCTAATTTGCATAGTGGAGTACCGACCATATAAATATGGTTGGTACCGGGAAGAGAGGGAGGAATCAAGAGATTCAACCAGAGAATCTGCCCGACTGCGACTCAGTCAACACATTCTCCAGGAATGGTCTTACCAGGAATATACAAAAGACTATATGTAAATATTGTGTACACTTTTCTTGTTTCAATACATTTTGTTCTAAGTACATTTTGTGTTGCATTATTATTCCATGCATTAATCAAGTTTCAACACGTATCAAACGCCATTTATTCAACAAAGTCTGCCACGCAAATGAACGGCGAAATGTTTCAATCTCAAACACACTAGAAATCGATACCTAAAAAATGGCAGTATCAAGAAGCGGTCAGTTTATATTAATAATGAAAATCGATAGAAACTTTTGTAATGATCTTATAGATTGATTTTCTATTAAAAAAATGCATTTTTCAAACTTGGGATTTGCGTTTTTGACTCACGATTCTAAGATTTATCAGGCCGCAAGTTTCTTTCATTTTTGGAACATACTCCATCAACACATTACGAAGAATTGTTTGTCACCTGTAGCAGTCCAGCAGTTCATTTTAAAATTGGTGTTTATATGTAGTATATACAAAAACTGATATAATCTATTGTTTAGTCAATTGAATCAGAGAGTCTGACATTTGAGACGGTTTGATAGTAAATATAAACAGAGAATGAATAACTTTATATTAATTTGATAATCACAAAACAATCACATTTAGTGTCAAATGTTTGACACAGATTTTCACACGATATAAAGTATTAAAATTCCAAAACATATAAAAGAGTCATTCTCACGCTGCTTTAATTTCTTCGATGTTAAATGTGTCATTTAGTGTAATAAATCTTTTGTCATTTTTTCTCGTAAATGATTGAGGAAAATTGAAATTCTTTGCGTTTAGAAAACATATATTCATATAAATTGATATGTCCCGAAAAGTAGCTAAGTGGTTTGGGCTACTATATAGAATACGGTAGAAGTAATCGACTGGTACGCGTCGTAGTCGCAGGTAAGAAGTGTGGATCAATGGCGTAGTCCAATGGGCGTCGATATAGTCTTAGCTCTCAGACTAAGGCTCTTTGACTCTGTCGTACCTATACGTTTGTCGGTATTTATGACGGACACCAGCCAATCATATTCCAGTGAGGGGCGGGTAACACAGGTGTACGTATATTCCATTATATCATAAATGATGTACGATTTATTTTCATAAGTATTGTCTGTCATGTACAATAATGTATTTTCATAGTAATTATCTATTATGTATAACAGAATATTTAATAAATACAATATATTAGATAAGTTCGTTAAAATTTTTATTTCCTTATTTAAACGAATATGAAAACATGAAGACAGAAGGTCATCTTAAATTGCGTACATTCTAAATTGTGTCCGTTTTCATTTCATAAAGATTGCAAATCCTAGCGGAATTTTATCATAAAGAATACCAGCGCCATAAAACTACGTATCTGTGCGAAACGAGCGAAATTAGGACTTACTCAGACAAGATATATCGTTCCTGTTTGCGAACATCTGTCAAAGTTAATCCACTAAAATACATTAAACAGACATAAAATAGAATTGATTCTACTATTGTGAAGAAAAAATCGATTTCATATTCTCTTCAATGAAATACCGAGAAATACCTATAAAACAATATGGTGAAGTCATCTGTTCACATTAACATAATAGTCATGTCGGATTTGCGAATTGACTCATTACAAATTTGGTAGGCCCGTAAAAATGTAGAAGCTATGAAAGCTTATTACTTTTTTTGAGTTACGTAAAGTGGTACTTAGACATTATTTGTTGCTGAAATGCCTTCTTATATAAAGTCAAAATAAGTCGTCATATCTTAGAGTAGTGATTAGCTGGTTACAGGGTGTTCGCGTTAAATTTGACAGAGTGTAAGATTTTTATTTCATCAGATTCGTTTGGAATATCTGTAAAATGGCATTGCAAAACCCAGTCATTACAGATTTAGAGGTGTGACTGTTACCTGACTTAGACGAGTGGAAGCCACCTGAATATTGGAAAAGGGTAAGCTGCATTATGGTGATTCGTGCCGGACATCAAAATGCTACAATCATGACAGCTACTCGATGCTTTTTGAACGCCATGGAAACAATAAGACGTGAAATGGGAGGTTGCAACGGAGACTAAGCAACCCTGCCTTGTAGGAAAGAACAGAGGAGACATTCTGATTGTCTCCGTACACCAGAATTCATCAAACAGCTGAAGGTGTAAATGAGGGAAGATACATTTAAAGGAAATGGTGTAATTACCATCATGAAGCCGATCTTGAAAGAGGACCCCCGCCACCAGCTATACAAGAGGCACAAATGTCAACTTCCTACAGAAAACGTCCGAGAAAACTGTATGATAAAGGCAAATAAATAAGGCGAAACATTCTGTGGAATCAGGGACAATCTGGTTCTTCTCTGATGTAAAGACCTTTTGCTAGGATCAGCTGCACTACACCCAGAACAACAGATGGCTTGCCTACATCCATATAACCTTCGTATCATGAAGTTTCCCCAAAATGTGATGGCTTTGGGGCGTGTCTACAGTGAGTGTAATGTCATTCCATCTCACACCTTGAACAGGGTCTGAAGCTAAATTTGGATGGCTACATGGTGTTACTGAACACCGTGGTGAAACTTTTGTCTTTACAACTTCACCAGCCCCAATGTTTGGCCCCCTAACCTCGCTGACTGTAATCCTATGGATTATTATGTGTGTAGCGTGGTTGAGAAAGACATCAACCGCACTGTCTGTAATACCAAGGCACAGCAAATTGACAGGATTAAGGAAGCGTTTAGAGCTCTCCCTAGGGTGTGCCAGATTACGGAGTCGGTTCGAGGACGTGGTAGATGTTGAGCGTGGATTCTTTGACTAAATTGTCTTTTGATTATTATTACTTGTATGCAACTTTTCTATTTTTAAAATAAATCGATTATCGGCTTAGATATGCATTTTGTTTTTTCTTAAAAATCTATCGAATTTAGCCTGTAATTCAGCTCACCGTTATAAAAGTAGATTGATTTCGATCTTTAATGTAGGCATCATACTTTTGGTTTTGATTAGTAAATACTTTATAAAACCACACAAAAAATTAGAATTCAACTCGGCTGATAGAATTGACATACTATATATCAGTATAGCAATGCGAACTTTGTATAGTGGAGATCATATTATCTTTATATCTCAGATAGCATCAATTATTATGAGACTTCCAGGCATTTTACAAGAGAATTTTATAACTACCTTTCAATAATAACAACACAAATCCCTCATAGCAATCACGATTGTTTATTCAACTACATAATTCGTCAATCACTGTCAGTGAGTGGGTTTGTGGCTTTTGTTTTTTCTCCGAACATGGATTCTACATTGTCGTGTGGATGTAAGTGACACTTCTTTATCCGATCTTGTGAGTATTTTTCTATATAACTGTCATCTGGATTAACACACTTGGTCACATAACAAGAGAAGCTGGGTCGACCGCCTGTTCACCTATCGGTGATAGTCACTGGCATTATGTAAGGCACGGATCCTCACCTGATGGCTAAGAGACCATGCTTTATATCAGGGAACGGCAACCTTTTGCTAACTATGTACCGATTTAGGGTTTTAAATTAATTCAGTGTGCCAACAGCGCACGAATACCTGTTCTACTATATATTTTATATATTAATATACAGTATATATACTTTAGTATATATTAAAATTGAAATAGCTAAATGTCTTTGCGTTGTAGCAGTTATTGGTTCGGACTTCGTGATCTCATGTTGCCGCCCACTGCTTTATATCATGCCGATGATGCACCAGACCCCCCTTTGAAGCTCCGCCGTAACTTCGAGCGCAATGTCTATTTATGTATTACCTGAAGTGAATCCCAGGCTATATTTTAATAACGGTAAAATCAATCGCTATCCTAGTCGTTTTATTTTACTTTAAATTTTTCGTTTAGGTGGGGAAGTGGTTAGAATCCACAGATTTAATATCGCGTCGACCATTTATTTTAAGGATCGAGATTGGTTATAGATCGCACTGCAAGATCCTTAATCCTCATTATGAACAGATGACATTTGGCTGGTCATTGGCGGCAAGATAATGACTTAAGAAAATTGATAACATTGTCAGGAATAAAAACAAATCTCTTTTAAAATATTTCTGTCAAACGAATAAATTAATAGTGTAATTCAATTCATTGGTTTCTCTTTAATTAAAACATTTTTCTCAGCATATTCCCCTGCGATTATATAATGGTGTCAGTTATCATAAAAATCAATAAATTTTAATAAAGCGACACTTGAAACAAAATGATATTTCAAAATATATCGGCAATTATGAAGAATTTAAAGGTTATTTCAATATTTCATTCGTTTGATAGTAAGAAATTGATTGCTGGGCATTTAAAAAATTCTGCACTTTAAAATTGATGCAAAAGGAACTATGTTGTATATTTTACGTAAAAAAGACACAACAAAAAAGGGAAAAGAACAGAATAATTCATTAGACTCTTGAAATTTAAGAAAATAATAAATTGCATATATTTTTCATATTTCAGAAGAGACAGGCTTTGCAAAAAACAAGAAAAAAAGACACTCACACACACACACATTCACATACGCACGCGCGTAAATTTATCAAAAATACTTTTATCTGTCATATAAACGCCGATATGATTAACATAAATAAACCTATCTACTACATAAAATGTTTTCTTTCTAATTAATTCTTAAACTTCATTTCAATTTCTTCTTTTATTGAATTAATTAAAATGTATTTAATTACATCTGTATTGTAATTTACTATAACCCTGTATGGCTTATGAAATAATTCCATAAGTTTTTGGAATTTAGTGCCCTGAACAATATCATATCTATCTTTCTATACGTAGGCGTATGCTGGATAATTTCTTCACGAACGAAGAAGACACTCGAAGTAATAGTGATGAGGTTGTGAAGACGGATGCTGAGAATAACATGGACTGAACATATAAGCAACGAAGAAGTTTTAAAGAAAATAGGAACTTGGATACAAATCAAATGAAGAGCTAAAATTATAAACTAAAAATTACATTTTTAAATTATTCACATAGATATTAATTCTATTTTAGTCTTATTCACAGCTACAGTGACGTGAAACAAGTATTTGGACAGTAAAAAATGGATTTAGAATCATATATTGAAAGAAAAGTGTTGAAACTTGAATAAAGCATGGAATAATAATAATACAACACAAAATGTACTTAAACAAAATGAATTGACACAAGAACGTGTACACAATATTTACAGATAGTTTGGTATATTCTTGGGAAGACCGTTCCTGTAGAATGGGTTGACTTAGTCGCAGTCGGGCAGAGTCTCTGGATTGGATCTCTTCTTCCTCCCCTCGTCTTCCCGGTACTAACCATATTTATATGGTCGGTACTCCACTATGTAAATTAGGTGGATCGTACCACAACAAAAAGCATTGTCTAAAGCCCACAATATATTCGTAAAACAATTATAAATACAAATAAACAGTAAAAATAAATTATTTGACACGTATATATATTTTTATATGCAAATTGTTAAAACAATGCTTTTCTTTCAATATATGATTCTAAATCCATTTTTTAATGCCCAAATACTTGTTTCACATCACTGTATTCGTATCAAAGGAAAGATGACATGTAGATTCTATCTATGTTGTCTTCGATGTCGTCTGTACCAGCAGAACCAGTTCATTCTTGTACCGATTCTGCGTTTGAGTATTTGCGTGAACATGTCCGACTTTTGGCTCTAAGTACTGTGCATTGTTTCAAAACATAATTTAAACTACAGGCCTTATATATTTTAGTGGAAACGGACCAGATAAAATAATAAACAAACGTTAATTTTAGGTTAAATTTAGCAGTTTCAAAGTAAAAAAAATCATTTTATAGGAATATGCTTTCCAGATTTTCTTAGCTACAAACCATGGGTGTGTATTTTATACGAATAAGTATGGTAATCCTAAAATCCTAAAAAAAATTCAGAAATATTTAATTTTTTAAAAAAGTCTACGTAGAAAAAGATGTATTACATGAAGTGGTTCAAATATGAAACTTTAGACCCAACTGCATTCACGACCATTTTGCACATCCACATCTATAACTTTTTCCTATATTCTAGTATATGTCCATATATTGAGGGGGTGATGATAAGAAGGATGTGAGCGTAGCGGGGAGGTAATTGATAACAGAAGATGAATTGGCGTTCCCACTTCAATGCCGCCAAAGTTCGTTACGTTAACTTTCGCACATATATGCTGTGCATAGTTAAATAACAGAGTAGACTAGACTGTAGCTTTGCTTGGTAAGCAGTCTAGAAGGACAGCACTGAATTAAAAACTCACAAATCCCAAAGGACACATGGCCAAGTGGACAAAGGCGTTAGTTAGATTCAATGATTAAACCCAAGAAGTTGTGAATTCAATACAAGGTTAGAGCAGTGGTGTTCTAAAAAAGAAGTTGATTTAAAGGGAAATAACTGAGACATGGCATGTGGAACTAGAACAATCTACCCCGGTAGACGAAATAAAGGGTTTGGTTCGAAATTCCAATCACCTGAAGAAGGTTGAAGCGTACAATGACTGAAATGTTGTGAATATTGCAATAAAGATTAGAGTAACAGTCCTAATAATGTAAATAACGTAATTAACCAATTTTCGAAGTAAGGAATAGTTGCATGACGAGAAATTCATCATTCGAAATCCAAAAATCAAAACTTGCACCAATATTAAAACAAATAACTTAACCCCTTACAACATAATAGCCCCGAGTGCTCGTATTTTTGGTTTGTCCTTTCAGGAATAAATTCTCTTATTTTCTGATTGTTTTCAACAATTCTTTGTTGCTCTTTCTTATTCCTCTTATAATCTGGCAATGAGATTCTCTACACTCATCAAAAGAACCAAATATTTGTGCTTTCCAGTATGTTCTTCAATTTTACAACAATGTCCAGCATTAAACGCTCTATAGGAGATTAGACATCGCATAGAATCATAACACCTTTTGTTTCTTATGAATATTTCCCTCCAATAATACTTAGTTTCTTTTGACACGTCACACTCTCACAATACTACCCAGATGGTTACATTTCCACTCCTACTTGATTTTGATGACCTCGATAGATAAATTACGATTTGGGCTGTCCTTTTCACTGACAACTTTGTATTATTTTTTCTTACAATTAATGAGTTGTCCTTTCTTGCTTTTATCGGCTATCGTATCTAAGAGTCTTTTTTCAGCTTTCTTTTACATCTGCCATTAACACAGTGTTGTCAGCATTGTTTATATCGTTGAGGTTATACCTGTCGATAATAAATCATGTTAGACACATTTTCAACGGGAAAAAAAACACAGCTTTTCCGGCCACCTCTTTCTGTTCTGGTGTGTACGCTTAACACATTCTTTATCCTAACACAAGCTGTTTGTACTCAGTTCATATTATGGATTATTTGTATCTGCGAAATATATGGCTGTGAATCCGGTGGAATGGCAAATATATAAAACAATTTAGATAACTTATATGTTAACATACTTCGCAGATAGATCGCCTATGGATCGGCAAAACATGTTAAAATAGACGTTTTCCAAATTATTATATATTTATTACTGATTTTACGTCTTTTCCGTCTAGATCAAGCTTTCCTAATATTGTGCGGAGTTCTTCGTATACGTCACTGAAACGTTTGGTATTTAGGGTAAAATACTAGTAGTTCGTGTAGTTTTCCAAAAAAGTACAGATTTGACAAGATCCTAAACTTGAAAACTCCGCCGAAAACTATATGTACGTGCATGTATTTTAAATACTTTTTTGTACGTGCATGTATTTTGAATACGTTTTTCTACGTGCTTGTATTTTAAATACGTTTTTGTAAGTGCATGTATTTTAAATACGTTTTTCTACGTGCTTGTATTTTAAATCTGAGTAAAACGCGCTTTGAATTTCCAATCAATTCCCAGTACCGTAAGCAGTTGTTATATACACAATGTTTCGTCCATTTAAACCTTTTTGGCTATTCAACGCCATTTTCGGTAACCTTCTTGAGTTTTCGAAACGAAATTTATTCAGTCCATGATGTTATTTTGTTCTCAGTCATGGTTAAGGAATATTTTATATCACTTAATACTCTTCAGTTATTCCTCTTTATTTCATTTGGAGGTTGCTTCTTACTGAACCAGCGTATGCGACTTTTCAGCACTACCAGAAACAAGGACTGAACTCACAACTGCGAGGGAACCAGATTTGTTTTAATGAACACTATAATCATCTTGCTATCAGAATAAAATCAGTAAGTGCAATACAAAAGGATGTATACCTGTTTTATTGATTATGCAAAATCATTTACATCACAAAATGGTTTTAGATAAGCTTGATATATATATATATATATCCATTACATTCACTTACGTGCTAATACCCTTGGGAAAGGTATGAATCCTCTTCCTCTCCCTCCAGCTATGGGTAAAATAGCAGGACAGACTGGGTTCTATAGTCTTGGATGGCAACTGGTCTAGGAGAAGGACAACTCTGAATTCAAAACCTGCGTAGGTTCGTTTGGGAACCTTGTGGCATTCAGTGCACCAGGTCTCTGTATTCGTCCCTTCAAAAAGTGTGGATGGTCCTGCACGAGGCCTTGGCCACTATAATCAATCATGTGCCGGTTTCGGGCTGTCGGTTTCCTGAAACTGATCTGCATGACCCTCAGACGTCGAAGCTCGACGGGAGAGTCGATTATATATATATATATATATATATATATATATATATATATATATATATATATATATATATATATATATATAAACAGTTCACTCAAGCAAGGAGGAGTGCCACTAGCACGCAAGTGGTTACTGAAGACTGAGAACAAAAGCGGCATGTTTGAGGACAGGATACAGAGAAGGACGGGGAACATGCATATTTGAAGAGTATAGTCATCGGGGTAGCAAGTAAAGGGAAGGGAGTTCCACAGACGGGAAGTGAGAGAGAAGAAGCTGTTTGAGAAGAAGAGACGGTCACATTTAACCGTTTTGACAGTGAAAGGTTGGGGCCGAGATTCCAGCTTACTTAAATTTATGCAGACTGGGAACTACCGGAAGTAGCACGTCGAAACAGTTTCCATGAAAATACTTGTCTCTTTTACCGTCTATTTGACCTGTGAGTATTAGATTCTCCAGGTCCTCCTTTCTTATTACGTGTCCGAGAAACTTCATCTACCTCTTCTTTATGTTAAGAATAAGCTTCCTCCTTGTTTGCATACTTTCCAAGACATCATCGATGCTCACACACTCGCTCCATGATATCCTTAGCATATTTCTGTAGAAACACATCTCCGTTACCTCGAGTCTCTTCTTCATCTTTGGGGAGACCGTCCAAAATTCGCTGCCGTATAGGAGGACAGATGTCACGTAGCAGCTCACTCATCCTATATTGGCAGTGAATGCTGGACAATCTCCTCAGAGATGAAGAAGGGAATTGAAGCAACAGAAATATAGTTCTAAAGAGGGATGCTGAGAATGAAATGGCCCGAACATGTGATCAATGACGAAGCTTTAGAGAAAACGGGAGCAAAAAAGGACACTAATACTTAACACCTTTCTAGGGCACATAATGAAGAAAGAGGGCTTAGAAAATTTGACACTAACACAAGAGAGTAAAGGCAAGAAGGACAGAAAAAAAGCAGAGGATAAACTACCTAAATTGTTTGTATAAACGGTTGGCAGAAGAGGGATTAGGAAAAATAGAGAAAAGGCAACATTTGTTAAAAGCTACAGGACCTTATGGAGAGACATGATCGCTCACGCCCTGAAGAGACACGGCACATAGAAGAAAAATCTAGTACGTCATGATTATAACAACTAAATTGATCACGCTAGTCTGATTAACAAACTAAATTATCTTACCTCATACCAAACATTTCTATGACGACAAACTACATCCAGCAGCAAGTCCTCTCTGATCGGGAGGTTTTCAAGAGCGTGGAACGACCTCTTAAATACTGTTGTCCCAGATACACCCTGGTCCGGGGTGGTAGCACCTGTTAGGTTCCTAGCTATGGGAAAATATTTAACTCCCAAAGCGGGGTCAAAGCACCATGAAAGTATAAAAATAGATTTTTATAGTAAAAATACCAGCAATATATTTTTGGAAAAGAAAAAAAATTACCAGCAATATATTTTTGAAAAAAATATACCCAACAGCAAGAACCTTCTTTACAAAAATATGTCAATGAAACCTGATCTATAAACTGATTTCATACAAAGAATACATATTCTATTCATACAAAGCTATCCTAAAAAATGTTGTCATTAAGTAACTCACTGAGTTTGATATGCCGTAAAACAAAATAACCCCTACCAAATTCGTCTAAGGTCCTATGCTTAACTTTGAGATCGTACAATGAATGAATATGTTATGATTTCCACCACCAAGCAGTGCTTTATTATTCTGATCTTATAGCTACATCATAATTTCAGCCATATGGTGTTAAAGACATAAAAAGCGGCGTTAATTAACAACTATATTAACCTCAGGTCTTTCCGAGACTTGTCACGTCATCTTTCAACGTACATTGTAAAAGATAGAATTTATTTGCCCTTAGGTATTCACCATTAATTTTATATCTTCTTTCAAGCTTAGTTTACTATATTTGACTATTTAAAATCCATTATTCTTGTGAGGAGAAATCTATCTAGCCAACCCTGGAGGGCGAGCACTGCGGTCGTGTTTGATATTTATTACTTTAGTCAGTTGTTTTTTTGTATTTTCGTTTTTATTAATATTAGATTTTTACTCGTTATTTTTATTTTCTAAGACAGTTCAGTAAGCGTCTATTTGTTATTTTTTTTTTTATTTCTGTTGATGCCCGTTGAGATTGTTAGTTCTGGCACGTTGTCCAACGACAAACGTTCAGTAAAAAGAAAAAGTGCGGGAAATATAGTAATGTGAGGAGATTTTGATGGAAAACAATGGCTATTAAAAGCCGATGTCCAGTATTGTTTTTTCTTTCCACACTGATTTCAGGAGTATAAACACTGTCTCGTTAAAGGGGAATTATATATTGTTTTATTGGGTAAAATATTTATTTTTTGTTCTTTTTCTATCGGTGTACATAGTATACACGCATTTCTTTTCTCCTTGATTCGCTTTGTGTAATTTGTATTGACGTCCTTTTTTCACTTTTTTCTTTAAACGCCAATATTTTTAGATTATCATTTATTACGTAACCTGTTTTCATAATACTTGCTGATGTTCATTTTTTCATTTTTTTTTCGAATTTCTTCTGATTTCACTCTTGTGATTTTCTTTTCTAACCTTCGTTTTCTAATTCACTAACGTCACTGTCCAACAAAATTTAACTTTTTGTCGACCACAAATACGAGAATATTGCTTTCTAGGCTTGATGTAAACAGAAATAGCTCTCTCAAAGAGGAGAGTAACAAAACAAGGGGAGACCACTCTTGATTATATATAACAATAACCATTCATTTGGAGTAACAATGGTCTGGTGTGAAACCCAAGATCACAACACTGACTGTTACTTTTTCTTAGAAGATGTAAAAGTAAGTATATTTTGTTTCTGTTAGTAGACGTACAAAGTAAGTATATTCTGTTTCTTAATAGAATGCCTAGACACATAGAACAATTTTTATAATTGAATACACATTAAGATTAGTGTATACTTGTTATGAATAATCAAGAGTGGTTTCACCTTGTTTTGTTACTCTCCTCTTTGAGAGAGCTATTTCTGTTTACTGGGACTATAAAAGGTCACTATGCCCGAACCTTGTATTCTCAGTTAAATAAGCTTTCTTAAAACCTACACCCGCGTACTTTTGTCATTACAATACTCATGTTCAATGTATATCCATCTTCTTTTCAGGTATAACATCGAAAAATGCTTTACTCCGGGGTTAAAATGGGATTTCGTGGACGAGAAGACGATTCATATATTCCAGAATTTTAATCACATCCGCTAAAACCTCTGTCACAGCATGATCGTAATGATCTTGTAAGATATTCATACTTGACAAAACAGCAGAGTGAGCTGCTAACTTTAAAGCTAAAAGAGAGGAATTTATTAAGGCAAGATGTTCGAATTAATCTGTCCGCATCATGCTTCTCTCTTAGTGTCACTTATATCATCGTTACTCTCATGTCACTACCTACAATTTTCCTCTTCCTATCATCTTGCTGGACAAGGAAAAACTGCACCACACGTTTGCGAATTTTATATCACAATTACAGGCCAGGTGATATCTATCACACTTCTTAACTTTGCACTTCACATCCTGACAGGAAACCGGGACGAAGGGCAGTAACAGCTACTGATATCAAACAATTCCTTCATTTTTTCCTGATATGCAGCTTTTTTGCTCACATTCTTGTTTTATTAAGTTTAATTTCTCTGCTGTAAATTTTCTAAATCTTTTCTCAATAATTTTCTGACTAAGAAGAACATTCTATTTTCATCTACTTTTCCCCATATTTATGAAAAATCATGTGTGATCTAATTGATAATCCTTGAGACACGTGCAACTTTCCATTGTCACATTTATATCGCCAGCAGTTTTTTTAACGACTTGCCTTGTAGAGCCAAACAATGCATACTCTGTGGCTGCCATTGTTAATACAGTAGTCACTTTACTAGCAAATGGATCAGTTAACCTGATAAGAAAAGAGAAAGAGTTAGTGAATGAACAGAATTTATATAATGTACATTACACTGCACCAAAAAGACATGAGTGAATTTTTAAATTTCAATTGCAAATGCTGCAGAATAAACCTCGATCTACCATCTTCAAATTTGGCATGGAGTCTTAGACGTATAAGGAACAGTTCATGAAGCGTGAACCTTTGAGGAAGATTTCACTGTTCCCTAGTGTAATGGTCACTTAGAAGGCATAAAGCGTCAAATACGAAATATTAATTCCAAATATGATTGAAGCATATAAAAATTCATGTGCAGTGTGTCATTAAAGGCGTGTATTTTTGCACTCACATCTCTCCAACTTTCCGGAAAACACAGCAATATTTAGCGACGAACATGGTGAAAATATTGTCAAAATAGAAAAATCGTAATAAAGGCAAGTGGAGTCCTGCTATGCTAGATGACATTTGCTCTCCTCTTCATAGGGACAGGCCAGACGCTAAAAGTACAAATACAGGAATTCCTCGATTAGTGCGACTAATGTGTACTTTAAAAATACGCTTGAAACGCATTAATTGAATATAAATATGATAGTTATCCATCTTCCATTTTTTAAATTTTGAAAAATTTTTAATTAATCGGTAACTTTAAAAAAATCAACTTTCAATTACTATGGATAAACTGAAGTATGTTTTACCGCACTAATCGAGTATTATGTATGCACTAATCGAAATTGTCATATAAAGATTTTAGCACACTTATCTAAAACGCATTAATCGAGGAATTCTTGTACTCTAATTATTTTAGGGAAAGTTTCCTTTTAATAAATAAACCTGTGGTTTCTTACATATTTTAAATGAAATAAAACGTTCATATGAACACGTTTAATACCTATACATATACTTATAAATCTAAATTTTTTCGAAATTTGGAAATATTTAATTTGATTTTTTTTTTAAAAATAGAGTCATTCAATGAAAAATGAAAAATGGAGATCATTTTTGTGATCTACTCCAAAAACCACCTTACACTTTACTTTAAATTTCCTATATTAACTTCATCTTCATTTATTTAATTAATACCTTTCCGTTCTTCTGTACCTTTCTTCATGTCATTATTATTATTATTATTATTATAATTATTATTATTATTATTATTATTCTAATTATTATTATTATTATTATTCCACATGTCTTTATTAATCGCATTCTAATTGATAATACCTATTACCAAGTAATCGGTGTCAACATTTTCTTCTTCAATAGCTGGATCTTTTTTTCTCCTGTTTCGATAGGCTATATTTACATTAAATATTACCATATTACCATTTTATTTCTCCATAAAGCCTAATTTTATGTATACGAATATTGTAACGAATATTCTTTTGGAATGTGCAATTCTGGGTCAGTCTGTTGCATTCCCTTTGAACCCCCCCCCGCCGTGGAAAGCAAGCAAGTATCTTTTCTCCACCTTCAAACGATGGGTTAAATAGCAGAGCAAACTGGGTGTCTTGGAGAGGGAAACTGTATCCGAAAGGAAATAAGAGATCAATATTTACGAAGGCAGATGTTGGCAGTTAATGTTGAATTTAAATTTTTCAAGATTGCTGGTGACAGGGAAGCAAGCTACCGTAAGAGAGTTCCACAGGCGAGAAGTGCGAAAGAAAAAACTATTAAAAGAGAACTTTCGATTACATCTAGCTATTTCAACAGTAAAGCGATGAAAAATAGTTACCAATCTTGTATTACGCTTAAATTCAAAGTTACCAAGAAGGAGAGCTACCATAAGAATATTTATAGAAAGGACAAAGGGAAGCCACGTTACGTCGGTGGTAAATTAACTGAAGCCGAGATGTCAGGTAACTTCAATACAAAAGAAATCGGAAGCCTCATGAAGAAAGCAGGAGGGATTGAGTGAACCTTTTTAAAACGTTGTTTTGCAAACTATTCCTCTATATATTTACGATCATAATCTTCTTTGCGTGTTTTATTATTAAGTCCCTCTACCTTACTCGGCTAGATTTGTTAAATATATCCTTACAATTGCCTTTCCTTTGTAAGTTCACTCAGCTTCGAAAGCAGATGTTTCAGCACATTCAAATGTACGCTGATTACAACCACAAACACAACATCCAGTTGGCACTTTCCATCTGCTTCAGTTGTAAAAAGTTTAAAATAAGATGTTAACTTTTCATGTTGGAGGTTATTAAGACTTAAAAGCTACCATATGTCGTTGTGTTCGTCACCGATGAAAGTACACTCTCGTCTGCATTTCTCTGGAAAAGATGTATTTCATAAATACCTTTAACACCATCTTGCAAACATTCTTTGCAAAACCCAAAGTATTATTGTTTTTACTATCTACATGGAATTAACAGTAAAAAGTTGTTTTTTTTGGTTTTGGCACAAGAGTTCTTGTCTGTCAAGAATGTATTTCCAGGTAATAATAATATTCCGTCTTTTTAATTATACAAAAGGCACAAAATGGTGCTACTGGAAATGAAAAGTGCCTGTAATGACTTGTGATTAAATAGTAGACATTCAGGAGGTGAGTTTTGCATTTTAGTCTACTTAGTTTTAATAGGATCCTCTCGTAATTACGGAAACGTTTCTAATTATGCTTATTAAAGCAAGAAAAAAATACCATGTTGATGCATATTCATTTTATCCCGAGTACTTTCGATATTAGCACAATGTTTTCATCAGGGTCTTGTTTTTCTAAGATAAAAAATTGTTGTGTTTATCAATTTTCTAAGACAAGAATATATTTCCGGGTTATAATAATAAAGCGAAATATCTCCATTAAAAATACGATTCCATTGTTGAATTCTCAATATAACTGTTACTTCTGTACACGTAATGAATTTTAATTTTTTGTGACCGGATAAATTTTTGCCGCGACATATCAGCCAAATATCTCGTCTGTTGCAGCTCAAGGGAACGCAATAATTTTACTTCTTTCATCAGTATCTACAGATAGATTTGCATCACTTTCAGATTGACTGCAAGGTTTAAAAACGAATCTTCATATACATGATTTTTTCCTTTGATAGTATGATTTATTAGTTATTAAAATAAATCTCCGTATAATCTCAGTTCTTTCCGAAGTTTTAAGTGGTGTTCAATGTTTGTCTAGCACAGTATATTATATTTTTTTCAGTTACAAGACGACTCATATTTCTATTGCTACATTAATGTAAAGTGGAAATATTCCATATTTGATTTATTGTTGACAGAAAGACAGACTTAAATTTCTGGTGGCCGAGTGCCTCTTTATCCCAGAATAATGGAAAACTTAAATCACTGTCATGCAGAAGTTTGAATATCAAAACTGTTATATGCATGTTGATATATCTTTTGGAAGAAAATAAATTTTGACACGTCAATTATAAATGTCAACTGGACTTATCGATAGACATATATAGACTTAATGTCTGAATAGTTTGTTTTCAAGTTACAGACGCCTATGGATAAGCGCTTTTTGATTAATAGTTTTGGAAAATAAATATGCACACATATATGTATATAATGGCTGCATACCTGTTTCCAAGTTCACCCGTTTTCTAGAGTGGCTAGATAATCCTTGTACAGATCCCTGCTCAGACACGAATTTATATTTTTTTCAACACTCAAAGAGCGAAAGTGTGGCTTATACTGTACTGAGCAGAATTTAGTTACTACTTCTGCATGGTTTACTGCCACATCACGTTGAAACACCGGTTTCTATACGATCGCCAAAGTTAAGCAACATCGATCGCAGTCAGTACCTACATTGGTGACCACTTGGGAATATAAGGTAGTGTAAGGTTGGGTGTGCGGGTAGTGTAATAGATATTGACTCCGAATGGTTAATCGAAGATTCGAGTTTCAATTCTAGTTAGGTTCCTTATATTAACTTACGTGCAAATTCCCCTGAATTCATGGGTATTTACAACATTTAGTAACTTCTACAGGATTAACCTTGAAAATAAGATATTTAACACCACTAAAAAATCTCCATCTGCCTAAGATATGTAGATGATATCCTTATCTCAGTTAACAACATAGATGAAATACACAAACTTAACTTCATTTATGAACTTCGTTGATGAAATAATTAGACCAGCCATTAGAAATATGAAACCGCCTTCCCTCTTCTATGGATAAATTAGTAAGTCTTGTATTCCCAAATCATTATTATTTCACCACCCACCCACCTACCAAATTCTTATAATCTAAAAATAGTTTCTGGCTTTAAATAACTTGCAAAGGGCTGATAAACCGTAGAAAACGAATCAATCAATAAATCTTCCTGATGTGGACCTGTTAAACAAAACCAGTACACTGAACACTTTGGTAACGATCACGTGTGACTTCTTGATAGCACAAATATCAACGGCTTCAAAACAGTTTCGACGAACGTATTTTAAACTCTCTCTCTCTCTCTCGATTTTTCTAGGGTAATGGTTTTTATTTATCAATCCAACATATTTTTAACACTTTAAACGTTAGTCTTAGTGGATACTCATATTTGAGTAAAACACTCCATTTATTAAACTGTATATTTATTTATTTACCGCCCTGAATATTCGAGAAATGTTATTAAAGAAAAATATGCGCTCTCCAACAGAACACGAAAAAGACTTCGCTTAAAGGCCTATTTCAGGCTTTACTTGATCTGCAGGGATGCTCCGTGGCCGAGTCGATTAGGGCACGTCGGATCTAACGACGGTTTCTCTCCCAAAATATAGACTGACGACTGTTGCCTCTGCTGAAGGTAGTACTAACCAGTGTGTATCCTATCTATATATATATATTTGACTTCTATATACTTTTATATTTACATACGCTATATCATATACAACCCATAAATAATGAATATCCAATAAAAAATAATTTGGACTATTCTATAAAAGGGATGCTCAATACAACCAGCTACGAGCAATATAATTATATATATATATATAAAAAATATATATATATATATATATATATATATATATAAAATTGGTGTATATGGAAAATAGAACAATTACTATTCTTTCAACATACTCTGTGTCTTATAAATTATTTATTAAAAAAATTTATTTTAATATGTTAAAATCATACAAAATAGCCATTTTGTTTCAACACCCTCGTGTATTATCAAAACAAAATATTTTACACTCAACATCATTTTTGATAAGACACTGATTTTATAACAAATAATTTTTGTAGTGATTTATAAAAAATATTTATAAATTTATAAATATATATATATATATATATATATATGTGTGTGTGTGTGTGTGTGTGTGTGTGTGTGTGTGTGTGTGTATGTGTGTGTGTGTGTCATTGAATATGGACATATTATATTATTTATTTTTAATAAAATCTATTTCTCCAATTATCTTCTTGATGTTAAGTTTGTTAAGTTGAAATTCATCAAGGAAGACACCGTAGATCATGTTAGCCCAAGTACTTTCGATCTTCACCGAGATCGTCCTCATGGGTGAATTGCGAAGACAAACTTAATGTAAAATGTCAGTAAAAAATATTTAACATTTTTTAAAATTACACCATATATACCTAATTAATACAATATTAAATCAACTGAAGAACGAATACAAAACCTCAAAACACAAAAATCTAATTATAAAACACTATCCTCACTTGATGTTAACAGTTTATTTACCAATGTCCCACATCAGGAAAGGATTGATATTATTATAAAGAACATTTGCAACAATCCATCTCTCCCTCAACTAAAAATTTAACCTAATATATTACGAAAACTAATTTTGATTTGTAGCACAGGTTTCTTTCTATGGCCATCAAAACCTCTTTAACGAACAACGTTTAATTCGTTTCCATGGGTTCGATTCTAGGACCAACATTTAAACTTAATACAACAAATATTGAAAATAAGATATTTAACACCACAAAAAAAATTGGCCTAAGATGTGTAGATGATATCTTTATCTCAGTTAACAACACAGATGAAATACACGAACTACAAGAAAATGTTAAGAAAATCCGTTCTTAACTTCATTTATGAACTTCGTTGAGGAAATAATTAGACCAGCCATTAGAAATATTAACATTAATGAAAAAGAACATAATACTTCCTCAAATAACCCAAAATATAGCAATCTACTATATTGTAATCAAATGCATTATAACTATAATCAAAATGAAAAAAATCCTAATAAAGTACTAATATATTCCCCACTGATTCCAGTAAAAAAAATTAAACTAATTATATCAATCAGTTATATGATATGCGTGATACACGCATAGGCGATCATGTATCTATCGATACATGACTGACGAAGCATTTTTCCCTTCAACCAAATAAGTCTTGTGCAATAGCCGTTCTCCGTCAATAATTGATGTGGAAAAGACCAGCATTGTATATCATTTTAGGAAAGTGTATCTCAGTCAAAAAAGTAAGTATATATATTGGCGTGACAACCACTAGGTTATCAATATATATTATGTCTATTTGTTGGAAAACAGCATTTAAAAGACACATTCTTTCTTTAACTTTCATTATAGTGGAAAATACTTGCTGAAAACATATTCTAATATATAGCAAATTAAAATTTTATAAAATAAACAAAAAACTTCAAATTCTTAAAATGGCCCTCTATATAAAATATTAAAGGACACTGAACAAATTTTTTATAAGTTATTTAGTTGCAATATTTAAAATTCATTTATTTATGACTCAATTACATTTAACGCAATTGCATTTTACCATCTCTGGTTATTTTTATGCTTTTTTAAACTTTGATTATTCCTATATTATTCAACAGTTAATTTTAAAATAATTATAACAATTTTAGTTTATAATGTTTATAAAAATATGTCAAAGAATTTCGCAATGAATTAAAACATTTTATAATTTCCCATCCCTTTCATCATAAAAGAGATCGAAAAAAACCTTTATTAACAAACTAACTAATGACGCCTTAAATTGATAAATTTCAATTTAAAACCATTTTTTTAAGAGAACTAGAAAGAATTCGTAATCTAAAAATAAATTGATAATGTCATATTATTCATTAAAACATTAATTAAATAAAGATATTCCATATATATATATATATTATATATATATATATATTTATATATATTTTATATGTATATATATATATATATATATATATATGTTCATATATATATATATATATATATTTGTTCCAAAAATTTTATGTGTCCTTTACACACACAAAACACACACACATATATATATATATATATATATATATATATATATATATATATATATATATATATTATATATGTATGTTTGGTGTTTAAATTGTCCAAACATTCTATTGTTCAAAAAGTTTTTTGTTATTTTTGCAATTTTTAATCGATATTATTTGTTAATCAATATATCAAAGAAAAACACATTTTCAATTTATATGAAATGCAATTTTATGCCAAGTCAATAATCTCAAAATAAATTTCAATAAATTTTACCAAAATCATTTTTGATTTATACGAGAACATTGACTTGATAAATTGCATTAATGGATTAACATATTATATAAAATCTGCAGATTTTAATTCATAGTAGAAAAACCTAAAATATATATATATATATATATATATATATATATATATATATATATATATATATATATAAAGTTATACACAAAACACACAAAATATATAGTCATTTTAAACATTTTTCCATTTAATGCATTGACATATATATATATATATATATATATATTATAAAAAAATTTTGATTTTGAATGTTAAAATTTTAATTCACATTTAAATATATGTATATAAAAGAATATTATTCCTATCAAATAAGACTGTCTGCAAAAAGTGGTATTTAATTATTTTGCTTGATTTTCAGCACAACTTCGTATATGAACATTTTCGCAATATATAAAGTTGATATATATGTTTTCGATCTTACATGTAAAATTTATATAACACAATTTAATGGACTTTTATGTTTTTTTCTTGACAAAAAATTTGGTAAAATGTCAAAATAAATATACGTTCAAAACATGATTATTGTTTCTTAAGCTCCCTTGCATCTATACATTGCATCGAAATGTATAGGTCTGACCCTTTCAAATACTACCAACCTGTGTCGAATCGTTTCGCGGAACCTTATGACATGTTGATGAAGCGTCTCCATATTATTAATGTATGTTGCATAAACCAATTTTTTTTAGGTTTTATCTCGTGGTTCGAAAAAATGAAAATCGGCGGAACGTTCAGACTATGGAACCGGTCCTCTTCTATCTAATCCGTCTTTCAAAACAAATGCATTTTGCGGACAATTGTGACTAAAAATTTATTGGAGCCCCTATATTTGATTGAACCAGATATCGGTTGTTTTGTTTTTTTAGGGATTTACTTCCTCTCTATTTTAGGTCTGGAATCGTCAGTTCAAAATAATGTCTTAGTAAACACGTGTCTAAACAATGGATTGCAATATTGACCTACCAGGCTCACCTAAATTCTAAACCAGACATTAATTTCCTTTGAATGCTGATAAACCCTCAAGTATTGTTTTTTTTTTTTTCCGCCCACAAATGTTGATTTTATAAATTTGTTAAAATCCAAAATTCCAAATGTTGCTTCATCCGTTAACAAGATTATTGTTTTTCACAAACAACGGATCGGCATTTTGCAATAATTTTTCGTCAAATTTTTTCCCACGTGAAAATAAAACCAATATTTGAATTTGTACACGTTACAAATACATTACAAGAACTACTGTTGATTTACTTTTTTTTATGATATTTTTTGAGATGTACGACATAAAAAAATGTTAGTGTTTTGCTGATTAATAGAGTTTTTTTAAAAATTAGGGAAGAAAAAAATTTCTATAATTCTCTTTATTTTGTTTAAATTTAATCAAAATTTGTTGTGCCAAAATCTATCCTTTCTTTTTACGTAGATAAACAGCAAAAAAATTTGGATGAAGGTTGAATTGAAAATTGATCTGGAAACACAAACGGATACATTGGTCAATAAATCCATTACCATTTAAGTTGTCTGTAAAAATATATATGCTTATATGGATATCCTTGTATTGTTAAACAAAACATTTTCAGTTAACTTACTACTAAACATTATTTATTTGAAGACAAATCTATCCACAAATGTGGACGAATGATATATATTTAATTTAATTTATATTTAAATGTATTTGGCATTTAAAATAATTTTTTAAACATAATAACTCAAAAATAAATATTTTTTTTTATGTTTATATGGAAAATATTGTCCTAATTTTTAATAGTTTGTTCTAACCGATTGAAAAATTTGTAAAAAGTATTTAAATGATATTTATTCTTTATATATATATATATATATATATATATATATATATATATATATATATATATATATATAGTGCTGTTCGATAAAAGTGACTCACCTGATTTTTTTTTTTTAAAAAAAATTTATCTATTGTTTTTGGGGTCAAATAATTTTTTAATCTTACTAATATAAAGACCCCTTCCGACCACCTAGTAAAAAAGTTTATTCACCCTAAGGTATTCTATTGATAATTATAATTTTGGATATAAATGAGATTTAGGGAAAAACTCTGTGCAAAAAAAACTCTCACTTATTTCCTGCAACTAGTAATCAATAGAAACATAACCGAACAGCTTTAAATAAAGAATAATAGAGGTATAATTTATTTATAATAGGTAATATAGTTTTGAAATATTTAATAATCTATGGGTCCTCCTTTATTTTGAATAACCTTTTCAACCCTTTTTGGCATTGACTTGATTAAAGTTCTGGCAAATCTCATCTCCAAGCATTGAATTCCATTCGGATATGAAATTCACACTCAAATCCTCTTTGTTGCTCAACTGCTTTCTCAAGAGCCTGTAATTTATAATGCTTCATAAGTTTTCTATGAGGTTGAGGTCAGGAGATTGGGGCAGCCATGTCATAACACTCACCTGCTTCTCATCAAAGTATTCCTTCATCAATTTTGATTTGTGACAGGGAGCATTATCCTACATAAAAATGAGCTTGGTGGGGTCGATTTGCACCCTTTCAGCAGAGGGGAGCCGACAAGACTCTAAAATTCTCTTGTACTGCTCGCTCCTGAGGGTCTTTTCAATAGGTTTTAAGAAACCAGTTCCATGAAAAGAAAAGCATCCCCAGAACATCATACTGAACGGATGCTTGACAGTATTTATTGCTAAATTCAAAGAGCTTTCAAAGATTCTTCTTCGGATTTTAGATCGCTTATCCTTTGAATTTAGCTCAACTTTCGTTTCATCGGAAAAGAGACAACATTCTTCCAGTCATCTACGGTGAACTTTTTGTAATAGTGAACCCATTCAAGTCTCTTGGCTTTGTTGGCTTTGCTTATTAGCGGCTTAAACCTTCATGTACAAGATTTGTAGCCTTGTTCTAAACCTTGTTTTTGACGGACTGTTTGAAGAGGCAAAACTAACACCTTGCTCTTCGCTTAAACTGGCTGCAATTTCTTGGCTAGTTATAGTCCTATTCTTCGCAACTTCTGTCTTGATTAGCCTGCCAGTTCTATCATCAATCCTTTTCTTTCGTCTCTTTGTTTCCTTCCTTGGAGCAGGACTAGCATCATTATGTGCCCTCAGTACTCGAGAGATAGTTGATTGCGAGGTTATAGCAATTTCTGCAGTTTCTCTAGTAGACTTGCCTGCTTTTGAGAGGGCAATAATACATGCCTTAAGTGGTTCTGAATGGCTATTTCAAGCTGTTTTTCTACTGTATGATGCTTTCTGGAATATTCTGGAATACTCTAGATTTAATTTAAGCTGTTCTAGAATTCTCTAGAATATTGTTCTGAGTGTATTGTAAAATAGTTTTCAATATTTTGTCAAAAGCTCTTTAAATTTACCAGTTTAATCATTAGAATGCGATATCTAAGTGACCTTTTTTTGCACAGAGTTTTTTTTCCTGAATCTCAATTAATTCCAAATTTATAATTATCAATAGAATACCTTCGGATGAATAAACTTTTTTACTAGGTGGTCGGGAAGAGGTTTTTATACTAATAAGATTAAAAATTATTTTACCCCCCAAAACAATAGACAAATAAATTTTTAGAAAAATAAATCAAGTGAGTCACTTTTATCGAACAACACTGTATATATATATATATATATATATATATATATATATATATATATATATAATATTGGATAAGAAAAAGAATATGAATCTGGCTAGATAATATAACCAAAACATATTAATTAAATTAAATTTCCTTTGTGTGCTTGTGTAGTTACATCAACGTAAACATAAATTATATCCCATGAAGTCCAACAAGAAAAAACGCGTCACGTAAAAATTTATTTCACTGTCAAACTTCTTTTCACTAAAATTGTTCTTGATATATAAACTATGAAAACGGCCATAATGTGCTGACCGTGCATGGAAAAATTCTATAACCCTAGATACATACATATAAAAATTCATGCATTCAGATAAAGGTAATAAAAAGTCATGCTTCATAATGGGTAAAATTATACCCGAAAGGGCTTGGACATAGAGAACGTTCCAACAATCTATATCCAGAAAAGAAGAAACCTATAAACAACAAGAAAAGAATATATAAATACTTTACCGCAGTAAATTGACAGTCGTTTCTAATCCATCCATCTATCTAAATTTACCTTCATCCCTGCCGTGCGTCAATGGCTTAGGGGTAAAATCTCCGACTGATCACATATAAGTCTAGTTTCGATCCCGTCCTTGAGACAATCAGATGTCTAGCCACACTGATGAACGGCGAACAGCCTTTCTGTGGGTCTATATATATATATATATATATATATATATATATATATATATATATATATATATATATACTGAATAATAACTTTTTTAATAGTAGAATATTCCACAGAATTAACACAATTTTTTCTGTGACGTATGGAATCAGAACGTGAACGGTCATAGCTCTCTCTGACTTCCTATCCTTTGTCGTACTAAGCAATGTTAAGTATTAGTCTCTTTCTCCATATCCCATCAGAATGCAGTCAATATCACACCAGACCATCAAAGGTGCCAGATTCAGGGTTGAGCTGCTGTCATTTTCGGGATGCAAAATCATGTGGTGTCACGGATGCACGCTGGTTCTACAAGCGCGAGAACCAACTTCAGAAGTGACATAAAAAACAATCAACACAGAAATGATTCTGGCAGTCTCTCAGACATCACTGACGAGACTATAAGGTTTGCATGTGGGCTTCACACACACTGTTTAGCTGTAACAAAAGTGAACCTGATGGAAATAAAATGTTATGTCAAATATAGAATATTCAATTCTCCTGTTATCATTTCGTTAGAAAATTTAGTTCATTTAGCATTTCTCCCAGTCCCTGTTCCGCTATACATTACACAATCTCGTTAGATAGATTATCTCTGTTTTCCTGTGAACTTGCCTTCAGTATGCCTTGTGAATATCAGATTCTCGACACCGTGCTTGCTCATTAATTGTCACAGAAAGCTAAACGTTGTCTCGCTGAAGCTAAGCAAAGGTCATAAACTATAGTAGAATTGATATTACATAGAAGCTCTGTACGTATACTCAATAATCTGTAAAACATTATCCGTGTCTTTTATGAACTTATGAACCTATCCATTTGATAAAACTAGTTTGGCTCCAACGTAATTAAAATTTGAAGATGGAAGCTATATTTAAAGCTTACCTGTTATAGTCAACTTTGTTGAATATGCTTCGCGTGGGAAAATTCCACATACCTAATCCATTTTGTTATTTTTCATCGAAAAAATAATTCATCTATATGCATTGTCATGTAGAAGCCTGATTTTAAGGCTTCTCTATTCAATAAATTGACTTAAACATCGATACAAACAAACATAACATTTTCTAACCTTTTCACTAGGCTTCAATCATTGGCAATACAGTATTACATTCATATCCAATCGCATAAAGCAGGGGTCGGCAACTCATTCGACCCCGCGGACCGGATCGTGTTATAATGACGGGTCGCGAGCCGGACGAAGGCCATTAATAAAAAATTAAGAAAAATTACATATGCAGACCCCTGTCAACCTAAATATTTAAAACCATAATGAAAATAAACATTGAGAAATCAGAAAAACAAAAATCTAAAATTAAAAAAAAAACACCTAACAAAAATTACTTTTCCTCAAGGAACGTCAAACTACTTCTAAGTGAAAAAAATAAACCGAAGTGAAATAGATGAAATTATGACGTGTAGCTTTGAAACTGTTACTGAAAATTGTTCCACAAACGAACCACACACGTACACATCAACCAAAAACAAAGCACATATACCCATACATACGAGTACAAATAGTTGCAAACATATACACTTACGTACGTACACATGCGGTATCATCCACACATCATGAGGCATGTATGTATAATGCGCGTGTGTTTAACTGCCTTTAGATTTCTGCTACCTCGCATGTCAGTCCCTCCCTGGCCGCTTTCATTTTATCGTTCCTTTCGCTTCTGTTATCTTTTAATGTAGCCAAGGGTCATAACAAATATGTATCCATTATTTGACATTAAACGTAGGCAACGCAACTTGGTAAAATAAGTCTCATGAAAGATAACTGGTAGATAGTCTAGTATTTTTTTAGTGCACTGAGATGTGTAGACATTCTATGGAAAATGACATATAACAAATTTTTATTTGAAGATCATCACTCATGTTAAAAATAGAGTCATTGGTAATCAGGCTCGCGGGCCGGTCAAAATGCCTTCACGGGCCGGATCCGGCCCGCGGGCCGTAGGTTGCCGACCCTTGACATAAAGAGTATTTGACTTTTTATTCAAAAAAAGGTTTGATTTTTCTATTAAGAATGAAAACTGTGCTGGATCCAATTACGTTTAGCGACTTTCTGGTATATCGTATTGAATTCAATTTTAATCTCCAGTTATATTTCACCTCAAAATATTATTTTCCTGTGTGACATGTACAGGAATTATAGGTGGTGTCAGTTCAACGATTTTTTTATGTTACCTATGTTTTGCAAACATTTTATCGGCTGGTCGGCAGTTTCTTTTTCAGCCAGTTCCAACGTTGATTGAATCGGACAATCAATTAGAAGAATGATCTCTCTCTGTGTGGTTTCTCTTACAAATAAAAATGGACGT
Source organism: Acanthosepion pharaonis (assembly GCA_903632075.3). Taxonomy (NCBI): domain Eukaryota; kingdom Metazoa; phylum Mollusca; class Cephalopoda; order Sepiida; family Sepiidae; genus Acanthosepion; species Acanthosepion pharaonis. The sequence continues at coordinate 360,388 of CAHIKZ030001790.1, read as the reverse complement.
TTTTTTGATATTCGTAAAATTTCATGAGACGTACGACTAGTAGTCGGTACAATTTACATAGGATTTGTCAATCATTTCCATTTCTTTTTGATATTTCCGATGGGTTATTCTTATTTACAATATTTACATTCGATTTATTGTAATAACCGAGCAGTACTAATAATACGAATTAGACGAGCTATCTCAAAAAACATGGGTAGTGAAACGAGAACATCTACCCCCGTAGATTAAATAAAGGGCTTAGTCCAGAATTTCCTGTAGGTTACTCCGATCAATATATATCTGTTGAAGTCCGGAGATTACAACATCCGAAACGTTGTGATAACAACAACAAAGACGAGGACAATAGTCCACGTGTAAAGAGTTTAAATCTTCATTTCTGCTACGGTTTTCCCCAGCTTGGAAACGAACAACATGCGGTTGACTGTCAGCTGCAATAGTCTTTTCTCTTTGCAATCAGTGTTCAGAAAACTAAATGCAAAAAAAAGCAAAACCACTTTCGATCGCTTTTTCCAAACACTAGATTTAAGGACAGAATGTGCGGAATCACTCGACATACTCGATATATATATATATATATATATATATATATATATATATATATATATATATATATATGCTCGTAACATTTAATTTAAAAGAGGGCTCAATACAAAAATAGAGCAATGTTCTTTATATTCTGATATTACATCGAAAATATGTCAAAATTGCTACATAAGTGCATTCGATTTTCGATGCGTAGAGAAAGTTTTCGATGTAATATCCTAAAATAATATATATATATATATATATATATATATATATATATATGTGTGTGTGTGTGTGTGTACATAAATTGAAGAACTTTATAATTCATCTCGAATCTAAGGCATGATTTCATATAAGACTATAGAGGTACTAATAAATCTAAACACATCACTATGATCATTGTCGGTCGCTTATTTGGCTCCACTGGGGCATTTTTGTTGTATATTATTTAAATGTCGGAAGCGAGCAGGCCATTGCATCGAATCCTCTGCTGCCACAAGTTTTGGCTTCAGACATACATTCTCATTGATTGGCAGCCATACATGTTTAGAAAGCACGCTTTATCCTGCTATTTAACCAATAGCTGAGGGACATAATAAATATGAATCGTATATAAAAAAAAAACTTGTGCGAATATGAAGGTTACGATCCTGAATGAAATTTCAACATCGTCAATCCCAGCGCTACACGCACATCCGTATTCACGTACTTGAAAATAGATAAGGTTTTTTTGTCATACATGCTTTATAAATATAGAAGCTGTATGTATGAACATAACTCTAGATATATTAACCATGAAGAGCAATAAATAATTATATATTTATTTTCATACTAGATAAATATTTTCAGTCGCTTATATGTCGCAGGGTTTTCAAATATTTAAAAGCTGTCTGTTAAACTGAATTGGAAGCTACCCGTATGTCGTATCAGTCTATGAATTGTTTTTGATACCTTAATATGGACAGTAACAGTAACAACAGGTAAATTTTGTCTCAGTCATATAATGATTATTATAGACAGACAGACCGACAGATAGATTGAGACAGATTGACCGACAGATAGAGACACACGGACAGTAGACTGATAGATAGACAAATCAGACAGACAGACAGACTGACAGACAGATAGATAGAGACAGACATACCGACAGATAGATAGATAGAGACAGACAGCAGAGAGATAGGTAGATAAAGACAGACAGACTGACAGATAGATGCATAGAAAAAAGACAGACCGTCCGACCGACAGATAGATAGATAGATAGATAAAGACAGTAAGATAGAAATAGATAGATAGATAGATAGGTATAGACAGACAGACATAGATATAGATAGATCAACACAGATATAGACAGAAAGACACAGATATAGATAGACAGATAATCAAGCAGATAAACAGATTGACATAAACTGATAGATAGATAGATAGATAGATAGATAGATAGATAGATAGAGACACAGACACAGATCGACGCAGATAGATAGAAGTAGTTAGGTAGAAATAGATAGATAGATAGATAGATAGATAGATAGATACAGACAGACAGACAGTCATAGTTAGATCGACACAGATGTAGACAGAAAGACACAGACAGAGATAGACAGATAATCAAGCAGATAAACAGATTGACATAAACTGATAGGGAGATACCGAGATAGGTAGATAGATAGAAACGTCCAGATGGAAAGACAGTGGGTAACTGAATGACAAAATGGAACATATCTTATGTTGCGCGTCTCCTTATTCGAAAGATTTATTCAGACTAATATTATTATTTTTTCGCTAGCATCATATCTGTACGGGGTGGGTATAAACTACAACAAAAGTTGTTTGAAATTGCTCATCAATAGAATGTTAAACATGGAGCGAGGCTGAAGTGTAAATTTAAATTATTTACGTCAAATGTGTAGATGCATCACCTGAACGCTATCGTTCAGTTTTCTACCACTTTTTCTCAATTATTATTAAATACCTCACATTTTAATAACATTAAATATTTTAGGAAAGATGATAGACTGTTTGTAGACGTAAATTTACTGTCTCAAATTAGTGCACTTTCTATGCATTTTCGTCTCAACAAATAACTTTCTCTTTTAATTAAAACTGCTTTCGATATTATTCTTTCGGATTCATTACGCATTGAGTGTGGTATTTTGTAAAAGAAATGTCTTTTTTGTTTATTTAGTTACAGATTATTAGTCTCGTAATCTCCCTTATACGACAGATCGAGATATTATATATCCTGCAAGTAGATTAGTTTATTTTTTGCATAGTGTGCGCAGTGAACCTCTATTTAACTGGATCGGAGCTCTAATCTCACTTTCTCGAAGATTTTCTGGTGTAATCAGATAATATCTCGCACATCATGTATTTTTATTCCGGTTAAGGAAGACAGAAAGCTCAATGAAATACATAGTTGGAAATCGTGTTGAATGTAAAGAATTGATTACAGGTACTTAAGGATTGAGTTCAGCCAGGATTGTGTTTATTGAACTCCCAGAAAGCCAAATTTTGCTGCATATTGAAACTATACTGTACAGACCTTAGTTACAGTTTTGTGGAGGAGAGGAGAGCTCATTTGAACAAGGCCAGTGCACTCACTACCTCTGTCACGTTGACTTGTGACTACCTGCTAACATAATCATGCAAATAGTTCAATATAATCAATTATACTTACAACACATAGTAACTTCCCAATGGTGCCACAGGCCCAGATTCATGTCGATAATATTAATAATCAACTCCTTGACAAATTGACCATTGTGCGATTCGATCCCTGACCCATGGTCGCAACACTAGCATTCACACTACTCGGTCGTGCCTCCAAATACATACATAATTAATGCCTACACTTTAACGGTATATGTTAGTAGGTTTTCGTAGATTTTTAAACGAATAAGGAACACAGAAGTCCACTGAATTTCAGGAAACACACCACTCGAAAAAGTGCGGGAGTCTTTAGTGACTATAGTCTACCTCAGTGCTTTTTAAACTTTTTTTTTCTTGGTCGCATTTTCGGAATGAAAATTTGCACGCGCTTCTCCAAATTTTATGTGATAAATTTTACATTTAAAAATAAAGAAAAAAAATCAGAGAGGGAGATAACCGCGGATTCGATGACAGAACATTATCATTAATACTTCTTTGCTGCAATTTGCTGAACATTGTTACTATATTCTTAATACTTGATATAATGCAAAAATATCACAATGGTTAAAGGTCAATAATTATTCATAGCTATTTATACTGTCACTCATGCATCCAATTACAAGTAATCCATAATAATATTTTAAATTTTTGAAATCATATTTATTTTTGGCATATGAATTGTTTTGGAACTGATTCTAAATCTTTGACAGTCTTTCAGTCATTCCACCTCATCTGCTATCCTCTTCGTTCGCACTTATAAGTCGCGTTGCACAATTTGAGAACCACTGGCTTACTCAATGAGTTTAGAGGAGGCAATAATATTGCCGAAGCAAACCGAATTATTCGTTTCGATTACAGTGTAGGATAACATTTAAATTAAATGAATTGTCGGCATTAGAAAATACGCCATAAACAAATCATCTCGATGAGTTTAACGATTGCACACAATAGAAAAAAGTATTCACACTGGTAAATTAGGTCGACATTTGATTTATATCCTTTTAACGGTTCACTGTCATTGACAACTAATTTATAATATGCAAATAAGTTCTTTCGATATGACTAAAGCCAATGTACTTGTTTTTTAAATGTCCCTCTATAATTAAGAGATTACGAAGTGGCGGAAAACAGTGGATATTTTACAAGAATATAAATAGATGCATACAAAAGCTGAGTAGATGCGAACAGGTTGTAGAACAGTCTGGAATTATATATCCAAGGAAAATATTATTATTATTATTATTATTATTATTTCTTCTTCTTCTTCTTCTTCTTCTTCTTCTTTCATTTTATTTTGGCTCACAACCGAAGGTAGTTTACTTGATTCATTCGTTTATTTTTATTTTTCAAATATTTTCTTTTAAGATTTTATTTTTTGTAACTTCATTTAATTTCTTTTATTCATTTTACTTCTATAAAATAACTGACTGTTTTATTTCTTCCTTTCTCGTTTACCTTTTTTTTTTCTTGCCTTCTTCGAACTTTTTCTTTTGGCTCTTCAATTAGATATATTCTGGAATTATCATATATCCAAGGAAAATATTTATGTTGTTGTTATTGTTGTTGTTGTTGTTGTTCTTCTTCTTCTTCTTGTTCTTGTTCTTGTTCTTGTTCTTGTTCTTCTTCTTCTTCTTCTATGCCGTGTCCCTTCAGAATATTAGTGATCCTAGCTTACCACAATGTCCTGTTCTTTGTAGCTCTTTATACATTTTTCTTTTTGTTATCTCTCAAAAACCTTGTCTGTCATCCATTTACTCAAGCTCTCTATGGAGGTTATGCGTTGTTTTCCTCCATACCTACATATAACCTACGTAGAGAGCGAAACATGTTAGAGCTGATCTCTTTTGCAAACAAAAGATTTAAACAAGGCTTTTAAGGAAAAGAACTCCAGTGTGATCAATTGTAAATTTGTGGCTTTCCTTCATGATAAAACTAAAACCCTACCGTAAATATCACATTTGAAAAATAATAGTTCTGGTGTGGGAATTTTTTTCTCCAGATGTTGACCAATCTAATTACAGCTGATTCTAGAATTTATAGAAACATCTTCAGGACTAGTTTTGAAAATTATGATGTGCTAAAAACTGTTCACAGTACATTTTTCATTATTTCAAATTAAATTCTTTAAGAAAAACTGTATTATGAAAGTGGCGAAAACTTAGATGAAGTGACACAAACAATGCAAATGAATAAATTCTAATTAAAAATGAATATTTTATGTATTTTTCTGGCACTAAATTTGTTTTCTTTTTCGAGAAAAATAGACCTGTTAGTTTTTATTATTTTATAAGGATAGAAATGAATTTCATCGCGGTTATACAAGGTAACCAAAAAAAGTTCTGTCCGTTAATAAAGGAAAAAAAGAAAACGCTTCACAGTATGTGTAACTTATCTTTAGTTTCCGAAGTAATCGCCATCGGCATCCAGCACCTTCTGCCAACGTGTCTCCAGCTGTTCAATGCCCTTGCGGTAGAACTCGGGGGGGGGGTTGACGCAAAGAAGTCCGTGAGGGCTTTGCGCAAGTCTGCTTCATTGGTGAAGGATTTCCCACGAAGATGATTATCCAGGGAGTGGAAGAGGTGGTAATCGGATGGCGCTAGGTCAGGTGAATAAGGTGGATGGCACAAAGTCTCCTACCCAAGTTGCTGTATGGTATCCCTGACCACTCGCACGATATGCGGCCTGGCGTTGTCATGGAGGAAAAGCACACCTTTGCGATTCACCAGTGCTGGCTCCTTCTTGCACAATGCCTGTTACACACGTTTCAATTGCTGCGAGTATAGGTCTCCAGTGACCGTTTGGCTCGTTGGTAGCAGTTCATAATGAACCACTTGACGACCTGTCCACCAGACAAAAAGCATAATCTTGCGTGGGTGCATAGGCGGTCTTGCGGTGTGAGGGACAGCATCCCGAGGAGACAATCAATGTCTGGAACGCTTGGGAGTTTCGTACAGAACCCAGTTGTCGTCACTGGTAAGCACGCGATTGAATAAGGATGCGGTACGGTGGCGAGAAAGCAGCGATACGCAGGCTCCCACACGTTGTCCCTTGCAGACCGCCAACAGCGTTTGCGGAACCCACTCGCTCAGTTTGTACGTCTTACCTAGGTGGTGCAGGTGAAGTCTAACTGTTTCATCGGAAACGTTGAACTGTCTTGCAAGTTCCACCACACGTTAGACTACTGTCCTCTTCAATGGCCGCCGTCAGGACTCCGTCATTCAAGACCTGTGGTCGTCCCCTGCGAGACTCATCATGAAGAAACAAATCTCCCGACTTGAATTTTCGAAACCAACGCCTTGCAGTAGGTTCATCCACAGCACTATCCCCAAACACTTGACATATGCGGCGACTTGATGCAGCTGCTGATAAGCCCATTTTGAAGTCGTAAAACAAACAGCCCCGAACGTGATCTCTAGACACTTCCATCCTTTTCACAGCTGTCCGGCTTATAACTGATGGCCGAGCACGGTGCGCGTGTTTTTTATAACGTCTGATGTTCCTACTTCCGGCTGTCCGAATTTGAAAACAATTGCTACACGCATTTCGTATATATTTCAACTTCATTCAATGACTAATCAAAAAACTGACAGAACTTTTTTGGTTACCTTGTAGTAAATTTACTTATTTTGTTTTGGTCTTGTAATTTATAACTTTTTAGTGGTTTACATCTATAAACTTTCATTTTTATAGATAAAGTGTAATGTTTAAAAACAAATCAGTATTCTGTTTATAGAATCACGAAAATTGTTTCATCTTTAATGAACTGAAAATTACAAATTAAATAATAAATGTATTTGAGAAAAACTTTTACTTGGAGATTTGTGGATAACGTTCACTTTTGTAGTGCCGATTAAATATTCACATATTATCAAAATGTTAAAACTTCTGAAATAAAATAAATAAATAAAGTAAATGTTTTTGTTTTGAAAGTAAAATATAGTCTGCAAAACCTAAACAATATCATTATCTATCTACTACCTACATATGGTGAGTTAATATAGATCTAGCATTTATCTCACGCTTTTCGCCATGTAGTGTCTTTACAAGAGTCGGATCTGACCTAGAATGTAGTATGGTTGTAATATTAAGACTGAAGCTCCTTAATTTGCAACTCCTAGCATTGATGGAGTCCAATGTTTTTTTATACGGTTTTATAATGGATGATTTATTTTCCATACTGTTTCTTCTTTCCTACAGACACTGTTGTTAGTGTGTCTCCAACCTACCGCTATTTCCATCGCAAATGTTCAGAAGACCTCTACTTCTTAGTTTCAACATTAAGATATTTACTGTTAGGAAAGGCCATGCCATTTTATAGAGTCACGATTTTTTCTTCCACGTTCTAAAGGAAGTTTAACTCTGATATCTTTTTTCTTAATCAGTTACACATTTGGAACAAACGTCCGTACTGTTATTTCTCTGAAAATAAACTTGAGGCGCTTCAAGTCGTGGAACAATCATTATCTATCCGCCTTAACCTAATTTCTTACCATGTTCTCTTCTATTCTTTTGACTCACGACATTGATCATTACCATTTTGATTGCAACCATCTACTTTGAGTGGCTCTCAAGCCTTGTCTAAAATAATCGAATTTAATGGCATGGTCATGAGTTTACTGATTTCGTTGTGGAACAGGGAGAAATTTGAAAGGAACTATTAAGGAAAATTTAACTTAATGCCCTGCAAAATTTACATTGGTCATCTGAGCGTAGAGCTGCCACACTTTTTTTAAAAAAATAACATTTCTTCAGGAGGAATGTGGTTATGGTCCTTCTTAGCTTTCTTTTCTTTAATACTTGCTAACTGCCATGCATTCTTGAGAAATAAAGTAGTCTGGTTGCCCGTTTTCTTCACGGTGTGTTTAAATCCAACGTTGTTTTTTCTGAGACTGGTTGAACTCATAGCTGGGAAGAAAAGAAATACTCATGCATTTCCGCAGCGAATGCAACCGCATCAGCCTGTATTTGAACTTGGCATGATGAATTCATTTTTGTTTTTTTCTAAGATGATTCTCTTATATAACGAGATATTAGAAAGAAAATTGGTTAAGTCTTCACGTGAGTTCTTTACAGACGAGAGATTTTGAAAGCATACACCAAATAAATAAATAAATGACATCATCGTTTTTATGTAAATTGCAATGAAAACGGTTAAGAAATGACCTAACTGGTATTTTTAGAATTACTATTGCGTTTTCAAGATTGTTTTTTACAAGACATTTTTGGTGAGTGAATATTGCATTAAATAATTTGTAAAATATAAAAAATGATTTTTTCAGATACAATTCCTACTAATTAACACATAGTTAGAGGCAAAAGAAATGTTTTTTTTTTTACCAAGAGGATATAAATGTAACGAACTCAACTTGAATTCGAACTCCGCTATCCGATCTCTCACTGCTATCTATTGCACCCCCCCACAAAAAAATTTGAACGAGTAAACATTATTATAACATTCAGTGTGTCTTGACCATTGACGTAGGTGATTATAGCTCTTCACATCTTCCTACCCTTTGTAGCGCTAAACAATTATTGCTTTTCTTAAACCTGCCATTAACTGCGTCACATAAGTTACTTATCTATGTTACACGCTGTTTCCCTCTACTTTTTTTGATATCATTAAGCCCTGTCAGTTTTAAATTTTTCAACTCTTCTTCTTTCATATGTCCGAGAAATGCCAACTCTCTTTCTGACTCAAAGTATAAGTGTCCTTTTTACTATCATTTTATTTAAAACTTCCTATTTGCTTACATGCTCCGGCCATGTTATTCTCAGTAGACTTCTGTAGAAACACATCACTGTTGTCTCAAATCCCCACTTGATTTGTGATGAATTCTTCCAGCATTCACTTCCATATACGAGGACAGATAGTACGTAGCAATTTAGCACTCTTTTTTTTTGTGTTTCTAATGACGTTTTTCTGTTTCTTAATACTTTGCTTAACCTTTGAAAGGCATAACAAAATGGATAAGTTCTGGAACTCCAATCTTGCTCGTCAATTCAAAATCCAACTTTTCCGCGTACTTATTGAGCCAATCTTACTTTATGGCTCTGAAACTTGCACTCTCTCAGCAAAACAACAGCGTCGTTTAGATGGATGTTATACACGTCTTTTAAGAAGAGTGCTTAATCTCTCATGGCGAAACCGCCCAACTCTAGAAATGATATATGGTGACTTGCCAAGAGTATCAACTTTAGTTTGTAAGAGACGTGTCCAGTTTACCGGGCATTGTGCACGTGCCACAGATGAACTTGTGTCATCATTTGTACTCTGGAGGCACCCATCATCTGTCAATCGATCACGCAAGTTAACCTTTCCAGATAGGATAAAACGTGACACATTGATCCCTAAGGAAGATCTTTTAGGTGCTATGACAGATAGGGAATACTGGAGAGGTGTAGTGAGTTCAATTTCGGCTGAGGCCGCAAGATGATGATGATGATTGAAAGGCATCTTTCAGATTGTGGTGCCATTTTCTTGCCAACGTTTATACTTCTGAATTTGCATGATTTTAATATATCTAATTCTTAGCTCAGATTTTAGGCTATTTTTCGCGTCGACAACTGTACATCCTGTTTTATAAAATGGGAAAAGAAACAATGACGCACATTCAGAATGAGACTTTTCCAAGTTAGAATTCATTCTGATGTCGGAGAGAATTTCATCAGTCGATTTTACTTTGAACAATAGTCCCTATGCTTTGCTTTATTTAAGTGTCCGCAGTCGAGCAACATATCTATTGTTAGCATATAACAGATATACGGCGACACCCAGCGGTTCTAATTAGCCACGGACAATTCATTCGATCAGTCACGAGCTGTTCAATCAAGCGGGTTTTCACAGAGATATCTACTAGACATAAGAATTGAGAGTCGGCTAATCGATTATTTGAAGTTACCAGAAGACGCTTTTTTTTTTAGATTGTGTAGTTTGTCGATTGGATCTCTGAACCACCTCTGAATAAAGAGAATACAAACAAAAGAAAACAAACTTTAATTTAAAAACCACACTGAATATCCAACATTTTTTGTGATATTCTTTCGCACATGTAAAAATAAATCGATATTGATTATGAAATATTTCCCTTTTCACTGAATCAGATGCAGACGAAACAGAAGTCCAAAAAACGGACCAGCAGTCAGTGTTGTGATTTTCTAAGCGCTGTTTCCATGTGGTACACGGCCCAAAGTATGGGCCACCCAGTGAGGATTGAACTCACTATTCAGTTGTAATTGATCTAGCAATACAAGCTTCCTAACTATTACACCATGTAGGGGTGTCTTTATTTTCTAAGCGTAGCTTAGATGTGGCACAAAGACAAAAATATGGGACACCCAGTGAGGATCGAACTCATTTCTCAGTCGTAGTTGTTCTAGCGAGTCAAACTTCCTCACTTCCTCATCGAGGTGCCAAAATGATTTTCCAAGCGCACTTACTATTGAGTCGCAAATGATTTCCTAATCGTAGCTTAGATGTGGCACAAGGCCGAACTGAATATTCAGTCGTAATTGATCATGTGAGACAAGCTTGCTAACCATTACACCACATTGAGGTACCCAGAACAGCAGTCAGTGTGAACGCGATCACTTTACATATGTAATTTTTATAATATTTAAAAGCATTTGTGATTTCACGGGAATAATTAAGAATTATTCGTATCATACTACAATAAAATCTTCGTCTTAAAGAAATACGTCTTAAGAATAATAGTATGATCATTGGAAAAGCTTCAAAAATTTGCTTTTCTTACACTTTTGTTTACGTAGCAGTATTTTATTACATTTTCGTTGTCTTTTATTCTTTATATTTTCACTAATTTCCTCGTCTTTGTTATTGTCAAAACTTTTCGGCCGTTATGCCCTACGGACTTCTTCAAGTGTTTGTCGATCCGGATAGCCTTCAAGGAATTCAAATTCAACCCTTTGTTCAATATATGGGTGTAGATTGTTCACGTTCAATTGTCAATGGCTAGTGATATCTCGTCTTGTTCTGCCAAGCGTGTTTACTTATTTTTCACTTTGTTTCCACAGAGTTTGTCTATATTACCCAGTTCAGAGATTAAACTCAAAATTATTTCAACATATTCACTAAGCGCGGTTTTAATCTACTTGGCTTTTGTGGTACGTTCCTGAACATAGAACTTTGATGCTTGAATTTAATGTTCTTTTTCTGCCTATTGCCGACTCAGCTACTGTCACGCTTTTCTTACTGACGCTTAAGCCTTGCTGTCAATTCATTACTTGGTTATCGCTCTTATGTCGTATTTATTTCTATGCTAGGCTTTTATAGACTATCATATGCGCTGATTCATACCGATGTTTGTTTTTCCATTATTTTTCTGTCTAGTATAATTGATTCACCCCAAATGGATTGATGACCACAATTTTCACTTCGTACTTAACGACATCCAGTGTATTGTATTATAAAAGAATATTACCTACTTGAAATATGTTTCATTTATTGCAACCTTCATATTAATTTGTCCAATATGGATTGGATAATCAGCGAATGTGCATGATTACTAAACCATTTTATTTCTTCTCTGTATATTTAAGGATGAGGCACGGTGGAGTAATGGATAGCGGCTCGGATTGAGTAATCGGAGAGTCGAGTTCGAATTCCAGTCGTAATCCATTACATTCACTTACGTACTACTACACTTGGTATGAATCCTCTTCTCCCCAAGCAGGTCAGACCTGTTTCTGTAGCCTTGGGTGGCAACTGGTCTACCGCAGAAAGAAATGGCAACCTACTGCGGAAAAAAAATCTGCCTCGTCAGTCATGTATCGAAAGATAAATTATCGCGTAAGCGTGTATCACAACTGATGGAGATATCGACTGTTGTATGTGAAATAAAATCTTCACGATTATTGAAAAGTTTGCCTTTTTGAAAGTTGATGCTTACGTTTTGTATTTTGTTCTGTATTTATTGTATAGTATAAAATATTACGCGAATTTTATATCTAATCATGTACAGAATTAACAAAATGAAAGCTCAATGTGTATAGGGTATTTTTAAAAAATATTACCTTCATCTTATTTATTAGACTATTTATGTAATAAATATATTAATATTTATTTATTTATTACTTTTTTCTAAATAGGAATGGATAAGTTCGCCTATCGTCCGATCCACACACCGCCCCCATCTTTTGAACAACATTAGAGGTTCTTCCCTAGCTTCCTGTTCAGGGTCTCCGCATAAACTCTGAAATTTTATTTACTATTTACTTTTGTAAATCTATTATCCGCTTTATACTCCTCCCCTAGCTTTTGAACGGGACAAGAGATTTATCCCTTGTTTCCTGTTCAGGATTGGGTTTTTGGTTCCTTCTAAATTATTTTCATTTTTTTTTTCACTCTCAGTAACCCTTTGCATCTTAGTGACATTATCACCTTCCTTGAAGTGAAATGATTAAAAACAAAAAAACAAACAAAACAAACTTAAACTGAGAACATATGTAGATATTAATGTCCTTATATTCTATATTATTATGTCACAAGACAAATTCTATTTTTAATAGCAAATCTTCAAGTATTAATACGTATTAATTACAGATAATGTCTGAATGGGATATGATTTTCATAAGAAAATCTCCACCGAAAAATAAGCTTATTAAACTTCTAATAAACTGCGAATATTTACATTCAGAATTATTTTTATTTCTGCTCGTAGAAATAGCATACATCATCAGATTAACAATGCAAACTTTACTTTTAGATACGCACCTAAATTAACTTATACATTTAGAACTTAGTGGACATTGTCCTTTAAGAAACTCACTATTAATTGTAGGTAAATATATTCTTCTTCTATGTGCCGTGATACTTTAGGACGTTGACGATCATCGCTCTTTACAATTTCCACTTTTTTGCAATAATTTTTGACGTTTTTCATCTCCCCTAAACCTTGTTCTGTCATCCATTTACACAAGCTCGTTAGGTAGTTTATGTGCTAATTTCCATTGGCGCATTTGGTATGTTCTGTGAGTGTCAGAGGCCTCTTTCCTCATTATGTTCCCTAGAAATTTCTGGTTTTAATTATGTGTGCTTCGTGTCTCCATTTTCATTAAAAGATGGCATGGCAAAGGACGCTGTTCGTTATAAGATATTGAGTGGTCACAGAGATATCCACAGAGAAAGGACCAGAGACCTCTTGCCTCGACACGAAAAAGAACACATCCCTCAACACATCTCACTTCTCCCTCGCTCGCCTACAGCAGAAGGTTAGAACCAGAATAAAATTTGCCTGGTGCTATAATCTAGTCTCCCGGTTTTCCTTCGTGTATATAACCAAAGAGTGATTTTATAGGTCTGACCAAACTGTTATTTTAAAGCTACAAGCGTTTGACTGAAAGAACTTGTACTTTGAGAACGAACCTGGTGTCTGGTCTGAGCTGCAACGCTACATACAGAAAGATGTTGAAAATACGATGGACAAACATGAGAGCAACGACTAAGTTTTATGTAAAATGAAAGCAAAAAGGATACGTACACTTAAAATCCGAAACAGACAGTTGAAATTTCTAGGTCACCCAAATAAAGAAAAATGGCTCAGATATTTGGAAACTCAGAGGACACACAAGAGTTAGAGAAGACAACAGCGACTAATCGAGATAAAGAACTTGTGTAAATAGTTAACAGAACAGTAACTAGCAGCTATAACAAAAAAAAAGACAAAACTTATAAAGAGTTATAAAGAAAATGACATTGAAGAAAACCATGAGAGAACATGGCAGATAAAAGATGAAGCAAGAAATATACCTCGTACTTACTTCATCACTTTTTGAAATTTGCTTGCAACAATTCTCTGCTTGCATTAACGTAAAGGACAAAGAACATTCGTTAACTTCTCGGGGCGTCTTTATCGACAGCAATGACTCCATAAATCTTTTCTTGCCTTGAGCCTTTTTTCTTTGAATAATCAAAGATCAGACGTTAAATTTATAGATATTGGCAACTAGATATACCTTTTGTAGTTTTCAATAATTCGAAACATAGCGGTAATATGACTATTAATACGAAACATGATATTGTTATAAAATAAATTAAGACATATCTCGGCTGATTTACAGGCAAATAACCTAACATACTCAAGAGCGAGAGCTGGATGTGAACGGGACAAGGCCCCGTCACAAAATGACCATTATCTTCGTTTACGCATGTTCCCGACGTGCGGGTTCCGGTCGAAAAATAAAATAATATTTTAAAGTGTTTCTATTTTTCGACCAATAAAATGCTTCCCTCCTAATTATACTTGCGTCGTTTCTCGAGCCTGTTAAGCCATGGAAAACGCCATAAAGAGGTCACACAGAAGTACAACACCAGTCAACAGGAGGCCAGGGAAGAGACCTGTCACGGTCAGGTTCAGCGGTCGGCAGCAGTCAGCAGGAGGAGCTCTACGGCAACCAGTGAGAACTACTATGAGAGATCAACCCAGATTCGAAGTCGGCTTATGAACTCTACCACAAGGTAGCTGTCCCAAACCAACACGTTTCTGTTGAAATAAAATCCCGTAAATCTATTTCTGCTGTTGTCGTATTTCTTTCTAGCAACCATACGCTTGTCTATAACACTATCTAGGCTAGAAAATTTCGAAATCAGCTTGCAAAGGTTTATTTATAAAAGTTAAGGGTTAGCAAGAATGCATCCTCGTGGCAATAAAATCTTTCTCGATTTAGTAACAGTGTTTCTGGAATTTGGTTATCAGGTAAAAAGATGCTTACAACAAAAGTAACATTTACATGTCATTTTATAACCCGAGAATCAAAGTAACCAGAAGGCCAAAATATGATAGCGAGTTGTCTTTTTGATAAATACTGAATGGTTGATAAAGGCGTTGAAAATCCATTTTCTCCATAAGTGCGTTATCCTTAAAACATTGAAAGAACTCAATTTCCCTTGGACGAGTGATTCATATCCTCAGAACAGATTTAACTAAATAACTGTGTTGAAAGCGGAAAGAGGCAGAATCCTTTCCAAATATGCAACTATAATTCCGTTTCCTTCAACACATGTAGTATTATGATTCATCCAATGCAGTGATATAGATTTTCCTTATTCGTATATAAAGTTTTCTGCTTATACAAATATCAACGCGAGTATTTTTGTGAATAGGCTAATGTGTCCAGCTTAAATAAGAAAGAAATGTTTGATTTATCATTAATATAAAGATGGATAAATATTTTTTGGAATTGGATTAGATTAACTGCGTGCTTGTTTTTTTTTTCTATTTTTAAGCGTAGACCTACACAAAGTATTTTTTTAGGTACTGTAACCTTTCAAGATATGGTCCATCATGGGTCTCCGCAACTTCCTCTCACTTGTGGCTCTTAATAAATTTTACACTTTTGTTATCACCCCTAAACATTGTTCCACCAGCAATTTACTCAAGCTCGTTAGTAAGGTTATGCGTTGTTTTCGTTTGTCCTCTTGCCTTCAGTCTTTCATGTGAGTATCATATTTTCTAAATCCTCTTTTCTCCATATGTGCCTTAGAAATTTCAACTGTCTCTTTCTGATGTTAAGTCTGATTGTCCTTTTTGTTTCAATTTTTTTCAAAGCTTCGTCGTTGCTCCTATATTCGGCCAATGAAATTCTCAGTATCTTTCTCTAGAACCACATTTAAAACTACGGATATAAAGACAGGAAGATAATACTATATACTACTAATTTATTCAATCCTTATTGAATAATACTTTTCATTTTGAATTAACATGTACTATAATGAGATAGTAGAAGCAAAGTGAGTGAATAATCTTTTGTTTCTAAATCATAACATTACAACGTAACCATCAACGTCTAATGACTGTCTTTGCTTCCATTTTCCAATGAAATTTCTCCTGAACGAAACTTTGCAAGCCAACTTTGTACATACCAGTTAGTTATGACTACTTGACAACAAACAATAGATATTTTTGCCGATGTCACCATAGCGTTATTTCCTTGATTGAACTGCTATAACAATATGTACATTGCATTCTCTCCATCAGTGGGGCTAATTCCATAAGCTAATCAGAATTTTAAGAGACAGAAAATCTTCGTTCGAAACAAAGAAGAGTACTGATCGGTTACGGTATATCTATTCTGGTATAAGGCAGTCAATACTGGACGAAAAGAGAAAGAAGAGACTTGAAGCAACAGAAATGTGGTTCTACAGAAGGATGCTGAGGATACCATGGATCGAAGATGTGAACAACGACGAGGTTTTAGAGAAGATAGAAACAAAAAAGGAAACTTATACAAACAAAAAGGAAACTTATACATCAAGAAGAGACAGTTGAAAATTTTAGGGCACTTAATTTAGAAGGAGGGCTTGGAAAATCTGTTACTCAGAAGACAGATTGAGGACAAAAGGGAGAGAGGAAAAACAACGCATAACATACTTAGTGAGCGTGAGTAAATGGATGACGGAACAGGGTTTAAGAGAAATAACGAAAAAACAACATTTTTAAGAGCTATAAAGAACAGAAAATTGTAGAGAGCCCTGATTGCCTATGCCCTGAGGGGACGCGGCACATAAAGAAATAGTAGTACACTGCCAATGTTATTCAAATCTAAGTTTATGTTAGTCTACACCGTATATATTATTAACTACCACGTATGGATAGTACAAGGTGACCCATAAAAAACAGGAAATTTTAAATTTACAAAAGACGTTTCTCTCGTTGTAAGGTCCGGCCTTCTTCAGGAGATTGGAATTTTGAACTGAACCCTTTATTTCGTTCATCGTGGTAGACTGTTCTAGTTCAACGTGCCATGCTTCTTCCGGATGTCACAGTTATATCGCTTTAACTTAACTCTCCAAGTTTATGTTCACCATTGGTTAGACAGGTACTGAACTTTGCGTCAAATCACTGGATCCAGCCAACGCTTTTAGCCACTGGAGAGTTCAGTTAAAGAGAGATAACTGAGACATCCAGAAGAAGCATGGCAAGTGGAATTAAAACAATCTACCCCGGTGGACGAAATAAAGGGTTCAGTTCGAAATTCCAATCACCAGAGTTGGTTGTTTGTTGTTGTGGACGAGTTGAATTCTCAAAATCTTTCGTATAATTTATTATGTAATATTTTACATACGTTGTTTTATTTGTGCAACTTCTTACAAAGGCTAGCGATTTTAAAACAAATTAAGCTCACTTGAAACATAACAACGGCGTTTCTAAACAAAGCGTTAGTAGAAGCTATAACACAGCTTTCCGTTAATTGACATTCTGACTACTATAAAATTACATGCATTCATAAACCAACGTAAATACGTAACACTCTCCTGATATAGACACATTCTGTTATACTAACGCAATTGATTCGGTTTTATTGTAAGGAAAGGAAAACAAAATATTTTTGCGTGAAGTTGTTTCACAATGATTCATTATAATTTGTTTCTTCCAATTTGGAAGAAAACAAATACTCAATAATAAGATTTATTTAAATTTTTAGATCTGTGTTTGAAGATCGTTTATTTATTCGCTTTTCACGCTAATTCCTAACTGGTGACCGCTGACTCATTGAACACATTAACAAATATTATAAACTTGCTGACAATCCGAATGCATAACTATAGACTTTTGCTTACCAAAATGAATTTAATGTCAGACGACAAATTGGTTATGTTCCAGATACCTCTACGAAATACTGACTTCACCATATGGTAGTGTGCTGCTCTTTCTTTCCCCTCGTTTTGGGACAAGAATTCGTTATTAATAGGATGTCTTTTTATTACCAACTAGCTGAATAGAGCTAATTTCGTCGTTTTTGGCACGACGCTCCCTGAAAATATTGTCTTCAATCTACATTTTTATTTGATGTCGCATACACAACTTTCGGAATTCCTTAGAAAATTTTCGTATTTGTGTAATTACATTTCAAAAACTTTTATTTGAGAAATCAACATTGCTACATCCGAACAAAGCCTTGGTCAATTTTCGAATACATTCCAGCTCGACAACCGAACAAATCTCTGGTCAAACTTCGAAGATATTTCTTCTAAAATATAGAAGCAATCAAAAAATATTCTTGTTACAAGTAAGAAGATTCATTGGTAACTGCAAGCTATACTAAACCGAGTAATATAGAAAGTGATGTATCCACTCTGCTGTTTTCATAATCCGATGCTGTTTATAAATAATCAGATGCTGTTTATAAATAATCAGCATAAAGGTAAAGTCACACCTATTTATATTTTCTCAGCAAACTTGCAAGATTCTCAAAAGAAACATAATATTTTCACTAGTGAACTTTTGGCTGTATATTTTTCCATCAGGCATTTTCGCCATTTGTTAGAAGATAGATTTAATCACATTCACTGATCACAACTGTTGACTTTTCATTTAATATAAAAATTGAAAGATATATGTTGTGGATTCCGAGATGAAATTCGGTCTCCAATGAATGATAAACGCAATAATTAAATATAAGAAATTAAATGTATTTACACGATAATACAATGGGTATATTGTTAGTAAATCCAGGAACGCCGTTAGTACCAATAATAATAATAAATAATAATAATATATATATATATATATATATATATATATATATATATATATATATATATATATATATACAGTCTCAAGTAGGACTTCCTTAGAGTCTACGTGCTTGTAACTGTGACTTCTACAAGCGGCTACCTCACACTATTACTCTACCTCCAACTCCAAATCCATCACAATCACAATCTCTGCTCATTCTCTTACTCTATATACTGACTGACTCTGGGTATTTAACGGCAGCAGTCCAAGTAACACTCTGGTCGAGTCCACTTATATGAAAAAGGGGAGACCCCATAACACTATACTCAGAGAAATACATCATTTATTCCATATTTCACTATTTTCCACTGACACTGTCACATTTCTGAAAAGGAGAACATTGTTGCTGATGCATTTTCACGTATTAGCCATGCATAGCTATAGACTTTTGCTTACCAAAATGAATTTAATGTCAGACGACAAACTGGTTATGTTCAAGATACCTCTACAAAATACTGACTTAACCACTTGCGTTGAGCTAGTAAATTTCGAGTATTTCCCAGAAACAATTTCAGGACACAGCAATGAATGAAATTTCTAAAAATACTTCAGTTTAACTGACAAATTTTTTCTATCAGTTATGAGCCACCTTCGGCTGCAAGAAGAAATTTCCAGTATTTGAAAAACATTTCGCATCCTGAAAAACGCTTATTGTCGTCAGTTTTTCCGCACAACATTTTTCATACCTGGACTTCGCTCTTTCTCAGGAATTTATGCAAGAGTTGTGGACATCCCATATGTTCTAACGAACTTTTTGAAAGACTTCATTGCCACTTTATAAGGCACATTTTGCCGCACAACTGGAAAGAAGCAAACAGAGGAATTACTTTAAAGATGCCTTCTTGGACTATCGCATTAAAAGTAACATCGCAGAAATGGCATACTTTACGATTACTGAACTGAAGAATTTTTCCTAGCGACATGCAAAAAAAATTCTTTAACATCCACTATTAGAAATACCTCTGGGGAAATTTTCATTTACGCGACAAGTGTACAGTTTCCTCAACATATTTGCCTTCAGTTCTCAACAGTAGCGAAAAATTATTTAATAATAAAAATTAATAAAAGTCAACAGGAAGATTATTGATTACTTATCTTACTTATTATAAAACGCAGATTGTGTGTGTGTCTGTACGTTTATATATTGGATCGGATTTCGTACATTTTTCAACCGATTTCAACAAAACTTCACGGGACTTGCGGTGGTTCTGACAGCGCCAAGAATTGGAAAAACACAATTTGAAAACACGATAAAACACGATTCTGTCGCCAGAATGAAAGGGGGACAATTCATATCTAGTTATACTTATAAAACCCAGGTTGTTTGTTTGTGTGTGTGTGTGTGTGTGTGTGTGTGTTCGTTTATATATGGAATCGGATTTCCTACATTTTCAACCGATTTCAACAAAACTTCACTTTTTTGGCAGGTAGTGTTTCTTATTGTCTTGCACACTTTTTTCTTTACTTTTACATTCAGAATGCTTTAAAAATTCTATTTACAAGACAATTGTTCATAATAAAATTCTATTCAATCGATAGACTCATAACGATTGAAAACAATGTTTTTGTTTGAGTTTGTGTTTGACCAATTCGTAACCCACCCCCCAAAAAAAACAAAAAAAATAATTAAGACATGCGTGTCCGTCAACCTTAAACAATAATCTTTGTCAATTTTATTTTTCAGTCTTTATGATGGTCGATACTTGATCTATCTCTTACTGTTACATCCCCGGGCAACGCCGAACTCTACTGCTAGTCAGTTAATACACGACTGCGTAGAGCTGCTGAGAACAGTACTAATTCGTTTTGAAACACGAGGGCACTCGACTTTAAGGTCCAATTTAACACAATAGTCAAACACGTAAATGTAACTGTTTATGAAATGCCTCTAGTCTATGGAAATTGTCATCGCTCTGCCCTGTTATCAAGAATGTAAGTGAACGTCCCTTTCGTCACAGGTACCCCCCTATCAGTCTCCTTAGTGTCATCTGCAAAATTCTTTTATTTGTTTCTGCTTTAGTCATTTCATCCAAAGCAAGATAATAAAGCCACTAAGATTCAAGGTGTTTTTGTTGTCTAGGTTTCTATCAAATTTTAACTGTTTTCTTTTTGATGAAATCGCACACTATTCCGCATCCACCAGCAAAATTCCCCGTCTTTGTGGTCTATCTTGCATTGCTTTCTTAATCCAGTGATCTTCTTGGATAATCCCTTGCATTAGGATGCATTTAGTTTGCATTCATCACTAAAAATTACTTTGTGACACTTTCCTGCACCCCATATTAGTTATTCTTTTAAGTGAAAGGGACATTCCGGCGTGGCTCATTTGGCGTCGCTGATTCGGCGTAGCCGACACGACAGAGGAATTTTTTGGCAGAGAGACGATTAGGCGCCAGATTAGCACTTCGTCATTATAGTCAAATTTGTTCTCTCTCTGTCTCTCTCTCTGTTTCTCTCTCTCTCTCTCTCGTTTAGTAGTCAAATTAGTACTTCGTCGTTATATGCTCGAATAGTCCAATTTAAGAAAACGACTAGTTGGAGGCATGTTTATATTTAAGAAAAAGACTAGGAGGTATTTTTATATTTAAGTAAAAAAAAGTAGTTGGAGGCATTTTTATATTATATTTCCTTCAGTACAGCTTCATATTTTTATAATATTATCATTAGATCCTGTTGAATTTCTGAAGGTTGTTGCTCATAATTGTGAAATGAAGAAGTAATTTTTAAGATTAAAAAGCTTTACTAAATTTTTTAATTATTTGAAATACAATGTATTTAAATTAAGTTTTTAATTTACATTATTCCATTAGTGTTTTAATAGAATCCTTAATTACCTAAATGAATAAAAATTCATATTGAAAGTTCGGTGTTTTCAACGCTTTTATCCTTGGGTGGGAGGTGCCTCCGATCAAAGACATTGACGTCGAAACAGTCTGATGCCTAAACGGCCGTGGCGAATAGTCCAATTAATTTTCTGACGCTGAATCAACGACGCCAAATGGGCTGCGCCGAAACGTACCAAATTCTTTTTTAACGACTTCAATCTTCTTTTACGTTGATATTTTTTTTCAAGTTATTTTTCGTAATAGTCTGCCTACTTTACCAACTCGAAACCACACTGTTAAGAGTGCATCAAACTCCTCACTTGTCTGGCGGTTGATTTCATATTGTCTACCGAAACTCTCCCAATCTTTCTTTCAACTCTCTTGTCTATCTTTAGTGTTCTTTTTTGTATAAAAAAATTCCAGTAGCAGCAAACGTCTTTTGGACAGCTTGAACACAGTTTCAGGAAATTCGTAGCCGCCTAGTTATCTCTCATTGACTCATCTTCTCCTTCTAAATCACCATCTTCCTTTTTGTTTCAGGAGCAATTTCAGTCATAATTTTAGAATAAAAACGTAAGCTAATATTCAACTACAATGACTTGCTAAAACACAGTACCGTCACGTTAACTTAGAAATTTGCATATTATCATGGCTTTATCCTTTCAGATCTTTCACTGGCCCAGTAGTTTCGCATAGCCTATTTTCAGATTCCCTCTTCTTAAAGTGAATTATTTTCTGTTATACGCCACCTATGAAAACGCAATAATTTATTTTCCAATCATCATACAATACTGAAAAGCATACTGCTAAACAAAATTAAATTCTTCATAAAATTAGGGTTTATAATCATTTCATGTAGTTTTTCAGAAACTTTTACACGCCAGTGTATATGTGTTCTTTTTGTTTGTGTAAGTGTCCGTAGTTGCGTGTGCCTGCACGCGTCTTTCGTGTGTATGTCTGTGTGTGCGTGCATGCGTATCTGTGTGTGTGTGTGCGCTCACGCACGTGTGCGTGCCTGTATAAATAAAATATACTGAGAAAATTTCGAAAACATCAGTGGAAATATCTTGATAGATTCAAACAGTGTTGAATTGTATGATTGTGTTTGTGTGGGTATACGCGTGATGTGAATATAATAATATACGTATGCGTAAGTAGAAGAGTATTTCTCATTAGTCTGTAAGTAAAACTTGACGGTCTGATATCTTTTTTTCTTTCCAATTAATTTTTAAAGATTGTGCGCTCGGATCTTAGTACTTATATTTTCCTCTAAATGCCTTTGTCAATATTTTCTCACGAAGAGATTAAAACTTAATCGCTTGCTTACAGTTTTAAAGTGAAACTGCATGTATATTTCCTTTTACTTTTCAAGATAAAAAAGCGAAAGGAAATTTTAATCAGCGCTTGGTCCGGGAGGAATAAAATTTGTTTATGAAAAAAAATACTCCCTTTTTATCTCATATTTAAAATAAATCTTTTCGAATTTCACTCAATATTTATCTATAATCTTAAAAAAAATTCAATATAACGTCAATCGCCATCTTCTTTTTCACTAAATCTTCTTCTTTTATTGTCTTTTCTCCTTACTAAAGTTTTCTCATTGTCTTATATTTCCCTGGCACTTTTGCCGGGAAAGTTTAAAAATAATAATAAGATTAAGATGCAGGCGGGCTATCTTCCGAGGCAGTAACTCTCTTTCTGAAAGGGTCTGAGGTCAGTTACCAAAGGTTTCTAAAAGGGGAAGTGACGAGGGGTCTTGAATAATTATTTGCCGTTAAACCTATTTTAAACCCCGACGTTATATTCCATTCCGTAGTGACGTACAAACGCTGAAAAAAAATGCACTTCACATTATCTCCTCGTCCCTTGCGTCTTAGTGGCATTATCTCCTTGATTTAGGGGAAATGACTTTAAAAGATATTTAACACTAAAATAACATTCATACATTGTGTTTTGAACTCAGACTTATTAATAAACAATAAATATTGTAACAAATGTCGAGGCTTAATTCTCATTTCAACGCCTATTTTAATGTGCTATCTATACGTGTATCTTTCTGAGATGACTATTTGCCATTGTTTTCTTTTAATATCCGGAGTATTATCCTCTTTGTTGCTATTATCCTGCCGTTTTAGCAGTTATGCTATCCGTCTGTGAATCTCGATAATCTTCAAGCAATTTTGAATTAAATCCTTTACAAAATATTCGCGGGTAAACTCACATTCCCTTCTCCATGTCTTCTTTATTTCGTTTTATTTAACCATTCTTTTATTGCTATTCCTGATTGCTCTGAATATGAGCATATTGGATTTATCCGGCCCAGATAATGAACAGACAATTCAATTTAATTCAATACTTCAGGCCATTTTCACTTAGAAAGGGCCGACACAACGGCACAGTAAAGGACACAAGAGTCGAAATTTTGTGTTCATAACAATAAAGATGACGACATTATTCCAAATCTAAATAATATAAATAAATATGTAAGTGTTCACAAACGTTTATCCTTTAGCATTCCTCTACCAATCAGCACGCATTCATATTTCAATATTTTCGCAGTCACACGGACAGTCAAACAATCTTCGAACACGGGATATATGGTGGATTTATTTGTATGCATCAATTTTTAAAAAATCAGTATCGTCCCATGTAAGGCAATAATGTCACTAAGGCAAAAGAGGTTACAGGGTGTGGAAGAATTGAACAGAAACATTAATAATGAGAGGGAAGAGGAAAGAGTAATCAGAAAGACAGTAGAAAGCGATTGACATTGCATTTAATTTTTTTCAGATTAAAGTTGGCTGGAAAGCATGGAGCTGGAAGGGAGTTCCACAAACAAGGCATTAAAGCCACTAAGACAAAGTGGATTACAGGGTATAGAAGAAGTAGGAAAATAAACATTAATAATGGGCGGAAAACGAGAAGAATAATCAGGAGGACAGTAGACAGAGATTTACATTACATTTAAATTTTGAACAAGCGAGAAATACGAGAAAATAAACTGTCTGCATAGAATTAATTGTTACATCTAGCCAACTCAACTGTAAATTGATGAGATCTCGACGCCAGTTTAGTAATGCGCTTAAATAAAAATAAAAAAAATTCTAGGTAGCATAGCGAATAGTCTATTTTCTCTAGTATATTATATTTCTCTATAATAAAGTATTCCTAGCGTCTAATATAATTTTCTTGTGGTCTAGCTAATATGTTGACGCTGTAAATACTTCTGTTCTGCAACAGCTTTATCATTCAAAACGTTTTGCCAGTGGCTTCCGAAAGAAGTAGAACATGGCATTATTCAACCCGATCCCCATAGAGCCACAGAATTGGTAAAAATTAATTTTCAATATTTATTTCAATATGAGGATTTTGTTGACGATATGTGATTTCGCTCTTCAACAAGTTTTGCTTGAATATACCAATTTTTTCTGTCGTAGTATAAGACCAAGTTATTTTAGAATTCGAAGATGATTACAGCTTGTGATTTGGGATGAAATATTTGTCTTTCATCGAATTCATGAAGGATGTAAATTTCGCTTTTTAAAATATCTAAGAGTTGATTTTTCAAATGTTTAATTGATACATGAATTCTGGAAGTTAGAGAAGATTTGAAATCCGAGAACAGAAACTTACTTTCATCTTCAGTCTCTCGATGCGATCCATTTCACTTGACACGACAGATATTCATGTATTCCAAACACTTTCTATTTGCATGGCGTTTCATCTCTTTCTGTGGTTTTTACAATAGCACTAGATTCGGCGGCATCATGCTGACATTATTTTCTTTTAATCACAATATCTTATTTGCTCAACGCAGCTTCTCATTCAATGCATATCACCCAGTGACAGTATGCTGTGTGCAGATCCTTATCGTGAACACATCTGGAGTAGTTTGTTTAGACGTAGGGTCCATAGTCAGGAAAATAATAATATCTGCATAGCTATACGGAGCCTGATTTGTAATCAGTGCCCGATTTGTAAGTTCTATCAAGCATCCTGGCACAATCGATTGTTTCCTTTGCAGGGTAAAACTTTACAGATACCATCTAAAATATAAATACGCACCTATTTTCACTAAGAGCAGGAATAGAATATTTTCACTTTGAATGTAAAAGAGCTGAATTTCAGGTACATAATGAGGAAAGAGGGGTTGGAAAATTTCGCATTTACATGACATATTGAAGGCGAGAAGGTCAAAGGTAACGTCGAGTAGCGTTGATAATAAGCTTCTGTAAATGAATAGCAAAGCATGTACTGGGAGGAATAGTAGAAGGATAAGTGTTATTTCGAGCAATAAAAGATAAGAGATTGTGGAGAGCCATGATCGTTCACATCCTGGAAGAACACCAGAAGAATGCACATAAACACACAAACTTTAATTCTATATCTGCACCTCCTGTATAGAAATGTGTTCTTGCGTCTACGCTTGCATGCATCATACGTTGGTATACTAAGCTACTCCCCATCAATTTTTACAAAAAAAAATTGCAAGTGTTTTATTGTTCTTAATAAATGAATTCCATCGATGAAATCTTCTTGTGTGGTCGTTGCTCGGGGTTAAACTTTTTCAATGTTTTAGTTATTTAGCAAATTTCCAATGGCCGCCATAAGTTTTAAAGAGTATGGAACTGTTCGCAAATCTAATAAACAAAAACAGGAATGAAGCGTCAATGTGAAATTGTTATTCAACTGCAAGAAAATATTTAAACATATAAATGCCCCTTTTTTTTTTATAACGTTTACTGCAAAGCTTTTAACAATTTTTTAAATCTTCGGGAATATTTCCTTTTAACGCTATAGTTCTCAAAATTTTGCATCAAAGGTTGTTCAAATGCCAATTTAGGATGGAATCATATATAAACTATTGGATAAAAGGCAAAAGCCGATTTTGGAACTATTTTTTTTTAGATTTCGTCTATTTAACTGAAATAATCTATTTATTTTTTCATATTTACCCAAGAATATTTGTAAAATCATATGTAAAATATATTGCAAGTTTATAAAACATCGGTTAAAAACCAGGAGGTTATGCCCGAAAGACAGTCTTTTTTTAACAATTTTTCTTGATTTTTCGTTATACGCGAGAAACGAGCAGGAATAAAAATTTTGACCATCTTATTTTCTGCATCGATAAAAGAATGTTTATATTGGTCATTTAAAATGGCTATCCTCAAAGTGTAGTATCTTTTGCTTTTTGTAAGACTGCCATTTTAAATTTATCGAACTCTATGCTTGCATCTTATTTCTGGATTGAAATTCCGCCGAAGGGTATATATTTAAATTTCGTTGAATTAGGTTGACGGAACTGGCCCGCTTTGTTAAATTTCCTTAGTTTGATATTATTTTTTATAGAAAAATTTAAATACCCCTATTTTTCAGCCTTGTGCCATATTCGATCCCCGAATATATATTGATAAATACCATCTTATTTTTGCATAACCTTTTATGGATTTTTTTTTTTTTATCTTCAAAAATTATTTTCTATGGCGATCAAATATCAAATGATTTAATAATTTAATTTGATTGATCCGACAATTTATTTATTAAAGACATTTTTATTTATGTTTAACGTTGTTATTTTTATAGATACAAGTATTTAAGCAAATGCTCTGTTTATGATAAACAGTATTAAATAACATTTACCGGCCTGAATGTCCGAGAAATTTTCATAGAAAATATTCGTTCATAGACAGGATTCGAACCTGCATCCTATACGGAACCGCCATATACGCTGACGTGCCTTGACCACTCGGCCACCATGAACCTTATGGTAGACAAGGTCGAATTTACTGTTATAAACTACAATCTTCCATGAATCTCGTACATTCATAACTGCTCTGGCGTATCGAATGTAAACAAATGACGTCATATGTTAAGAAATGGACGAGGTCCGACAATTTATTTATTAAAGACATTTTTTTTTATGTTTAACGTTGTTATTTTATAGATACAAGTATTTAAGCAAATGCTCTGTTTATGATAAACAGTATTAAATAACA
This sequence comes from Acanthosepion pharaonis, assembly GCA_903632075.3. Classification (NCBI taxonomy): domain Eukaryota; kingdom Metazoa; phylum Mollusca; class Cephalopoda; order Sepiida; family Sepiidae; genus Acanthosepion; species Acanthosepion pharaonis. The sequence continues at coordinate 332,854 of CAHIKZ030001790.1, read as the reverse complement.
TTTACCGGCCTGAATGTCCGAGAAATTTTCATAGAAAAATATTCGTTCATAGACAGGATTCGAACCTGCATCCTATACGGAACCGCCATATACGCTGAATAATGCCTTGACCACTCGGCCACCATGAACCTTATGGTAGACAAGGTCGAATTTACTGTTATAAACTACAATCTTCCATGAATCTCGTACATTCATAACTGCTCTGGCGTATCGAATGTAAACAAATGACGTCATATGTTAAGAAATGGACGAGGTCCGACAATTTATTTATTAAAGACATTTTTATGTTTAACGTTGTTATTTTATAGATACAAGTATTTAAGCAAATGCTCTGTTTATGATAAACAGTATTAAATAACATTTACCGGCCTGAATGTCCGAGAAATTTTCATAGAAAATATTCGTTCATAGACAGGATTCGAACCTGCATCCTATACGGAACCGCCATATACGCTGGCGTGCCTTGACCACTCGGCCACCATGAACCTTATGGTAGACAAGGTCGAATTTACTGTTATAAACTACAATCTTCCATGAATCTCGTACATTCATAACTGCTCTGGCGTATCGAATGTAAACAAATGACGTCATATGTTAAGAAATGGACGAGGTCCGACAATTTATTTATTAAAGACATTTTTTTTTATGTTTAACGTTGTTATTTTTATAGATACAAGTATTTAAGCAAATGCTCTGTTTATGATAAACAGTATTAAATAACATTTACCGGCCTGAATGTCCGAGAAATTTTCATAGAAAATATTCGTTCATAGACAGGATTCGAACCTGCATCCTATACGGAACCGCCATATACGCTGGCGTGCCTTGACCACTCATTTTTACCATGAACCTTATGGTAGACAAGGTCGAATTTACTGTTATAAACTACAATCTTCCATGAATCTCGTACATTCATAACTGCTCTGGCGTATCGAATGTAAACAAATGACGTCATATGTTAAAAATGGACGAGGTCCGACAATTTATTTATTAAAGACATTTTTATTTATGTTTAACGTTGTTATTTTATATATTGAATACAAGTATTTAAGCAAATGCTCTGTTTATGATAAACAGTATTAAATAACATTTACCGGCCTGAATGTCCGAGAAATTTTCATAGAAAATATTCGTTCATAGACAGGATTCGAACCTGCATCCTATACGGAACCGTCATATACGCTGACGTGCCTTGACCACTCGGCCACCATGAACCTTATGGTAGACAAGGTCGAATTTACTGTTATAAACTACAATCTTCCATGAATCTCGTACATTCATAACTGCTCTGGCGTATCGAATGTAAACAAATGACGTCATATGTTAAAAAATGGACGATAAATCCGACAATTTATTTATTAAAGACATTTTTTTTTTATGTTTAACGTTTTTTTATTTTATAGATACAAGTATTTAAGCAAATGCTCTGTTTATGATAAACAGTATTAAATAACATTTACCGGCCTGAATGTCCGAGAAATTTTCATAGAAAATATTCGTTCATAGACAGGATTCGAACCTGCATCCTATAAAATGGAACCGCCATATACGCTGACGTTCCTTAACCAAATTCGGCCACCACTGAACCTTAAACAGACATTTGGTCGAATTTAAAATTTGTTATAAACTAATATCTTCCATGAAAATCTCGTACATTCATAACTGCTCTGTCATTATCGAATGTAAACAAAATGACGTCATTCAAACAAATGACGTCATATAACAGAAATGGACGAGGTCCGACAATTTTATTTATATAACAATATTTATTTTAACGGTTATTTTGGCCGAGTGGTTTATATATTATATATATGATATTTCCGTATATTATTTTAAATCCTGTCTATTTTATTTTTTATGAAAATTTCTTTGGACATTCAGGCCAAATAAATTTTATTTAATTTACTGTTTATCATAAACAGAGCATTTTATCTTAAATACTTGTATCTATAAAAATAACAACGTTAAACATAAATAAAATGTCTTTAATAAATAAATTGTCGGAATCGTCCATTTCTTTAATAAATAAATTGTCGGATATTTCTTATACGTCATTTGTTTACATTCGATACGCCAGAGCAGTTATGAATGTACGAGATTCATGGAAGATTGTAGTTTATAACAGTAAATTCGACCTTGTCTACCATAATGTTCATGGTGGCCGATATGGTTAAGGCACGTCAGCGTATATGGCGGTTCCGTATAGGATGCAGGTTCGAATCCTGTCTATGAACGAATATTTTCTATGAAAATTCTCGGACATTCAGGCCGGTAAATGTTATTTAATACTGTTTATCATAAACAGAGCATTTGCTTAAATAACTTGTATCTATAAAAATAACAACGTTAAACATAAATAAAAATGTCTTTAATAAATAAATTGTCGGACCTCGTCCATTTCTTAACATATGACGTCATTTGTTTACATTCGATACGCCAGAGCAGTTATGAATGTACGAGATTCATGGAAGATTGTAGTTTATAACAGTAAATTCGACCTTGTCTACCATAAGGTTCATGGTGGCCGAGTGGTCAAGGCACGCCAGCGTATATGGCGGTTCCGTATAGGATGCAGGTTCGAATCCTGTCTATGAACGAATATTTTCTATGAAAATTTCTCGACATTCAGGCCGGTAAATGTTATTTAATACTGTTTATCATAAACAGAGCATTTGCTTAAATACTTGTATCTATAAAAAATAACAACGTTAAACATAAATAAAAAAATGTTTTAATAAATAAATTGTCGGACCTCGTCCATTTCTTAACATATGACGTCATTTGTTTACATTCGATACGCCAGAGCAGTTATGAATGTACGAGATTCATGGAAGATTGTAGTTTATAACAGTAAATTCGACCTTGTCTACCATAAGGTTTCATGGTGGCCGAGTGGTCAAGGCACGCCAGCGTATATGACGGTTCCGTATAGGATGCAGGTTCGAATCCTGTCTATGAACGAATATTTTCTATGAAAATTTCTCGACATTCAGGCCGGTAAATGTTATTTAATACTGTTTATCATAAACAGAGCATTTGCTTAAATACTTGTATCTATAAAAATAACAACGTTAAACATAAATAAAAATGTCTTTAATAAATAAATTGTCGGACCTCGTCCATTTCTTAACATATGACGTCATTTGTTTACATTCGATACGCCAGAGCAGTTATGAATGTACGAGATTCATGGAAGATTGTAGTTTATAACAGTAAATTCGACCTTGTCTACCATAAGGTTCATGGTGGCCGAGTGGTCAAGGCACGCCAGCGTATATGGCGGTTCCGTATAGGATGCAGGTTCGAATCCTGTCTATGAACGAATATTTTCTATGAAAAAAAATTTCTCGGACATTCAGGCCGGTAAATGTTATTTAATACTGTTTATCATAAACAGAGCATTTGCTTAAATACTTGTATCTATAAAAAAAACAACGTTAAACATAAATAAAAAATGTCTTTAATAAATAAATTGTCGGACCTCGTCCATTTCTTAACATATGACGTCATTTGTTTACATTCGATACGCCAGAGCAGTTATGAATGTACGAGATTCATGGAAGATTGTAGTTTATAACAGTAAATTCGACCTTGTCTACCATAAGGTTCATGGTGGCCGAGTGGTTAAGGCACGTCAGCGTATATGACGGTTCCGTATAGGATGCAGGTTCGAATCCTGTCTATGAACGAATATTTTCTATGAAAATTTCTCGGACATTCAGGCCGGTAAATGTTATTTAATACTGTTTATCATAAACAGAGCATTTGCTTAAATACTTGTATCTATAAAAAAAAAACAACGTTAAACATAAATAAAAAATGTCTTTAATAAATAAATTGTCGGACCTCGTCCATTTCTTTTACATATGACGTCATTTGTTTACATTCGATACGCCAGAGCAAATATATTATGAATGTACGAGATTCATGGAAGATTGTAGTTTATAACAGTAAATTCGACCTTGTCTACCATAAGGTTCATGGTGGCCGAGTGGTCAAGGCACGCCAGCGTATATGATGCGGTTCCGTATAGGATGCAGGTTCGAATCCTGTCTATGAACGAATATTTTCTATGAAAATTTCTCGATTCATTCAGGCCGGTAAATGTTATTTAATACTGTTTATCATAAACAGAGCATTTGCTTAAATACTTGTATCTATAAAAATAACAACGTTAAACATAAATAAAAAATTGTCTTTAATAAATAAATTGTCGGACCTCGTCCATTTCTTTAACATATGACGTCATTTTGTTTACATTCGATACGCCAGAGCAGTTATGAATGTACGAGATTCATGGAAGATTGTAGTTTATAACAGTAAATTCGACCTTGTCTACCATAAGGTTCATGGTAAATTGAGTGGTCAAGGCAATTTAGCGTATATGGCGGTTCCGTATAGGATGCAGGTTCGAATCCTGTCTATGAACGAATATTTTCTATGAAAATTTCTCGGACATTCAGGCCGGTAAATGTTATTTAATACTGTTTATCATAAACAGAGCATTTGCTTAAATACTTGTATCTATAAAAAAACAACGTTAAAATAAAATAAAAATGTAATTAATAAATAAATTGTCGGACCTTTTCCATTTCTTAACATATGACGTCATTTTTGTTTACATTCGATACGCCAGATATATATGAATGTATAGATTCATTAAATTTAGTTTATAACATATAAATTCGACCTTTGTACCATAAGGTTCATGGTGGCCGAGTGGTCAAGGCACGCCAGCGTATATACGGTTCCGTATAGGATGCATGCAGGTTCGAATCCTGTCTTTTTGAACGAATTTTTCTATTTGAAAATTTTCTATATTTTTCAGGCCATAAATGTTATTTAATACTAAATATCATAAACAGAGCATTTTAAAAATAAAAATATCTAATAAAATAATAAAAATATTTAAATTTTAAATATAATTTTTTAATAAATAAATTGTTTTATATCGTATTTCTTAACATATGACGTTTTTGTTTATTTTTTTTATAAAAAATATTAGTTATATATATAAATTTTGATTTAATTGTAATATATAACAGTAAATTCGACCTTGTTAATGATAAAATTCATATATAGTATAAATTCTACATTAAAATAATGAATTTTTTTTTATATAATGCAAAATCAATCCTATTTATGAACAATATTTTCTATAAAATTTTCTATATAACATTTAGGATTTAAATTGAAATTAAATTTTATTTAAAAAAATATAAATTTTTATTTTTTTAAAATTATATATAAAAAATAAAAATAATAAAAAAAAATAAAAAAATATTTATTTAATATATATTATATATATTTATATAATAAATATATATAAATTATTTATTTATATTTAATATATATATATATATAAAATATTTTAAATATGATAAATTCAATTTTATAAATATATTTATATTTAAAAATAATAAAAATCATTTAAAATTTTATTCTATATATAAATATAAAAATATATATTTATATAATATTTTTTTTATATAATTAAATTAATATATATAATTTTGTTTTTTTTTATTAAAATATTTTGGATAAATTATGATTATCAAATATATAAATTTAAAAAAAAAAAATAATTATATTATATAAAAAATATATTTTATTATAAATATTTTAATATAAAAAATAAAAATTTTTTATTTTTTAATATTTTTTTTAAATTAGTTTTCAATTCTAAAAAAAATAAAAAATTTTAATTATTTTTTTTTTTTTTTTTACATTTTAATAAATATTTTTATTTTTTTTTTAAAAAATTTTAAATAAAGATATATTCATTAATATATTTTATATTTTTTTATTATATCAAATTTTTATTTAAATTCCATAAAATTTTTTTTTTTTTTTGAAAATAAAAAAATCTTTATAAATTGATAAAATTTTAAATTTTTTAAATTCAATTTTTTCATAAATTGAAAGATTTTACATTTTTTTATAATTTTTTTAAAACATATATTTCATTTAATTAAAAATTAAAAAATTTTTTTTTAAATATAAAATAAAAAATAAAAAAAAATAATTTTTTAATTTTTTTTTTTATTTATAATTTTTTTTCATATAAATTATTTTTTTTTATCTGATTTTTCCATTTTTTTATATTTTAAAAAATTTTAAATGAAAAAATTATTTTTCAAAATTATGTTTTTTAAAAAATTTTGTTTTTTATCTATCAAATATTTAGTATTTTTTTTAAAATCATATTATAAATTTTTAATAAAAATTTTTTTATATTTTTTTTATAAATTTGAATAATTTTTATTTTTTTATTTATGAAAAAAATTGTTTGAAATTTTTATTAAATATTTATTAAATATTTTAAAAAAAAAAAACAAAGAAAATAAAATTTTTTTGATAAATATTTTAATTTTTTAATCTATAAAATTTTTATTTAAAAAAAAAAAAAAATAAATTTAATTTAATTTAAATTTTTTTAAAATTATTTAAAAATTTTTTTAAAAATTTTAAAAATAAAAAAATATTTTCTAAATTTATAAAAAAACTTTTTTTAAAAATAATTATCAAATATATAAATTATTTCAATATTTTTTATTAAATTTAAAAAAAATTTATATATAAAAAATATATAATATGTTTTATAAATATTTATTTTTATATTTATATAAATATTATTTGTAAATGATTTTTTGTCTACATATATTAAAAAATATTAAAGAAATTATATTTTATATTTTTTTTTTAAAAATTATATTTTTTTTTTAAATTTGTTTCATTAAAAATATTTGAATTTAATATTTCAAAACAATTAAAAATATTATTTGATATTATTCATTTTATTTAAATTATATAATATAAAAATTTAAATTTCATAAATATATTTATATTTATTAAATATATTTTTTCATAAAATTTTTATTTTATATAAATATAAAATATTTTTAAAAATGAAATTTCCAATTTAAATAAATATTAATATTTTATTATTAAATTAGTTTAACTTTAATAAATAATAAAAAAAGAATATATATATTTTTATTTTTTTATATAAATTTTTTTTTAAAAAATAAAAAATAAAAAATATTTAAAAAAAAATTTTTGATAAATGTCAAAGTTTAAAAAAAAATAAATATTAATTCATTTATATCTAAATGAATTAAATTTTTTGATATAAAATTTTATTATTTTAAATTTTTTAATATTTTTTTTTTTTTTTTTTATATATTTAAATTTTTTTTAATAAAATTTTGTTTTTTTTTTTTTTCAAATTTGTAAAAAAAATGGTATTTTTAAAATTAATATAAATTATGAATTGAATATGATTAATATTATATTTTTATTTTAAATTTTATTTATATAAATTTTTATATATTTTTTTATTTAAAAAATAATTTTATTTATAAAATGATAATTTGAAAGATTATTTTTAACAATAATATTTTATTCCTAAAAAAATTGATTTATATATTTTTTGGAAAAAATTTTTTTTTTAATTTTTTTTTTTGTTTTATTAATAAAAATAAAATATTTTATAAATTTATAAAAAAATTTTATAAAAATTTTAAAAATATTTTTTAAAAATTTATAAAATAAATTTTATTTTAATATATCATTTCAATTTCATGTGTTTGGATAAAATTTTTTTTTTTTTCATATATTTATATATATATTTTTTTTTTTATATAAAATTAAATGAAAATAAATATTTAAATAAATATTTTTTGATTAAAAATAAAAAATATAATTTTAAAATTGACTATTTTTTTATTTTAGAAAAATAAAAAAATATTTTAAATTTATTTATTTGAATCTTTTGATATTTGAATATGAATTTATAATTTATAAATATATTAAAAATAATGAATACATTAATTTAATAAAGAAAAAAATTTATATTTTTTAAAAATATCATTTTTGATGTAAATATATTGTAATGAAAGAAATACAAAAATGCAATTAAATTGTATAAAAATTTTTTTTATAAAAATATATAATAATTGTCAATAATATTTTGTATTTTTATTATAAAATAAATATATATATAATATATATTTATATATCCATTGATTATAGATTATATAGATAACTGATAGATATGAATATATATATTTATATAGATATAAATTCTTTTGATTATGATAAATAAATGAATTTAAAAATATTGAATTCTCAGATAAATGCCAAAACAAAATATTTAGATAAATATATATATAATATTTATATATATATATATATTTAGATATAAAATGCCACATATAAATATCTGATATACATTTTATAGGTATGTAAGATAGATGGATATTTTAAATTGAATATTTACAAATTTTTTATATAATTTCTTTTGAATGCATAATATATAAATAACTATTTAGCTAAATTTTTCAAAATAATGAAATACTGAAATATATATTTTAATTTATTCTTTATTTTTTATCAATCAAAATATATTCATTGTATATTATTTTTTTTTTGACACGTTTTTAAAATGATTTTTTTAATAATTTTTGTTAACCTTTCCTTTGTTAAATTTTGATATTAAAAATTTTTAATAAAAAAAAACAAAAAATTAAAAAGCAAATTTTATTTAAAAAATTTTTTTTTTGGGGATATAAATTTTTTGTTTCATTTTTTCTGTCTTTATTATATAAAATATTTTTTTTTTCAAATTTCTTTTATTTTAATTTTTTCCAAATCAAAATTCTCTTTAAAATTTTTTTTATTTAAAATTTGTTATAATTTATTTTTTCTTATTTGTTTTGATTAATCAAAATAACTTCAAATTTTAGCAAAAATTAATTAAATAAGTTTAAATTTTTATATTATATATAAATTTTTCACATTTTTTTTTAAATTTTAGATTTTATTTTTGTTTTCTTTTTTTTTTTAAATAAAAATTTTTTGTTATTTTCTTATTTTTTCTTAAACAAGTTGAATTTCGATTTGGTTTAAATTTTTTTTATTTAAATTTTTTATTTTAAAAATTTTTCTATTTCAATTAAATAATCTTTTTAATTTTTTTTCCATTTTTTTCATTTATTTAAAATGTTAACTATATATTATACAGGAATAATTCTCCTCTTCGACTTTATTATTTTCTTTTTGTTTAATATTGTTTTCTCAACAAAGAAATTTTATTAACGGTTTTGCGTGTTATTCATATTCATTTCAACGTATTTATTTCTCTTGTATACAAGCACTGTTAATACCAGTATTGGACAAAGTTCTTTCATTTGCATTCTATTTATTCTGAAGAAATCGCGTTTAAAAATTCAAAAAGATTGTTTATGTAATTACATAAAATTCCTGTCATTTGTCAATAAAATATTATTGACAATCGTTTTTTTTTTTTATTTTCTTTCCATAAATTTTTAAATAAAAATTCTGCATAAAATTCTTTAAATTGACTAGGTAGATATTTGCCTTTAGGTAATTTTTTTTTGTTCGAGATTTTTTCTTGTTAAGGTGTTATTTTTTTGATTTGTTTTGAATATCGAGTATAACCAACATAATTGTTTTTTTATTTAATATATATATATATATATATATATATATATATATATATATAACTGTTGTGTGTGTGTGTTAATAACATTAATATGTAACGCATTTGAGATTTACATTGATGCAACTACACGGGCCCAGTGTAGGGTTTGCTGAAATTGTTAACATTTAAAGTGTTTCAATAATGTATCTGGGCATATAGTCTAGCCATTTTCATTTTTGTTTGTTTTCTTTTTTTTTATATCTTACTGTTTTTTAATAGATCTGCATTGCAAGAAAAATGAAATGTACAAATCCTTTATACACACACACACACATATATATATATATATATATATATATATATATATATATATATATATATATATATATATATATATTGAAATTAATTTGTTTTTCTTTCACGAATAATTCCATTATTGGTTACTTTTTTGTTTGTATTTTCTCAATGAAACATGACTCAGTTCATTCCATATAAGTCGTTCTTTCTAGATTAAACACAGATTCTAGATTGGATTTAAACGAGGAGAGTTTTCGAGCCAGTCTCTTACACTTTGATTTTCTCACTGGTAAGCCTTGCCAGTGTGTTCTGCATTACAATTTTCGTACGTTTGCTCGCATTCAATGGCCGTAGGAAAACTAATCGACAGTTGAGACATTAGTTTCTGTGCGTGATGAAAATAGGTAAAAAAATTAAATTGTTAGAAAGATTTGTACAAAAAAGATTGTATAGACTAAAATAAGAATTGGAAAAAAGCACCTAATATTTATATTTATTTGAAATATAAGTAGTTTTACAGAGAAAGATTAACATTAAAACTTTCTTACCTAGAACTGGATTTTCAGCGTTTTTTTCCAGAAAAGTAATGGTATTTTACTTTTTACTTTAACCTACTTCGCTTGTCTTTTCAAGATATTTTTAACTGTTCATAGCTCCACGTGCTGATGCTTATGTCTTGAAAAAATAAAAATATTAAAAAATCAAGGGGCGTAACTGGCTATATATGCCGTTTATGATAAGAAAAATTCGTCAGAAACTATTTTTGCAATGAATTAAATATTGATTTGAACTTGCTGATTAAAAATGTTTCTTTGTTAATCTGCCTTTTTTCAGTGGTTCTGTAGTCGAACTGGTAGAATGATGACACAAAACACAAAATCCTCATATATATATTTTATATATATATATATATATATATATATATATATGTGTGTGTGTGTGTGTGTGTGTGTGTGTAAAACTGAACATTGAAATCAACACTCAGAAGCAACAGATTATTTCAATCATCAGGCCACATGCGTTGTGTTTTTTCTAGACTATTTATATACACGGGTCACTGGTCTATTCTAACGGCTATTTTGGCGGGAGTGGTTTGTTAATTTGCTTATAATTTACTTATTTGTTTATTTGGATTAATTTATTTTACTTGTTTTCGCTTATTTATTTGTATTTTTATTAATAATTTCATGTGTCTTTTGTCTTCCCGCAAAGAGATGGAATAGTCCATTATTTATGAGGTATTGGCAGGGCGTAACGGTCGTCTGAACTAAGGAATTAACGACGAGAAGCACAAGAACAATTATTTTATTTTCCCTTTTTGTTCTAGAAAAGCTCTTGTAGTTTTACACTTTCAAAAACTAAACAAACCCATTAAAATGAAAACGACTGTGCTTTAGGCAGAACGGCGCGAAACTAAATTATCTGAGATTACTTATTTTGCAAGAAAAATTAATTAAAGTTTAAGACTTGGTCAACTTGAATACTGTCTTTAATAATGAATTTTTATTTTATCCATAAAACCTATCAATATTCAATATACGTATTTGGAAAGTCATCACAAAAAAAGAAAGAAAAAAAACTTAATATGGACAATTCTGACGCTATTTAAGAATATAAAACTCTTCTTATTCTTATTGTTTCGACTATACAGTAGTTTGAAATTGCCTTCTTCAGTTTTTAAATTGGCATTTTATATGCTCATTATATCATGCTATTCTAATTTCTCATTTAAACTAAGATTACTTTCGTTGCGTAATGTATAATCAAGAGACACAAATAACAATTTTTTGCGAATTGTTCGTAAATTACACATATTGTATCTTATTGTGCACCACACGCGTTCTAAATTTCGAGGTGAAAGTTCTGGGAAAATTTATCTCGTGCATAATACGGACTGTTTTTTTAGAAGAAAATTTAACCTTAATTTTAACATTCTTTTCTTTTTTTTTATAATCAAATAAAACGAGGATTTTATTTAGTTTATATATTTTCAAAAACTGGTCGGATGCGGGGCACAAACACTCACTTCGACGGTTTGTATTTACCAAACAGAGTTTTCTTTTCTATATCATATACAGAGTCCAACAAAAATGTATACACACTTCAGAAGAAGGAAAAACTTGGATAGATATTGTAATACTTAATTTATTCAGACATCACGAGATTAACACATGTTAATTTTGGACTATACAATCAAAAGAGATGCTCAAACTAGTGATCTCTAGTTTCCAGACATTTATAACTACGGCGAACTACAAGCAGATGTAATTTATGCCTTATAGAAATTAGTCATCTCAAAACATTTAAATAACCCGGACATATTAAACAAAAGAAACGAATTGATGGACACATATAGATGTAAAAATAAATATATCTCATTCGTTGATCCAGATTAAATTTTGCTGTAAATTATAAGCTTTCCCTTTTTTATTTTATTTTATTTCTTTTCTATTTCTATTTTTATTTTCTTCTGTTCACGTACCTTATGCCGAGCATATACACTTATATTTAAGTTCTACCTCTCTTAAAAATGGTATTAAATATATATATATATATATATATATATATATATATATATATATATATATATATATAATTTTCTAGGTCCGTTTATTTTTATATAAAATGATTTAAACAAAATTAACAAAAACAAAACGGAACAGTAATCCCTTTTTATTTTGTCACCAATCCCCTTACAACATTACTATCACATCACATCTACTATTATCATATAAACCCGCTATAATTATTAACGTCAACTACCACCTCGCCCCAGCATATTTAATACCACCATAAAAATAACCAGTAAGGATTACAAACCGAAATTTCTACCAGTTACATTTACATACCATCAAAAACAAGCAAATAACCAATATTTAAAATAATAACAAATAAACTTTAAAAAATAAAAAATAAAAATAATAGCAATTTTTACCTTTCATAATTTCACACAGTGACCCGGGTTTCACGCTTTAGCGATCGTCAGACAAACTGATTAATTTTTTTTTTAAATTTGGGTTTATGTAGATTGCGTGTATTGGTGTTATTGTGGAAGTGGTGGGGAAAACTTCGTCGTTTTGTCATCGTATTTATATTTATATACACTTTTCACACACACACACACACACGCACACATATACATATATATATATATATATATATATATATATATATATATATATATATATATATATATTTATATACACACACTTGTCAACACACACATATATATATATACAATTATATATATATATATATATATATATATATATATATATATATATATATACATATATACATATATATATATACATATATACATATATATATATACATATATATAAATATATATAATTATATATATATATTATATTTATATACAATTTTCACACATATACACACATATATATATATATATATATATATATATATATATATATATATATATATATATATATATATATATACATATACATATATACATTTATACATACATATATATATATATATATATATATATATCAAGAATTGTGAAATGTTGTAATAGCCAGGGCGCTAATTGCCACGTAAATATTTAGAGAGTGCCTTCATCGCAAGGTCACCTATGATAAATTTGCCACCTGGCTCTCGCAAAATTTCACAGTTCCTGGCAGTTATTCCAAATATCACAGTCTGTGTTATTGCACTCTTACAAAAAAAGATGAAAAGAAAAAAGAATTCCGCTAAAATATATATGAAAACTTTTCTAAAATTCTCCCAGCGTTTTTGTAGTGCGCATGCGTAGTCCTACCATCATAACAATTTCAGTTCGATGAAGACTTGAAAGACGAACTTTCCAACATTTTCCATTTGTCACACACGTAAAACGCATGCATACACACACACACACACACACACACACATATATATATATATATTTATATGCACACACACGCACTCCTGGTCAAAATCTTAAGATCAGATACAAAAGGGGTAAAAATTATAAAATACTGTTACTTTAATGGAAATATATTTGCGAAACATTTACATTTAATTATAAAATGTAGTTTATTAACAAACAAATGAAAATTTTAAGATTTTAATTGATTAATTTAAACAAACATAGAAAAAGTATTTCTTGGTTGGTCATAAATATAAGACCAAGTAAACAGAAAATACAGAACAAATAAATCACAACTTAATATTCTGTATATTCTCCATTTTTGCGAATTACTTCGGAAATTCGCTTTGGCATACTCATTATTAACTTCTGTACGTGAGTGCTTGAGATGTTCGCCCAGGATGCCTAAACTGTGACACGAAGAGCATCTAAAATTTCAAATTTCAATCCATGTTTATATAACATCTTTTGCCATCCATGCCCAAAAATTCTAATTGGATTTTGATGTAGAGAGCACGGAGGATGGCTCAAAAGCTGAATGTTGTTTTCGATAAAAACTCCTTCGACCGTTGTGGATTGCAGAATCGTTCTGCTGAAAATCCAGTTTTCTCAACATAGACAAGGACCTTCAGTAATTAGCGATGCCTTTCTTAACATATCACTGTAACTAGCAGCTATTTGACGACATTTTACCTCCTGTAAGTGAAGAGTTCCATTGTATGAAAATGAACCCCAGACCATAATTAATCCACCTCCACTGTGTCATGTAGAGAAAATTCCTTTTAGGACATCTATTGCTTGCCAGTAACGCTGAAAACCGTCTGGTCCACCAAGGTTGTATTTTTCTCGTCTAAAAACAACACTTTCTTCCATTTATCCACTTCCTAAGTTTGATAATCGGAAGCATATAGTAAAGGAAAGGTTTTATGACGTGGAAGAAAGCGAAGCCTCTGCAGCCATTTCACGTTCTTAAACCCTTTCTCATTTAAATGTCGTCGAATTGTTCGAGAGCTGCATTCAGCGTCTGTATTTACTTTTATCTGATTTGATGTTAGGGTTTAATCTCTCTTAACTTCTCACCTAATTCGTCTGTCTAGAAATGGTGAAATTTTATTGGGGCAACCCTATGATTTTTTTTAGTAACATACGCATCATGATTTTTAATGAAGTTAGTTATGACACTTCTGCTACGGCCAATTTCATTTGCAAAAGACTACGTCTTTGAAGTTTAACAATCTTGGCCTGTTCGAACGTTCTTAAAATTTTACCCTTAGCCACTTTAAAATCTGAAATTTAATGCTGGAAATGATCTAAATAGATGTTTATAAGCCTGAAGCTATGACCACACTGACTAGTTCTAAAATTTTTGTCCAGTAATATTTTTTCACATATGGTCTTATCTTTATGACCAACCAAGAAAATACTTTTCCAATGTTTGTTTAATCAGTTAAAAGCTTAAAATTTTTCATTTGTTTGTTGATAAACTATATTTTCTAATTAAATGTAAATGTTTCGAAAATATATTTTGATTAAAATAACAGTATTTCCTATATTTTTTAACCCTTTTGTATTTGGTCTGATCAGGGAGTGTGTAAACATATATATATATATATATGTGTGTGTGTATTCATTTCATATATATATATATATATTTATATATATATATATATATATATATATATATATATATATGAAATGATTTTTCCTGATTTGGGATAATCATAATTAAGTAATTCATCGAATTTAGAAGAAACCGTTGCACAATGCAGAAAGCACTGGACTGCCGTTTCGTCCTATATTTTGGACTTATCAGTAGCGCGCATCCACTACCGAGAATTGAAACCCAAGCAGTGACGAGATCGGGCAAACTTCTTAGCAACTGTACCTTGGTGATGAAGAGGTAACGAATTAGACTCGAGTTTTCCTTACCCATAGGACTATGCCTCCATTGTCCTATGGGTTCCACCACGGAATATGCGATCAAGCGGTGTTATATCGAATCTAATTCATTACCGTCCAGTGCTTTCTGCATTCTGTAGTGGTTCCTTCTAGACTCGATGAATTACTTAATTATTATATATATATATTTTTGTGTGTGTGTGTGTGTGTGTGTGTGTGTGTGAATACTGGAAGCCTAGAATCCTAAAATAATTAGGAAATTCAGCATCACGAACGCACTTGACGGCATTTAAGTTGACATTCGATATCGGGAAGCAGAGCGAGATGATTCTGTAGTCGACGGCGATGTCGAAGATAACGAAGATATCTAACATGCAGTCATAGCGTGTACTTTTTGAATCAATACGCAAGCAGTGAAAAAGAATAAAATATACGTAATACATGCGGGAATATTTTTTTTAATGCAGTATTTTGTTAGGGATTTGAACTCTTTGTGACGGATTAGTTTATAACATAGATTGCACTTACTTTCCGTCACGCCGTTCTGAATATACCGACGGAAGAGGCTGAAAAGAAATGTAATATACAGTTATCGTGTATTACATGTATACTCGAACATAATGATGCGCAGTATACACGAATATTTTTTGTATTTAACAGTGCTGGCACATTAGATTCCATTGATTACATTAACCTTCAGACAAATCCTTATGATGCGAATTTTCTTCTACCTTTTGCATTACATCACTCATATCATTGTGTTCACATATTTCTTTTACTTTTCTTTTTTCTTCTTTTAGTTAAATCTATGGTTGTCGGCAAAAGATACAGACCACGTTTGATGTATGAATTGGAAACGTCAAAATGAAGTAGCTATGCAAATTTGACAAGCACGAATGATTAACGACCTGCTGCAGGGTTTTTTCTTTAGTATTTTTTTATTCTGTTATATGTTTTGTATAGGATATTTCTTGGCTTGATAGTCCCACTCTGTGCCAGATATGCCTCCCCGTGTCTTGTAGCTTTTCCGAAAGTTAAGACACTGTTGAAACACCGTAGACATTAAAGAGAAAGCGACGATTCCGATGACTGCTATTCTAAAATATGAACTTTGTATACTATCTAGATAAGTTCCAATACTCCCAAAGTCAATGAAAGTTATTTGGGTACCATTGGACTAAGCAGATTACGACTGGATACGTTTCGGTAAGAATTCTCTTACACAAGCAACTATTTTCGGTTCTACTCCTGTCCCCCAAATCAGGCCAAATTACAGACACCTAGATCTTTTTTATCCTTTTGTGGATGTGCCTTCTGGTCGAGTGAAGAAATTTTCAGCAATCATTTCTGTTGCTGTTGTAGATTAACCTACGGACGATAATGGGTATGTCCCCATTCAGATAAATACAGTAGCAAATGTTAGACATTTTCATGACGGTCGTCTTCGAGTATAGAATCCAGAGGTTGGCAGTGAATATTTCGGAGACAGTAGGAAAGCGTAGTGCAGGTTCGCAGTGGATATCACAGCAAAGTAGCAGAGCGTAGTTCTTCCGTCTGTTATGTTCGCCGGACAAGTTTCCTCTGGTCCTTCCGGTGAGAAAACAAAGATGGCCGCCTTTATAAACGACGGATACAATGTTCAGCGGCTTCTGATTGGTCAACCTTCTAATGGTCGACTATAAAGGGAAATAAGTCATTTTGACTCGCTCACTAGTTATACGTTATATGCCCAAAAAAACCTAACAGTAAATACTGTATGTTGGTCTGCAATTGGACCTTCGTCTCCAGCTGTGCTGGTCAAACTGTCTGCCTCCGGGCAGAGAGGTTCTCCAGAGGAGTCGATGTCGAAGGGCAAAGTCACGTTTCGGGAAACAGCTTCCCGACACCGTTTTATATGGAGTCTACTGGGAATTTTTGGTCGAGCCTACGGGCTCGGATACCCCACATCAAATTCGGCCTTGTGCCACATCTGACTTCGTGGAGCGGTTTGTAGATATCCTGCCGTTGGTAATTCAGTGAGGAATTCATTTGACTCACTTATAGCAGTTGACTACTTCTACGCGCCGCTGGCGAATCTTATATGTGTTATTCGTGTCCTAAGTATTTTCGTTCATTACCAACCTCCATGTGATTATTCTGTTTAGTAACCTTCCTAGGTTACAAGTTACATAAAACTATAAAAGAAGAAAATCTTAGGTATTAGATTAAAAGTAAGCATTTTTCTCTCGAAAACTGTTTGATTTTGAGAATATTCTGACTAACGGCTGAAGCAAAATAATTAGATTCTTAAAAGGAAGAATACAGGAAACCAAAGAAAAGAAAAGAAAAAAAAAAGTATATTTGCTCAGCAACCTGAATTCTGTTTCGTTAATATCTATATTTCCAAAGCAAGAAAATAAATCTGATTTGTTTAGCGAGAAGCTAAACACAAATGTCAAAAATAAAGTTTTTTTACACATCCCAACTTGAGTCATGTCTCCACATTTACCCGTTTATCAAGAGGTAAAATCTGTCAGTCGTTTTTGAAGTTATCTTTCAAACAAAAAACACGAACAGGATGATTAAATTCCGTGTTTACCATGAACTGGTCGCTTGCATAAATTATCAAAACAGGTGTAAAAATAATTATACGGAGTTAATTTTTAATTCTTTAGTAAGCGATCAACTATCATATCTCTTTGTACACACACACACACATATATATATAAAGAGAGAGAGAGAGAGAGAGAGAGAGAGCGAGAGAGAGGAGAGAGAGAGAGAGCGAGAGAGAGAGAGAATGCTTCAAAAATACTTTTACAAGCTTTGTGAGCGGATTCCTCAAACCAAAAGTTGTATGTGCATTAACCATCCTCAAACGTTCTCCCGTGGAGAGTGATCGGAGGGTGAAAGACCCTGCATACATTGTAAATGATACGAACAGAGGAGCTTCTCTCGAAGTACCCCGCACCCCATGTAGTACTATGTAATGAACGACATGCTAGAGTCACTTGACATGTGCTGATACATGGATGTACACCGACAGTCTGTAGAATGCATTCTTCGTGCTCAGGCGTAAGAACGGATCTCGGTCTTCCTCGATCCATAGTTTATGGTGCCAGGGATTCTGTCTCAGTAACGCGATGATACACAACCGGAAAGGTTGGATGACTCGGCTGCCTTCGGTCTGGAAATACAATCTGATACAGCCGTGCAGCTTCCTGTCTATTACCATTCGCACTGCTGTATGTAAAATCATATATACCTGCTCACCATATGAATATTCTGCTGTTGTTAAACCGAGCACATCTCAGTTACATCACTACTAGACACGTTAAACGTTGAAGACAGATTTTACACGAATGACAAATGTTAGCTAGGCTATATGGCAACATAGCTCCATCTACCCTAACTTTCTTTAAACTTAATAACTAGAAAACGAAGGATTTGCTGACATATGTTTATATGGACATTTGCCCTTGTTTCGGTGTTAAAAGTATTTCTGATACACCCTATATATATATATATATATATATATATATATATATATATATATATATATATATATATATATATATATATGGGACTGATAAAAACCGATTTAACTTTGTTCTGTTTTTTTTATGAATCGTTCTATGGATTTTTGTGATAGTGATTCTTATGACAAATGGTGTCAAGATGGATAAACGTCTATTCTGAAAATCTGGAAAAATAAACTCAGATAATCGGTTGGGTTTTAGATATTAAACATTTTGTGGGGGTGTCCATTTATCCCATGCTGTTACCATCTCATGATTTGGACAATTGTGCTGTTACAATATATATATATATATATATATATATATATATATATATATATATATATATATATGCGTTAATTTTTTAGAAAAGACAAATAGGAAACGTTTATCAATATAGTATGTTTCCCTTTCATTAAAGATTCGCCAGAGAAGAAGTGATAAAATAAAGAAATTCTTTTATTTTCAATTTCTTGTGGTCTGATTTTTCCAACGTCAGTCATGTATCGGAGAGTACGTACATAAAAAAAAGACACTCCCTTATGAACACACGGCATCGCCAACAGACATGCCTACAGAATATATACGACTGACCAATCTGATTCTGATTAGTGAGTGGCAAATAATTTTATTAATGACCTTTAAAAATTTTCACGGCACAAATATGTGCCTGGGCTCACCGATTAAAATCACTGACCTATATTATAATATAATTAATGAAGGAAAAAAGTATAAATTAATGCTTATTTCAAACAACTGTTGTTTTGTTTTACCAAAGACGTTTATGTTCTTAATTACACCATAACACACACACACAGAAACACACGCGCGTGCGCACACACACAATACAAACGCTGCACTTTAAATAAACACCCCGCGCGCGCACACATTATTTAATGAAACAATACACACACACACACACACATATATATATATATATATATATATATATATATATATATATATATATATATATATATATATAAATATGTGGATATAGATCCGACAGTATGAAGAAAAAAAATATGGAAAACAAAATCCGAATATGCAAGTATGCTGTTTTAGTGTTGTTTTAATGTCGACGTCAGACGTTTCGATCTAGTAGACCTTCTTCAGGACATAGTTATTAAAACATAATTAAAATTATTTAGATAGACATAAGACTAATCAAAACAGAATAACTGAATTTTTTTAAGATCATGTTCCGTTTCGCAATTGATTAGTTAATATGTCTATCGTTTTTTCATGTCGACTTGAATATCATCTAATTTTAATTATGTTTTAATAACTATGTCCTGAAGAAGGTCTACTAGACCTAAACGTCTGACGTCGACATTGAAACAACATTAAAACAGCATACTTGCATATTCGGATTTATTTTTTTCCATATTTTTTTTCATACATATATATATATATATATATATATATATATATATATATATATATATATATATATATATATATATATTTTTATGTATATTGTAACAGAAAAAATGCCCAAATCGAGTAACAGCATGTGATAAATGGCCAACCCACAAAATGTTTAATATCTAAAACCCAACGGATGAACTGAGTTTATTTTTCCAGATTTTCAGAACAGACGTTTATCCATCTTGACACCATTTGTCGTAAGAATAGAACGATTCATCTAAAAACAGAACAAGTTAAAATCGGTTTTTGTCAGTCCCACTATATCTTCCTAGTTGAGCAATGGACCTTCAGTAATAGTACCAACATTAATACTCTGGCTTCCATCCTCAATGTCAATTCAAGAATCACCAAGAGAACGGTCAATAAGTTTTAAAAAAGAGGAATCAGTAGAGAGGAAAACTGTATCTGGAGGTCACAGCAACAAGAAGGTTCATCAATTTAACTTAGAGCTAAATCCATTCTCATTGTTCAAAGTAGATGCTAATAGCGTTATAAAACCTCAGAGAATTCCAGTAAGTTATCTTTAATCATTTCTAAGATACAGCGGTACAATGCTTAATCTAACAATTGGACAATTTAGCTGCTGCGTGATTTGGACAATTTTGTTGTTATACCAGCATATATATATATATATATATATATATATATATATATATATATATATATATATATGCGCTTTGTCACAGATCATCATCAGTGATGTTTTTTTTAACGCTGCGGAATTTAGGGGCTTCGGGTCTTTTAAACAATATATCCCCTATCTGCTGTGACTGAGTCGATACTGATCGGATATCGACATGTGTACCATCCGTCGGATACAACTCTTCTCATAATGCAGCCAACACACTGCGGCTCCTCTGTTATTTTCTGGGGCAATCACCTCCAGGTCAGCAGCTTCTGTGCTCTTCTAAAAAAAAAAGGGACCGAACGCAGTAATCGTTTCACTCCCGCAGTTAATATGACGGCATTATCGATTTTAAGTGGTAAGTAACGATCTTTCGTTTGACACACTGAGATATACGCACACTTTTAATATAACAATTCAACGCAATGATGATACCTTTTATCCTGTTTTAATTAATGCTAATCATTCAAACCACACTAAAAAAAAAAGTCTTAATCCCGTTGAGAGGTGCTAGATCTTAGCGAAGGACCACTCGTAGGTAACAATGTTTCGAGGTACCTGAAATCTCTCCTCTAGTCGAGACTCATTGCAGTTTACCCACGTGTACCTCTATCAATATATATATATATATATATATATATATATATATATATATATATATATATATATCAGTACAATTTCCCTACTGTTTCTTACCGACTGCCAATCACTTGAACTACATAGAACCTTCTTCTGCTGCCATTGGTACTGAGCGAATGTCATTGGTTTATTCCAAGCCTGTTATTCATTTATACCTACATGTATAGCTGTCCACTCGTATTCGAGGATACCCGACTACTAGGGCGGACAGCCAAACCTTATGGCAGACTCTCGCTCAGGCGAATTTGTGTTTATTCAACACCCCCAGAGCCCACCTGTGGTTTATACTGCATCTGTGCTAAGCAGACTTTAGTTACAGTTTATGGGAAAGAGCGTGTTATCTAGCGTGATCAACAATTTGAACAAGGCCAGCACACACTAACCCTCGGCCATATATATATATATATATATATATATATATATATATATATATATGACATGGAAGTCATTAAACTAGAAAATACCAAATGAGCCGCAGTGTGTTGGTTGCATTATGCGAACAGTTGTAGCTGACGATGGTACACAAGTCGATATCCGATCATTATCGATTCGGTCATCGTAGGGAGAGGGTATGCTGTTGAAAGTCCCGAAGCCTTTAATGATCCGCAGCTAAAAATTCATCACTGATCAAATTACTCTCACTTTCATCAACTTAATAGCTATAAAACGTAGTTGTACTGTTACACGCAAGACTATGAATACTTGGAGCCTTTGTTTGTAAGTGTGTGAGTGTTTACTCCTTGATATTTATACGTTAACACTTATATCATCCCGAGAATTCTACATGGAAGCAACACAGTGAGGATCGAATTCACTATAAGTCAGCCTGTCTAGTCCTGTTAACCAATAACATACTCCACAGAGACGTTTGTTTTTCATGTGCGTGTTTACACATATAAACTCTCAGCGACTAGACACTGGTTACATTGCAGAATCTAACTATTCGATGCTTAAAAGATTTGAAAGTTTATCCTCATATATTAGTGTAGTTTTTTTTTTCTTTGCACAAGTAAATAATATATTTAGTAATAATTAATGAATATACGTATGTGCGAGGGTAAAAGCTAATTAGGCATTTCACATCACCTGGTTCGTTATTGGACATATCCTCACAAGAAGAATTATAAATTGGATACTCTACTTAATTGCTATGTGAGATGTTTTTCTGCTTGAGCAGTCTTGGACTATAAATGACTGATATTAAGAAGTAATTATGATTTGAAGGGACAGTTTTATTGCAGTCTATGCATTAAATGAGGTGATGTTTTTTGTCTTAAGTTAACCATAACAAAAGAGATCTGCAAATTCGGCCATTAATAGTTATTTTTTTCATTTTTCAAGTGTTTATTTTGCAACGAAGTCTATATCATTTAATCTGCAAAGTGCTTTGTTTGTCTCTTCAAATTTCCGTTTAATTGTATTTATTCATAATTTTGGCTTTTCGTTGAATAGATTTCTGCGACAACATTGATCATCTTTGTTCTGCTGTAGTACTTCGCCGCCATAACATATTTTCTGAAATAGTCCATGCTACGCATGCGTTTCCTTCGATCTTTTTGTTTCACTATAGAATTTATAAGTGAAGTTCCTCACCAGTTACTAATCTCGTTATTTGATATTTATCAATTCTTCGTTTGCTTTTAGAAAGGAATCTGAATACAGCATTATAAAGACAGATCATTTATTTATTTATATCGTAATTTTTGTACTTTTCAATCTAGTTTCTATAAGTTTCCTTGTTCCGCATTTCTTTCTCTCCTGCTTAGTTAAATTTATTCAGCGATCAGACGGCGATTTTATAGTACGGTAGTTCTGTTCCATTACATGAATCCTTTGCATTTACTTATGTTCTAATACCCTTAGGAAAAGTATGAATCCTCTTCTTCTCCCCCATCTACAGAAAAAAAAGCAAGACAGACCTGATTCTATAGCATTAGATGACAACTGGTCGGCCGCAGAAAGAAATGGCAACCTATTGCGGGAAAAAATCTGCCTCGTCAGTCGTGTATCACGCATGGAACATAACTGACTGAATTAATATGACGAAAGATAACAATTGATATTGCATTTAAATTTTTGAAGATCAAATTTGACTGGAAAGCAAGTAGCCGGAAGTCATGTATCGAAAGGCACATAACTGACTGATATTCATTTACGTGTAAATACTCTTGGGAAATGTATGAATTCCCTTCTCCTCTCCCCAGGTATAGGAAAAAGAAGCAGGGTAGACTGGTTTCTATATCCTTGGATGGCAACTGGTCTAGTGCAGAAAGAAATGGCAACCTACTGCGAGAAAATTACTGCTTCGTCAGTTATGTATCGAAAGATACATGATCGCCTAAGCGTGTATCACGCATGGCACATAACTGACTGATATTCATTTACGCGTAAATACTCTTGGGAAATGTATGAATCCTCTTCTCTTCCTCCCCCCCCCCAGGTATAGAAAAAAAAGCAGGACATACCGGGTTTTATAGCTTTGGATGGCAACTAGTCTACCCCAGAAGAAATGGCAACCTACTGCGGGTAAAAACATCTGCCTCGTCAGTCATGTATTGAAAGATACATGATCGCCTAAGCATGTATCACGCATAGCACATAACTGATTGATATTCACTTCTTTCTGTTGCTTCACATTTCCCTTCGTTTGTCAGCATCTTTATTGTTGAGACTATTTTCTAAAGTTTTTCTCTTTCTTTTGTCGTGGTCCTTTTTGATATATACCATTTTATTTCAGAATGCGTGTCTACTTGCACCATAGCAAGGTTGTCGTTTCACACAGTTTTTAATAGCGGCTATGAATTCACACTGTAAAAGAAACAAACAAAAAAGCACTAGATGATATTTTTTTTCTGTTACCGTTTGCTATGTTGACAGTCAATGACAGGAAGATATATGAGAGCGAAGATAAGTCTCTTACATCCACATCAGACTGTAGAGTCAAAGTTCAGAGAAAACGCCCAAAGCCACACGCCCACGCGTCGACAGTAATTTACGAAGCCCGTACTTGAATAAGCAATAATGTTTCATTTGAGTGATCTACACACGTGTTCCTATTAGTCTGTAAAAGATAAGATTACATTCACTATAATACTATGATTTGTTTCCTCGGTCGCAGTTGTTAATCTTTTAATATTTGTTTGTTCCTTACGTTTTGGGGTGTTTATCCATAGGATCAAAGGCTTTTAGTAATTTCATGTATCTATTCTTTTTCTGCTCTATTCTTACATCCCATTATACTTTGTCAGTTTTGTACCTACTTCTATCTTTTTACAGATATCAACTATTTAAATAACTACACCTGTTCTCTCATTGATTAAAGGAATCTGTTCGATGCTGGTTTCCCGTGTTAGAATATTACATTAGCTTATTAACTTTCTACTTTTCTGTGTTTGTTCATTCTCCATATTCCTGAAAGAGGAAATTTTCTGTTAATACGTACATGTTGTTTACTATTAGTACCAGTCTTACGATATGTCTTTTTCTGAACATAATTAAAAGGTGTAATGAGGTAATATCAAAGTCAGAATCCTATCACTTGTTATTTTTTTACATGCCCATAATTATTATCTCAGGTATTTATGATCCCGTGGGAATTACTATCAGGTCTGGACATTCATTAATTCATTATTGTGAGAAACTGAGGCTTTGATCATTAAGAATAAATTCTTCATACAGCCATTTTAAGGAACTGTTTATTCTATTAAAGTAATTCTACGTAAAATAAAGCAAATATTTGTAAACAGTAGTAATAACAAATAGAATGAGAAGTATTTTAACAGATATCAAAGAGGAGACTTCGGTAAATAACAAAATAATTTGACCAGGCATATTTCGTGCCAATATTTGGTGTATTCTGTTTCTGTTTATCTTGCGAACGACTAAATGTATTTTCTCCCGTGTCTTCCTACCTCTTCAGTAAACTACAATTAGCAAGAACGGAATGATGTCAGTATTATGGACAATATTTTGTTAGTTCCATTTTGTCATTCCAGGGAAACTTTAGAATTCCTATTCAGCCAAAT
The DNA here is from genome assembly GCA_903632075.3 of Acanthosepion pharaonis. Lineage (NCBI taxonomy): Eukaryota > Metazoa > Mollusca > Cephalopoda > Sepiida > Sepiidae > Acanthosepion > Acanthosepion pharaonis. The sequence goes on along the minus strand of CAHIKZ030001790.1, from coordinate 307,119 downwards.
ATACGCTCATCATATGTAACGGCACGTGTAAGCAATAACATGGAGCTAGACCGCACCTGAAATGAATGTATCACATTTTTATACGTGTTATTCTTTAGTACGCATATTCAATATTATATAGACCTTTGTCTCGTCCCGTGGAACATCTCGTTCATGATGAACGAGAGCGTCGAATACGATGAAACAAAACGTGAAGTTTTGACAGTTTATCCACAATGTTGATTTTATGTACATCTTGTTCGAAAATACAATAAAAAGTAGACTGAGTGACTTGCTTCTATTTATCAAAACATATTTGGACAAACATAAATGTGTGTACGTTTATCTATCTATCTATCTATCTATATATCTATCTATCTCTCTCTCTCTCTCTCTCTCTCTCTCTATATATATATATATATATATATATATATATATATATATATATATTTAAGTTACGAAAAAACTTGGTAATCCGTATGGGTAATCCCAAGGAGGATAAAATCCTGAGAGATCAATGTAAATCCAGAGCTAATATTTTAAAGAAAAACAGACCACTTTAAGTTACCATTAAAGTGGTCTGTTTTTTTTTAACATATATATATATATATATATATATATATATATATATACATACCGGGTGTAGCAGCAAAATTGTCCAAGTCGTGTAGAAGCAAAATTGGCTATTTGTTAGATTAAGTTTTGAACCGTTTTATCTTAGAAATGGTTAAAGATATCTTACTGGAATTCACCGTGGTTTTCATAACACTAGTGAACTTTCACTGCTATTTCGACTGGCATAACTGAAACTCCTCCCTCACGTGCCAAACGTCTTGTGGATTGAGTTGGATCTTTTCTAATGGATCCCCTTAGCTATTATTTGAAATGATGACCCATCTTCATGTTGTGACCTACTCAACCATTTTTCCTCGCTACTGTTTCTTCTGTTTTTAAACTTTTTCACCTTTCTCTTCATGGTTCGTGAATGGACTTTGAAGATAGAAGCCAGAATATGAATGTTGGTATCATTACCGAAGGCCCTAATGATCTTTTTCCTATCACCATTGCTTATTTGGGAAGGGAGTGGGGCTGAAACAAAACAATTTTAATTTGTTCTTTTTTCTAGCTGAATAACTCAAAGGGTTTTTCGGTGATTCTTACGACAAATGGTGTAAAGATGGCTAAGCGTCTTATCTAAAAATCTAGAAAAAAAATTCAATTAGTTTAGTGGATTTTTAGCTATTTTTGTGGAATGGGCAATGGTGCTGTTACACTATTTGGATAATTTTGCTGTTACACCCAGTATATAGTACCGGTAATGAGATGTGAAAACACCATATTTTATAAAAAAAAAAGTTAAATCTGACGTAGTACAAAAGAAGCTCTCTTAGATAATGGCTTATGAATACCGAAAATAGTTACTGGAAGTTAATATCTCGTTTACACTGGAATTTATGATAATTGACAAAAATATATAAGAAGTTAATCATCTACGTCTTTTTTACTGATTATGCTTAGTAAAGGAATACCCATAAGTCTGTCTTTTGTCTCATATCATTTTCTGAAGATGTTATTCAAAACATATAAGAGTGTCATGCAATTTTTTTTTCCAAAGGGTAGAGATAATTTCTTTTGTAAAAACTATCAGAGCAAAAAGAAAAAAAAATCGTCGTAACAAGAGAAAATATTTCTCTGGTTTTTATTCAAAAGCATTATTCAACATACTTACCGTCTTAGAGAAACTGGTATTGCTGTGGTGTCTGTGGTATTATCTGGTTCTTAGATAACCCGCTGGGCATGAACAGAGAACACAAAATGCAAGTTTGCGATGCCAAAAATTGAATTTTGATGTTTCTTTCATATTTGAAAGTTTCTCCACCTTTGACATATCTTTTGAACAAGCATAACTGATCATTTTTTTAATGTTTTTAAACTGGGAAACATGGCGACTGAAGTATTAAGGAAGTAATTTTAATGAACAAATACAAATTTACTTTCAACAGAAAAATTTAAACAATTTTGCAATAAACTTTAAAATACTTTTTCAGATATTCCTGTTTAGTTGCAATGAATCAGTTGAAAAATTACTCAAATAGATTTTACATAAACTAGAATAAGTAAGTCATCGTTTTCAGGGTTTCTTATTACTAATTTATTTATCGAAACAATAATGAATTAGTTTAGGAATATGTAATTGGGAAAAAATGGATCCTTTATGGAAATGTTTATTTTTTTTAATGTAGTATTTTACTTTGGAAAATGCTCCACTTCATGTGTCCCAGTCTACGATTTCAAAATACGTCAAAGTGAATTTAGCAGTCGCAGAATATATTCAAGGCAAAAAACTAACCTACATAGCTTCTACTTTTTCCTCTTCTTTTCTATGCGAGCGATCATGGCTTTCCATAACTTTCTATCAGATGTAGTTTTTAACAAAATGTGTCCTTTTTACTATACCAACTTTTCCTTGTTCTACCAACCATTTACACAACCTTGTTGGATATATTACTCACTGTTTCGCCGCCCGTCATTTGTTACTTCAGTATGTCTTCTCAGTGTCAAATTTATCAAGCTCTCATCCTCCATTACGTCTCCCAGAAATTTCAGGTGTCTCCTTCTGATTCTAAGAGAAATTGCTCTTTTTCTTCCAATTTTCTTAAAACTTCTCAATTGCGCTTATATATTTTTAGTATCCTTAGAATCACATTAAATCTTCTTTTCACCTGCGGAGAAATTTTCCAGCAATCACTGTCATTTTGGAAGACAGATATTATACATCAGTCTACTTTTCTGAAGAAACTTTCTTGTTTTCTTTGGAAGTCATATTTCACTATTCTAATGCGTCTTCAGATTTCAGCCTCTTTTTTTTTCTTTTATAATCATTTCATCCCAAACAAGGCAACAAAGTCACTAAGACGCAGCGTGTTAATGAGTGTGAACCAATAACAGAAAAAATTATTAAGGAGCGAGAACAATAATTAAGATGAGGCACAGTGGAGTAATGTTTAGCATCTCGGATTGAGAGAACTGTGTTCGAATTTCAGTCAAATCCATTACATTCACTTACGTGCTAATACCCTTTGGAAAGGTATGAATCCTCTTCTTCTTCCACCAACTATGGGTGAATAGCAGAACAGACCAGGTTCTATAGCCTTGGATGGCAACTGGTCTACCGCAGAAAGAAATGGCAACATACTGTAAGAAAAGATCTGCCTCGTCAGTCATGTATCGATGGATACATGATCGGTTAAGCGTGTATCACGCATGGCACATAACTGACTGAATTAATATGACGGAAGATAACAATTGATATTGCATTTAAATTTTTGAAGATCAAATTTGACTGGAAAGCAAGTAGACGGAAGAGAGTTCTACAAGCGAGAAATGCATAAAAAGAAACTGCTAACATAGAACTTACGGTTAAGTCAAGCCATTTTAGCTGTAAAATTATGCGGTCTTGCCGTCAATCTATTACTGCGCTGAAATTCATAGGATCTACATAAAACAGAGCTAAGTTCATCAGAAAAACTTCCATGAAAGTATTTATATTAAAATTAAAAAAAAAGGCTCAGGAAAGCTACATTACAGCGTTGGGAAAGTGACTGAAGCCGAGATGCCAACTCACTTGTTATGTTGCAGATTCTTCATTGGATTTTATCAAGAATCTCTAAATATATATCAGGAGCGCCTGACCATATGTGGCGGCAATATTCAAATCATGGTTGAATGGTAAACGTATAAATATGTCTGGCGAGAATATTATTTGAACAAGTTTTCCTTTTTAGGATATTTTAATTTTTTTATATCTCCAATTTGTAGTTCCTATCTTGAGATTTCTTATTATTGATATTCATACATTCTATCTTCTAACAATTGATGGTTATTCCTTTCTTACTGCCTTCCTATGCTACTTTTGTCGAGGGGTTACCGTCGTTTTCTTTCTGTGTCTATCAGCGGCACTGTTTCAACTGCTTATTTTATGCTGTTAAGATTGTGCACACGATTCATGTATACTGGTAGGGTTTTTACCTCACAAAATACCTGTAAAGAATTTGTAAATAAACAGTAGAACAGAACCTGCGACAGATGCTAAGGGGACGAACTTGGAGTTAGAAAGAATGTTGATACATTTATATTTTATGAATAAGCCCTAAAGAATATGACCTTAAAGTACATGAAACTAATTTTCAAAACTGTATCTGAACATGAGCTAAAACCCAACATAGATCCTGCAGAACTAAGTTTTTTATGATAAATAAATAAACACATATATGAAATTGTGAAAAAATAAAACGGAAGAAAGAAGTACTAATCATTAATAAAAATATTGAGTTCAATGAAATGTGTTATTTGCCACAGTCAATTAGGCACGTCCATAAATTCTCACTTATTGCCATTTCTGATTTTTTGCATTCATTTGAATAGATTTGCTGCGTGATTTGCAAGTTATTAGCCTTTAATCGACAGATATTTTCCTTCACAGACTGATTTTAGATGTGATTAAGTGAACTTCTGTTTACACGTAGCAATATTAAGATTAGCAACTTGATGTTTCATTAAAACGAAAATTGGCAAACATCCTGTCTGTTACTGTACTCCCTGAAGTTTATATATATTCTGAATAGCTTTTTAAATATTTTCTCACACGCAGAAACACAAGGAAAGCGCCATGAACCCATCTATCTATCTATCTATATGTATTTTTTTATAATATATTTGACGAGCCGAAAATATAAATCTATAGACACTCACACACACATATACAGACACACACACGCATATATATTAAAAGTATAAAATTATGCTACATTTTTTTTCGACTTCTAATCTCTTAACGGGCTTGCCCTTGGATTCACGTTTCCTCTTTAATTTCTATTTTTGCAATGAGTAAAATTAACGCGGAAGATTTCGTTACTCATTTGGAATGTGCATATATTTTGAGTAACGAATCACGTTGTAATTTATTCAGAATAAGTTAGTCTTAATTATTTATAACGCTAGTCTACACATGCCGTCAAAAATGACGGCTTATCATAACCTCTTAATATATAGTAGAAAAAATATTTCGTTGCATATCTTTTGTTTGTTGGACACAGTAGTTTATCATGCATTTTAACTACTACTTGGAGTACTGTTGCAGACACTTATAAAATAGAGATAATTAAATTTGATTTGTAAATTTAATTCCTCGACTAAAAAAAACAAAAAAACCTCAGAAACATACGAGAAAGATAATTCACCATGGAGGGTGACTGGAATACCCCCCCCCTGTTACTAAATGTATTTACACCTACAATATTAATACAAAATGTGTCGCTTAATAGTTATTCACTTATATATTTCGAGGATAAAAGTTGTTCAATCTAGGATACTATAATTGATATATGCAGATAAAACATATAGTGGCTGATGCATTTTCTGCGGCAACGTTACCGCTTGTGTTTCGATCTATCGTATTAGGCACTCAGCTGGGACAGGAAATATATAAATACATATTGATAATTATTATATGGTTTGATTGATTGATTACTATTGTAAGAATGAAAATAATGTATCAGAGAGACTGGAACAACTTCACTGCTTGTACACATAATACGCTACACATTCTCGCCACGATAAATATTCTTACATACCTACTAGATTGGCCTAATTCCAGAGTATACCCAGGTAATTGTCATATTAGATTTCCTTACGTGGAAAAATTCGGTATTTATTAACACAAGAGTCAATGCTGCTATCGGTTGAAATTTATAAAATATTTTTATTAAATCAAATTTTCTCAGGTCTATTGACAGTTTTCGCACTCTCCATTACTTAGGGGGGCTTTCTTTCTAAATTTTTGTTTGAAGTGATTTAACGGCAGGATTTCGATTAAGTCATTATTTTCTATTCGGGTGTACATATAATATAAATATTTTGTTGATGCTGCTGTTGAAATTCCTAAAGTGATGTTGTTTCTGTCATTTAGTTTAGTAGTGCAAGTCAACAAAGTACGATGAAAGATGGTCGTTTTTAAAACTGCAGGCTTCATTCGCTCAAAGACATTTTTAACCATGGATCTGAGAAAGCGGCTGTATACAGCTGGCATTTTATACATTTCTGAACGAATTTAGCACCATTTATGACATCTGCATGAAAGACTACTTAACATTATGACTGGAGATTTTAGGCTAACGCGTTGTATTTTTAGCAACTTGCGGTTTGGGGGGAAACTACCCCTAGTGAAGCCTATTTTCTATTCAGTTTCCTTATCTCCTATGATTAATTTCTTATAACTGAAGGCTACTGGTATTTGAAGTGTTCAATATTAACTAATTCCACATCATGAATTTCTATGAGTTTAGCTATGAGGTAGAGTTTAACTTAATCCTGAATAAAATGCAGAGTATGATTTGATCAAGAATGCATCGTACCAAATAATATAAAATTAACCAATTCTAAACAGCCTCTCGGACTGTTTTTTTAATTTTTTTTTTAGCAATGTTAACATTGGACAATGCCAAAGAGCCACTCAAGTCAGAGGATTACTGAAGTATTTGGTTGGTGCATAATTATCAAGCGTTTTTAAACAATATTTATTATGAAAAAAGTAACATAATTCAACAATAGCATTTTTAAATGAGTATGATTATCGACACGCATTTTTATAACCTGAAAATAAAATAAAATTTTTACTAAAAAAAGTAAACAAAGCAGCAATTTTTATTATTAGGTTGGTGCAAAAATAATGACGTAATAATGTCGTTTTGTGACGTATTTTTTAAGGTCAAAAAACGACATTATTACGTCATTATTTTTGCACCAACCTAATAACAAATAACTCGTTTACAAAACGCGTGATAATTATGCACCAACGCAATAGTTTTTCTATGAGCGGTAAGAAGTCCAGTTTATATGTGGCGAAGATAACGGTTAACCTTAGACTTGAAGAAGTTAAAATTGTAGTGGTGCAGAAAGCATCATCTGGGGAGATGGTTCCACAAAATAGCGGTTTATGAGAAGAATCTGTTCGAGAGGGACGCCCTTTTTATTAATGAAATATAAAGGGAATGAGGATGGTTCGTTCCAGTGTCTATGGGATGGAGAGCCCTAGCTGTGATGGTTAGAACTAAAGAATGGAAATAGTGATATTAGGTTGGTGCAAAAATAATGACGCAATAATGTCGTTTTTTGACGTTAAAAAATACATCAATAAACGACATTATTACGTCATTATTTTTGCACGAACCTAATACATTTATGCGAGGCTTTTGATATTTCATCTGTGGGAGATGGGGTTTTTGACGGCTTTTGTCCTCTATCAAAACAGGAAAATGAAGCTCCCCTTTTTTAAACCTTAATATCAGCAAATGTTTATATTATTCAGAATGTTATGTGATTGCTCCAGTCACCAGACTAAAAATAAATACTGATATGTAATAACTTAATAGTAATCAGGTAGTCATCTTTCTAAAAAGTAACTGATAGGATAAAATTTTGATCAAAGAGAATATATATATATATATATATATATATAAATCAATTAATTTATAATATATATATATATATATATATATATATATATATATATATATATATAATTATTTATTTTTAAAAATTTAACATAAATATGTTATAAAATCACTACAAAAATAGCCATTTCGTTTCAACACCTCTGGTGTCTTATCAAGTGATGTGTTGAATGTAGAATAAAGAGTTTTAAAAGGTTCAAATTAATTAACCACCCCTCGCAAGGGGAAACGCTGTTACATAAGCTGGAATGACCAATCAAAATACAAGTATACGAGAATTTAAAAAAACTTGACAACAAAGTAAGGTTATAATAGCTATTAAGTGCTTTAAAGTTGGGGTTATACTAAAATAGAATTTATTTTTACTAATAAGTATTAAATTATATGATAAAATTTGAAATTAAAATTGAAAGTAAAAATTACCCATTTTAAAATGCGTATATATATATATATATATATATATATATATATATATATATATATATATAATAAAAGCTTATATTTCTGCAAACGTTTGAGCAAGGTAATATGCATATTATTGTGTAAAAATTTTAAAATAGAGTGTTTATGTAAAATGACTATGAATAAAGTCAAAAGGAAACCTTATCTCAGCTGACGCCTTTCCTCCCTTTAAGGATTTTATTGAGACAAATGCAAGGATTTTATTTTGCATTAAGTGTTTTTTTTTTATAGACAAGAGCAAAAATGTTATTGTTTCTTTATAATCTTAAAGTGTACGAACGTTCATAAATATTTGTCAAGTTAGCTGAAAAGTTACGTTGTGTCACGTCGTGTCTCCCATAGATTGCCTGACTTTTCAGCTACCCTAATGAATATTAATGAGCTTTCCTAAAATTGAAAATTTTGAAAAACTAATAGCATTTTTGTTCTTGAATATAAAAAACTTGTTACAAAATAAAATCCTCACATTTGCCTTGGAGACACGGTGGAGTAATGAATAGCGGCTCGGATTGAGGAATCTGAGTTCCAATTCTAGTTGTATCCCTTACATTCAATTACGTGCTAATACCCTTGGGAAAGGCATGATCCCTTTTCTTCTCCTCCATATGGGCAAATACCAGGACAGACTGAATTCGCTAGCCTGGATGGTAACTGGACTACCGCAGAAAGAAATGGCAACCTACTGCGTGAAAAAAATTCTACCTCGTCAGTGATGTATCAGAAGATACATGATCGCCTAAGCGTGTATCCTGCACGGCACATAAGTGACTGACTGATATTTGCCTTGATAAAATCACTCAGAGGACGAAAGAGATAAGTTTTCCTTTTGTCTGTATTCATAGATATTATTATATAAATGATGTTATGTGAGTGATACAATAGTTAGGGTTTCCCGGCGCGTAATCGGCGAGTCGACTGAGTTAGATTTACTTTGCGCAACGACCACTGCAAAAAGTATGAATCTATCATCAGATAATAGTCTTTCATGACGTTTCAGTCCTTTTCCGTCTTCCGATGCTAAGCCAAAATAAATAAAAGTGTATAAAGGGTGTTCCAATAACTTGGACCGATTTTAAATGTGAATTAAGTTTAAGTGTCTAATGACTTTTTTTTTTCTTTCAGGTTTGGCGGACATTTGGGCAATATTATTTTTCACATATAATTGCAATGACTTAAATAACATGATCCAATAGAGAAATAAATAAATTTTCACCAATAATATTGATTTATTTACTGCTGACTTTGATTCGTCTTAATGAAACACCCTTATATATCATCCGTTTTAATGAAACACCCTATACATAGAGACGCCAGCAAATTTATTTGTTGCTCTCTTGATGGATTCTTCACTATTCGTTACCTTTTGAAAAATAAAGAAAAACTCGCGCCATAATTAAAATCAGAAAAAAGAAAAATCAAATCTCTACATATGAAGAGCTATTTTGTAGACGAAACTTCAAAAATGCCATTTCCACAACTTGTATCTTTACCATTGAAGTGGTTTCCATAGGAAAACGCATTCCAGTTTATCAGAATATTTCAGTTTATTAGCTGTTCTTACTACATTAATACTGAATCAATGTTAAATATGCAAATATTTACTTTTTTTATGCGCCAGCTTGTTCAGCACGTGGGCGATCAAGGCTCTCTACAAATTCCTATCCGTTGTCAGCCATGGTAAGTTTTGTCCTTTTGTGATCTCTCCTAAATCCTATTCAGCTAATCATTTACACAAACTAGTTAGGTCACAGATGCTTGACTCTGTCTATCTTTCATTATACTCTGTGTGTGTCAAATACTCCGAGTCCTCTTTCTTTATTATGTGTTCTGAAATAGCGTCGTTTTTTTCTATTTTCATTATTACTCCTTTCCTTGTTACTCTTATGATCAGTCTATTGTATTCTCAGCATCCTTCTGTAGAACCACATTTCTGTTGCCTCAAGTCCCTTCTTCATCTTTGAGGATACTGTCCAGTATTCACTGCTATATAGGAGGACTAAGAGTACATAACAGTTCAGCACGCTTTTCCTTGTATCTAAAGAAGATTTCCTGTTTCTTAATACTTTGGCTTTTGGGAGGCATTTTTCTCTATTCCAATGTGAATTTCGGCTTCACAATTTTCGGCATCTGTTAAAACACTTACTATTTAGATTAAATCCATTAAAATAGAGTTGAAATTAGTTGTAAATCGAATTTCGCTACCGATGCAGGTAAAGTAAAAGTAAAACGTTCTGTCGCTTAATGTGAATCAGTCTTCGTTTCGCTAATTCAGATCTGATATCTCCATTACAGATTTTACTTTTTTGAAGTACCCATTTACACAGCTAGATTTGCCAATATAGGAAGTTTTAAAATCGTCTTATATATTTATTATAGATTATGTATGGTTATTTAAACAAATTTAAATACGATAATTGTGTAAGTTGGCATATATATTCATGCTACATATCTATTTGTTTAAATATATAATGTGTGTATTAATGTATATATTTGCTATATCGTGTACGTATATCAGTGTGCTCATATATTTGCAGAAAAATAATTTCTTATCAAAAGATATAAGAGAAAATATAATTATTTTATTCTAAGTAATGTACTTGCATCAAGGCAAGTTAGAGTTACTGTCACCTATAATCGATGGGTTGCCACTAGCACCTGCTTTTAACGTGCGGTAATAAAATAGAATTTTTTTTATCGATTAATCATATCTGATAAAATATGTTTTGACATGCAGTTGCTTGTTCAGCTCAATATTTACACCTGTCGAAAAAGGGGATAGATTCTAAGGTTTTCTTCTGAATAGCACGTAAATGTTGTTTTCCGTGATACGATCGAAGTCAATGTGAAAAAAAAAATGTTTGGCTGGAGTCATTTGTATTTATTGTACATTCTAGCAATATTTGCGATATCTGTACTGAAATCTTATTCATTAATATATATATATATATATATATATATATATATATATATGTGTGTGTGTGTGTGTGCGCGTGCGCGCGCGTGTGTGTATGTTTGTATAATTTAAAAAAAAAAAACATTCAACTTGTTTACACAAATTCCCTCCTACATTCATACATAAATACACACAGTATGTACCTGACTCTTTCTAAGATCTCATGCCTTTACAAGAACCAGATCAGGGCGAAAAAGATCAGGGTGTAATTTATCAGCAGGAGCTGCCCAATCTAATCTCGACCGAGTCTCAAAGAATCTACACGTTCGAGGAGATGACGAATTATTTTCCATAAACACTTTCCCACCGAAAGATCTTTCGTTGCAAACCCCTCTCTGCTCGCTTGCTATTTACATGGAAAGTGTTCAGGCGAACTACATTACTTGGATGCACCAGTTGTAACTTTCCGGTCTAGGACCCGCCATGCCACGCACATTGTAGCGAACCGCCCTATACCATCGCATTCCATTGGTGTGATGTAACTTCCATTCGTGCAACAACTTCTCACGAACCGCTGCCTTGTGGAACCGGCTCCCAAGATGATGCTTTCCCGATTACTACAATCTTAATCTGTCCAAGTATAGTGTTACCTCCAATTGTCAATGCTAGATTCATCTCCCAAAATTGATTAAAACTAACCAACAGGTTCTGTATGCTTAATCATTATTATATTTTTCGGATATTTTGATTATTGTGCACGAAGTCATGGACAGTTTGTCCGAATTTTATATTTTGTTATTTTTTAAAATTACTATTGCAACCATTATCAAGAACCAGTAACTTCGGGGAGTTTATCCACAACTTCGACCACAGTACTCAATAGCTTATCCTAAAATTGGAAAAATATAATAAAAACTTAAACTGACAAACCTTGTCGATTCTTTTTAACCAAACATGTTTATATATATATATATATATATATATATATATATATATATATATATATATATATATATATATGGACTAGGGTTGAATAGGGACTTGGGTGTTTTTAAATCTTTATAAATATTTCAATAGTTAAACAATTTTTTTAGATATAGTTAAAATTTTTTAAACAACATTTAAAATATTTATGACAGTTAGATTTAAGTTAGGAATATCCGAACAGTGACGTTCCATATCACGTGACGTCCGCGTCTCGCGAAGGACGCTACTTGCTAACAAACAGTAATTTTAATTTATTTGTAAACAAACAGTTATTTCTGATGAAAGATTGAGGACAATTTGAAATATCAAATATATAAAATAAATAAATACTTTCATAAAATTAAACATTATTATTTTTAATTAGAAACTTTTTCTATATATATATATATATCTTTGTGTGTGTGTGTGTGTGTGCGCGCGCGTGTGTGTGTATGTTTGTATAATTTAAAAAAATAAACATTCAACTTGTTTACAAAATTCCCTCCTACATTCATACATAAAATACAAATGTACCACATTCTAAGATCTCATGCCTTTTTAAACCAGATCAGGGCGAAAAGATCAGGTGTAATTTATCAGCAGGAGCTGCCCAATCTAATCTCGACCGAGTCTCAAAGAATCTATATTATTTTCCATAAACACTTTCCCACCGAAAGATCTTTCGTTAAACCCTCTCTATATTGCTATTTACATGGAATGTGTTCAGGCAAACTACATTACTTGGATGCACCAGTTGTAACTTTCACCTTGGACCCGCCATGCCACGCACATTGTAAACCGCCCTATACCATCGCATTCCATTGGTGTGATGTAACTTCCATTCGAGCAACAACTTTTTTACCGCTGCCTGAACTGGAACCGGCTCCCAAGATGATGCTTTCCGATTACTACAATCTTAATCTGTCCAAGTATAGTGTTACCTCCAATTGTCAATGCTAGATTCATCTCCCAAAATTGATTAAAACTAACCAACAGGTTCTGTATGCTTAAAATTATTATATTTTCGGATATTTTGATTATTGTGCACGAAGTCATGGACAGTTTGTCCGAATTTTATATTTTGTTATTTTTAAAATTACTATTGCAACCATTATCAAGAACCAGTAACTTCAGGGAGTTTATCCACAACTTCACCACAGTACTCAATAAATATAAAATTGGAAAAAATATAATAAAAACTGACAAACCTTGTCGATTCTTTTAACCAAACATGTTTTATATATATATATATATATATATATATATATATATATATATATATATATATATATATATGGACTAGGGTTGAATAGGGACTTGGGTGTTTTAAATCTTTATAAATATTTCAATAGTTAAGCAATTTTTTAGATATAGTTAAAAATTTTTTTTTTTTAAAATATTTATGACAGTTAGATTTAAGTTAGGAATATCCGAAGAGTGATGTTCCATATCACGTGACGTCCGCGTCTCGCGAAGGACGCTACTTGCTAACAAACAGTAATTTTAATTTATTTGTAAACAAACAGTTATTTCTGATGAAAGATTGAGGACAATTTGAAATATCAAATATATGTATAAATAAATAAAATAAAACATTATTATTTTTTAATTAGAAACTTTTTCTATATATATATATATATATATATATATATATATATATAGTTGGATTGATGTGAGTTTGTGACCTTGGGTTTCACGCTCTCTGCGATCGTCAGGCAAACTGATTAATTTTTAAATTTTGGATTTATTTATGGTTGCGTACATCGGTGTTTTATGTTAGTGGGTAAAAAAAAAATTGCCGTCGAAACTCCACTCATATGTACGTAGACATTCATAAATCTACGTTCACGCATTGCAGCTCACGTAAATATATATGAACAGTGTGAGAATGGGCGTATATGAGCATCCATGTGTCGTTGCAAACATATGTACGCAATTAGTCGCTGTATTCAATGTTGGATTGTGTGGCAAACTTCTTTCGCGAGTCGCAGTGTCAAAGTACAGACCGTTAGTCTATTTTGTTCGCAGAATAATGTTTTCTTGCACACGCATATATACGTATGCTCGTGCATTCACACACCTTCTATCCGTCTGTTTTTTTTTTTCTTAAAATGGGGTCTGTGTAAGACAATGTTAGGTAAAATTGTTATTATTTTAAATTTCTTAGTGCTGTTTGTTATTATTTAAAACCGATTATTTGCTTGTTTTGGCGATTGAGCTTATGTAAATGGTAGAAACTCCAATTTATAATACTTATTGGTATTTACGCGGTGGTATTAATTTTGCTGAGTGGGGAAGTATAATTGTGGTCTGATGCGGTAATGGTAATTGTGGTACGGTAGTAATTGTGGAGTAATGCGGCAATGGTAATTGTGATGCGGTAATAATGATGGGGAGCGGGTGATGGTAATAACAATTGTATCAGCAATTAGTTATGGTAAAATGGTAGAAGTGATTGTAGTAATGGTGGTGGAGTGGTAATAACAATAATTATAGTCATTATGGTGGTATTTTAAATTAGAAAATAATTGATGATATTATGTGTCAGTGGTTTCTCTTTTCGTGTTCATAGGGTCAGTGGTGGTTTATGTAGCAGTGTTATTCTTGGTATTCTTTTTTATCCGTTTGGTATACATTGTGATAATAGGTATTTGTTTTCATGTCTGCATTTAGAAATCACACCAGTCTAACTAAATATGTTAGCTCTATCAATAATATTCAGCGCTTTCCAATAAGTCCATTTGCATATATAATATATTAATAATATGTACAAAAAATTGCATATATATATATATATATATATATATATATATATATATATATATATATATATGAACACATTTCACACACATACATACATATATACATACAGGGTGCGATGGATAAATTATCGTCTAAATTACGCAAAAATGAAAATAACACTGACATCTCATTTTAACAGAAATATTTACCAAAATTACACAAAAATATCTTGGAACCCTAAGTAAATTTATTCAATAAAATCTCCATTAGCTTTAAGAACGGCCTCCAGATGACTTCGAAAATCTCCTGCAACTCTTTTGAACCGTACCCTTGTTTAATTTAGTGAATACTGCCTTAGTCCTTGCCTTCAGTTTATCTTTGCTGTAACAAGGAGTTTTGTTGGTGTCTCGCTCAATTGCGCCTCACACATAATAATCAATGGTCCTGCAGTCTGGGGAGATAGGTTGCTAGATGTAAGGAGTGATGCGGTCGCAGAAATTCCTTGGTTGGGATCTACTGCGTGTGTGGCGTGGTGCAGAGTTCTGTTACATATGGTCTTGTAACAGCCACACCCTTTACCCAGGACAGCACTACCACTCCAATGCACTTGATGTAGGCATTCTTGATTAGGCTGAGGCCCTATAGGAAGATGAATAGAGGCATAACTTCCTAACGGTTCCTTTACGACTAAGGAGTTTTGTTGGTTCTTCGCTCAGCTGCGCTCCACACATAATAATCAAGGGGGTGGCAGTCTGGGGATTTAGGTTGCTAGATGTGATGTGGTCGCAGAAAGTGTCTGACAGTCATGGCTGTGTTTTGTTCGTTTTGCATGGTTCAGTCTCTTGTTGCCAATCACAGAGTCTTCCAGCAGCCACTCTCTTGACACAGGGCATAACTACCTTCTCAAGGCACTTGATGTCGGACTTCGTGTTGAATCTGAGGCCACCAACAACAAATTATGGAGTTCTTTTCTTATCAGAACGATCGGAGTGAGTTTTCCAAGCTGCCGTACCTTCATAATCACTATTAGACTCATCCAACACCTTCCGAATCCTCTGCACTGACCTCAGATTGACACCCGAACACACGGAAACGTTCATATTGGAGCTTCGGCGCTAATACCAAGCAGTACAGCATGCCACTTCCAAATTTCTGGCGGAGATAATTGCATCATGTTGATTTTTTTCTCACAGACAGTGCAAAATCGCCTTATTATACTGTGCAGTTGGTAAAATTAAAAAAAAACAAAAAACAAAAAAAAACAACGTGCACGCAAGAAATTTAAAATACAAAATGTCGACAATTTAACCATCGCAGAATTTACACACACGCATACACACACATATATATATATATATATATATATATATATATATATATATATATATATATATATATATGAATATTTCTCTGATTTAACCAGTAGAAAGACAATATTTATGAATAAAAATGACAATAGGAAAACTGGTAATTGCTGACGCGTTTCGTCCAATGTGGACTTTATCAAAGCAAAATAAATTTAAATTTTTAAAATTTAACTTGAAAGAAACAAATGTTTCAATAAATTTTAAATATTCTTACGTTATTTTTTTTTGGTTTTTCTCCAAAATATAAAATAGCATTATTTTTCAGTAATTAAAAAGCGAAACATTTGCTAGGAACATGTTTTTGTTTTTATTAGTTAAAGATATTCAATTAATTTCATTTTTCGTATTTTGCTTTTGATAAAAAATATTGGACGAAACGCGTCAGCAATTACTTTTTCTATTGTCATTTTTATTCATAAATATATATATATATATATATATATATATATATATATATATATATATATATATATATATTTAATACAAAATAAAGAAAAAAGTTTACTTGTGACTCGTTTCATCCATCAAGACTTCATCGGACTAATTTTGTTATGTTGGTAGATACGCACGGCAGAGGGGTGCTGGGAATTTAAAAAAAAAAAATTTCAGCCGAATTCATTCAGAGTCTTTTTCTTTTATTTCATCACTTTCGTAAGTAGATATTCCACACTGTGATATTAGAAGATCTTCCAGGAATGGTGAAATATTGTAAGGGGCAGGGCGCAAATTTACTGTAGATGACCTTGTGATTAAGGCACTCTCTAGTCATTTAGGTCGGAGTGAATTATTTTCTCCTTTTATCATGTTAGCATTTTTTATGTCAAATTTGTTGTCATTCTGATTACGGAGGACAACCAATGCTTTTGATATTTTAATATGTAAAATGTCCCTTTTGTTTTCATATAATCTTTTATGTATATTCCTTGAGGTTACTCCTATTAATTTTGTATGACAAATATTACAGGTGATTTTTTGGAAAATGGCAGATTCGAGAAATTCTAAGAAGATACATGCCATCAATCCACTGGGAGGCGATCCCTTTGGTAATCCAAATTTTTATTTGTAACAATCATTATTAAATGTGGAGTAGGATCGATTGGTGATGAGATGGCAGATTTTTATTATTTTAGCTGTTGGTAGAGAGAGCTTTACCTTTGATTGTGTTAGATGCTTTTCTTAAGAGATTTAGGTATTTTTCGATCGAGACGTTTGTTTAGAAGGATTTGATATTTAGGTTAGCCATGCTTTTGCCGGTCAGGTTCATTTCCCTTAGTTTTTCAACGAGCCTACCTGAGTTCTTTATGTGAGATGAAGTGATTGTCCCAAAGTGAGGGGGTTATAATTTTTATTATGGCTTTCGCCAGTTTATGGCGAGAGGGACTTGGCTATTCCTGAGCTAATGGGGCACATTGGAGTACAAGTTTTGTGGGTTTTAGGGTAACTGTAAAGGTTGGGTGTTTCGGGGTGATATTCTATGAGTCTATACTATGATTTGTTTTCATTTTTAATTTGTTTGCTGATTTACTAGTTAAAGTTTTGTGTTTCGTTAGTTATTTTTTGTTCGTTTATTTTTTCGTATTTGTCGGTATCGTTGAATAGTAAGTTGATTTTTTCTATATTTTTTAATTCTTGTTCATGATCTCAATCCCCCCTCCCTTGTCAGAGGGAGTGATGTCGATTTCTTTACTTCTCGCTAGGTTCTTTAGTGCATTTAGGTGTCTGACTGGTAATGTATTTTCGTTTTTAGTTTCTATAGTAGCAGTGATAACGCCTTGAATAAAACCTTTGGTGAAATCGGTGTTGTTTTGTTTATGATCTTTTAGTATAATGTCTATAATGTCTCTTTACGGATTACGGTGGCAAATTTTAACCCGAGCCTGAGAGCTTCTTGTTCTGCAATGGAAAGCTTTATCTCTAATAGATTTTCTATTAGATTAGGCTTTCCAACATATTTCTACTAGCTATTGCTGATAAGGGTGTTGAGTTTTTTGTCTTAGTTTGTTATTCGTTTGATTGTTTGGTGTAGGTGAGCCATTTCCGGCTTTGTTACAACGTATTTTTTGTGGAGTGACATTCCAGCATTTCTTTCATTTTTAGTACTTAGATTTTCTAGTAGTTCTAATTATTCGACAGGTGCTTTTAGGAGATCGCATGCGCATGTTGTAAAAAATGTGATGTGATATTCTAAGAATTTGGTGTTTGCATCGTGGAATGACTTTTTCATCAATGCATTTCAGTATGAACTTTTTAACTGAGTTGGCCGCTGTTACGAACTTTCTGTGTTCTTTAATAATTTGATGTTTTTCCATGTCGACGGCATGAGATAACGATATATGTTTTTTTTATATATATCAAGAACAGTATTGGGGAAATTTGCGCACTGGCTCTTACAACATTTCACTATTCCTGGCAGATCTGTGGAATACCTACTTACAAAAGTGATGGAAAGAAAAAAAAAATACTCTAAATGAATTCCGTTGAAGAAAAAAAAAACCCAAAAAACTCTAATATTCTCAACACGCCTTAGCTATGCGCATATTTAGTCCTACGAACATAACAAATTTAGTCCGGTGAAATCCTGAAGGACGAAACGTGTTACAAGTAAACTTTTTACACTTTGCCATAAAATTTTCCCAATACTATTCTTGATGTATAAAAATATATTTGGTTATCTTAAGACCAAGATGTGGTTGGATAATAGCTTAAATATTTATATATACAAGTCAATGTGGTATGATAGATAGCAAGGTCAACTATATAACTGACCTTATATTAAAGCATCACAAATCATCCAATATTATATATATATATATATATATATATATATATATATATATATATATATATAAAAAGGGCACGATGTGTAAATTGTGAGCATATTATATTTTAATTTCGATCATGCGCGTTTTTGTTTTTGATTTTGTCGATTATATATATATATATATATATATATATATATATATATATATATATATATATATATATATTAATGCCGTCGATAGCTGCGCTAGCTCGAAGTCACAAGTCATGGTAGCCGAGGGCTTGAGCGTGCTGGTCTTGTTCAAATTGTTGATCCCGCTAGAAAACACGCTCATTCCCAGAAACTAAGGTCTGCTCAGGTGCTCAGGATAGTTGCAGTATAAACCACAGATGGGTGGTGAATAACCACAAAATGCGCCCTGTGGAAGCGTCTGCAATAGGGATTGGTTAGCCTCCCTAGTAGGCTGGGAATCTTTGAATACGAGTGGCCAGCTATATATATATATATATATATATATATAAATCCCTTGAAAATTCAACATGAAACACGGATTATGCGTATTCGGGAGTAGAATTAAAAAATGATACACATGTGGATATTAATTTACAGTAAGTATATTTTTCAATTAAACACACACACACACAGAGGCACACACACATGCACCCGCCCACACACATATATATATATACATATTTTGAACAATAAAAAAATATTAAAAAATTAAAATCTTCAGACACACTGGGTTGTAGATAAATATCCTTTCATTTTTTATTATTATTTCATTTAGATTCCTCGACCAGTTTCGGCCAAAATGGCCATCATCGGGAGAAGAAATATTTCTGCTTCTGGTAGCAGTAAACTACAGAAATGAATATATATATATATATATATATATATATATATATATATATATATATATATATATATATATATATATATATATATTCTATATGTGTATGCCCACAAATATCTCCTATGGTTATACATAAACATATATTCGGAAAAAGTAAATATCCGACCTTGTGGAATTATATGCTCGTGCATATATGTGTGTAAACATACAATTATACGCATATTCGAAAAAAACAAAATCGTTGTTATGCTATTCTCTAGAGAGATGAACGAATGTTCAGTACAGTATTCCAGACATTGTAAATATCCCCGGTGTACAATTTAAATATTAATTTAAGAGAACTTTGCCAATTTTTATTATAATTTGCAATCGCCATTGATTATTGGTGTTAATCGGTTCTTTCAGGTGTGGCCTTCTCTGAATTGAGAGTGAAGTGGAAAGAAATCGGTAAATAATAACTCATGATATTTATTTTGCATGCTTGCCAACTGAGTGCCTTGTTGAAATTGTTATGCACTTGTCCAAGATAAGACGTTAAATGCCCTCGTTTTGATAATTCATCACGGAACGCTCCTCACTGTCGCCCGTTTATGCCTGTGGCTAATTATTGTCTGACTAGATGCTACACGATTTTTTTTCAGTATCGCAAAAAGTCCTACCACAAATGAAAATCGACGAAGGCAAATGTTCTTCATTTATTTAGGCACGTGTATTTGGTTCATAGAGAGATAGATAAAAAACACACACACACATATATATATATACATATATATATATACATATATACACACACACACATACATATATATATATATATATATATATATATATATATATATATATATATATATATATATATATATATACATATATATGTATAAATACGCCAACATGTTCCTACAACGGACATAAAAGCCAATAAGTGACCAAAAGAAAAAAAAGTAACGATGAATACATCAAGAAAACAAACGGTATAATAAAACTGAAATGAAAATAGATAAAAATACGCTATGAAAAGAAATCAACCGAAAGTCTGATACCTACCAAAACAATAACAAATAGAGTTGCATGCCTAAGATTCAAAGACAGAACACTTAACGCTTCTCAGCATCACAACTCTAAAAAAACAAAGTTCGGACCGCGACTTAAGTTTCACGCTGCCGCGATCATCAGCCGAACAGAACGTTCTGTTCGTGGTAGCATGAGACTTTCGTACCGGGCCGAACCTATATATATATTTGTATCTAATTTCATCAGATTCATTTTTATTTTCTAAATGAGTGATAAAAAATAAAATTAGAGTCTCGAAATCATTCAAATGAAGACTTCATTTAGTTGAAAATATTTCCCGGTATCTTATTGGGGGGGGGGAGATTTATTCCCCATTCTACAACCTTTTTTCTTTAGTTGAGACCTTTACAGATAGGAAACTCGGTGCTACTTTTCCGCAATTGGATCACCCTCACTTTCTTACTCCAAATGTGAGAAGAAATTCCCTCTTGGACAGCTTTTTTTTCTAAGTCCTGTATTGTGGAACATACTCATGTGTCAATGCTTCATTAAACATTACATTTTAACCTCTTTAAGTCAAGAACCAGTCAGTATCTATCCTCATTATTCTGATAATTTTCTTTTTCCCCGAGTGCCCATAGTGTATGAAACATACCAATTTTAGCATTAACTCTATTACTTTAGCGGCTCTCAACCCTTGTGTTGCGTGAATTTCATTATTAAATTAATTTTGCGAATTTAGAAAATGCTACAAAATGGTAAAGTTCGAGCTGGTGCGTTCTTTGAACGTTTTGAAAGCATTCGACATAACGGTCTTCTCAAGTTGAAAGGTTATGTTGTCGTCCGGTGAATTTTTGAAATGTTTCAGTCGCGAAACAAAGGTCCTCCTGAACGGCCACTCTTCTAGATCCTTTTTCTACTAATGCAAATGTACCCAGGTTATTTTTATTACTTGGTCCTAATTTGTTCTTAAGTTTCAACAATTACCGCCTTGATGGCATCAGCTCTCAACATGGTATCTATGCTGATAACAAAACCACTTACTCATGTCTTGTTAGTAATCGGTTCTATAATGTCTAATTGCCAGTTGATCTAAAAATGACTTGCTATTAACTTGGACAAATAATCGCCTTTAAATTGTAAAGCCTCCTAAGCAAAACTGTTCCCTATCAATCTGAGAAACCTCTTTCTGACTTTTATCAGTATGGCTGATACTAATCTCCAGAAGACTGACTCGTTACGCCTTCTCCGGATAGCATTCTTTGCTGACATGAAAGGGGGAAGATTATATTGTATGTATCGTTATGTCAACTGCTCAGAAAGTTGGTTCACTGTGTCGTGCAAAATAATTTTTTTCTCTCCAGAATCTATCTTACATATCTATGTCTACCATTCGTCCATGCTTTCATTATTGCTGCCACATGTGGTCTATTTATTTACAGAATCTTGATAAATTTTAAAGAAGAATCAGAAATATTATTGGTCCTGACCTGGCGTCTCGGTTTCCGTCAAGTTCCTCGAGTCGTAAAATTACATTCCTGTACCTTTTCTATGCTATAAGTACTTTCATTATAATTATTCAAATGAGATCTCAGCTATATTATCTAGAATCTATGAATTTAATCGCAGTACTAGATTAGAAACAAGGTCTCGTCAGTTTACAGTTGAATCGACTAGATGTAACCCTAAGTTTTATGCTACAGTTTTTTCTCGCACATTTCGCCTGTGGGATTCTTTTCCTGCTCCATGTTTTTCAGCCAACATTGATCTCAAAAAATTAATTACAATGTCACTCGTTATCTACTGTCCTGATTACTTTTCCATTGTTCTCGCTCCTTAATATTGTTTCTGTTTTCTAATTCTTTCACACTCAGTAATTCTTTGTTTATTAATGGTTCCACTGGCGTGAATTTGATTAAGAAAAATAGAAAAAGATAAAATATTTCTTTTTAAAACGAACTATTTGATTTTTGTTTTATGACACCTTGACCATTGCATACTACAGCCTTCGTAATTCGTATAACATTAATTAAAATTTAACCGAAAAAAATTAATCTCAGGACATATATATATATATATATATATATATATATATATATATATATATATATATATATATATATATATCATCATCATTTGTGATCATTTGTGAAGTTATCTTCCGTCATTATCATTTGAAGTCTCGCGTGTTAATTGAAGTTACGACTCCGCAGATAAACACAAAATAACAGTTAAAACTGAAGGCTCTAGAATCTAGCCTTCAGCCATGACATTTCCATATCATAGCGTATTGCATATCATAGTTGTAAAGGTTTTTATTATTTAAAAAAAATGTACTAAGAGAAAATTTATGAAACATCCTTTAAAAAAGCATGTGATGAATGTATCATGATGTAACGGAATATTCGATATTTTTTATTCTTTTGTATTTGTTTATTTTTATTACTTTATTTATTTTATATTTTTATATTCATCGTTTTCCCCAGGTCGATATTTTCAATAAGTCGCCTTCTTGACAAATCAAACATATGTATCCAGGTCGGAACCATTCTGCTTGTCGCATATAACTTACCAACGTCACAATGTCCTTAATATACAATTGCAAATACTAGTAATACTTCATATGATCAATACCGTCTTGGTAAATTAAAACGCCGATTAAAACGTATCGTTACTTGTTACTGTTATTTGAATCCGGCAGTGTTGAAAAGCCACATTCACTACTTTAGTAAAAGAAACAGACAAGTGAAAGAGAGGGGAATACAATAGGACAGAAGGGAGATTGGGGGGTGGCGAGAGAACAAACTGCCCTTATAGATTGAATGAAGTATACAGTTCTAAATTGCGAGAGGTATACCAAGTATGATGATAGACGCATATAGAAATCAGCTGAATACAACGGACGATACTTTGTGATGAGAACAACCAAGACGAATAAGTGGTGAGTGATAATTGTCTATTAACAACTTATATCTCCTTGGAAATCTCAGCGACGTTAGATATCACACTTGTCCCTGCCTTGACATCTATTCACACAAACTCAGAAGATAAATTTCCCACTCGGTCTTTTTAACCTTCTTTCACAGACCAAACGATTCAAGCCTGTCGCTATAATATTGCTATTTCCTTCGAAAGTGTTCTGTCGAACTACATACCTTAGTTCCAACAGTTCTAACCTTTAAGGCTAAGACCTGCCTTATAATGGAAGTGAGCACTACGGAAATATTTTGTATATTTCTCACTGGACTAATTAAAAACAATAAACATGCGTGCGATTCTTGATTGTAACGATCCCTGGCATGCTATAAAGAACAATCGAATGAATTCCGAATTACAAATATTAAATAAACGTGGGTCAATGAATTTTCTTCAGTTGATGTCTTGAAACATCGAATTCACCGTTCGTACGAAACTATTTAGAAAACCTACAGATAGGATAGACACAAGATGTATAAAGAAAATATAAATTATAACTGGGGAGAACTGATAATCCGTTATTTTAATTCAATATTTGTAAACCTAAGAAAATAAATGGCTACTGTTGGTGACAAAAAAAACACTTAATATTCTTAACATAGTATAAGTCTCCATATTACAAATTAGCAAACAAGTATAATATAGATGTTAATAATAATATTAGTCGTATTTTTTCTTTTTGTTTTAATAATTTCACCCAATGCAAGGCAGGAAAACCCACTAATACACAAGAAGTTACTGAGTGTAAAAGAATAAGAACAAAGAGAAACATTATATAGATTGAATGAAATATTCCAAGAGGATTACCAAGTATGATGATAAGCATATATAGAAGTCGGAAGATTACAAGATTGTGAGTATAACAACCAAGATGAATATGTGTCCCTTCAAATGGTGAGTGATAATTGTCTATCAACAACTTATTTCTCCTTGTATATCTCAGCGACGTTAGACGCCCCCTTGTTCCTGTCTTGTCATCTATTTACACAAACTCAGAAGGTAAATTTCGCGCTCGGTTTCTATAACCTTCCTTCACAGACGAAACGGTTTCAAGCCTGAAGCTATTCTATCGCTATTTCCTTGAAAAGTGTCCTGTCGAACTACATTCCTTAGTTCCACCAGTTCTAAACTTTGAGACTAAGACCCGCCATGCCACATTAATTGTACGATCGAGCCGCTTCTTCTCACGAACTGCTGCTTTGTGGAACCGATTTCAAAGAGGATGCTTTCCTGATCACTGCAATCGTAACCTGTTAAAGTTTAGGGTTAACCGTTATTTTCTCCACATAAACTATGCCTCTCATTCATATTTGGTACTTATGCTGATTGTCACGAGCCTGAATACGTACGTCATTCTAGTTTGACTGCCAGGAACAAAAGAGGATGTTTGACTTTCGCGCCTAATGATCTCTCGGGCAGTTCACGTGACTCTCTATGCCTGTATTTTTAGCTTTTAAAAGGCTAGTCAAAAGGGAGATAACTTTTTGTCTCACGCAACAAGATCATAAAAACAGCTTTACGTAAACAGAAGTAATGTTTGTTGGAAAAGAATGCGATTATTTTTCTAAAAATAAAATACCTGTCTCAATATATTATTAATACGTGTGTATTTGTTCTTTATGATAATTTTTAGTCGGTGGGCGCGCAATAATTCAATTTTGCTAGAGTTCTGACCAATGAGAAGCGATAACTTGTTTACTTCTTCCGTTTTTCTTTTCTTGCTATTATTTTCATATTGCTAATAACCATTTTTGTTGTATTTCATGTTTTTAATTATACCCCTCTTAATTGCTTTAATTTTCTCGAAAATATTTTAGCAGACCAATGGAAATACAGCACAGAAATCGAAAAGCACATTCAAATAGACAAAGATGCTTCCAAAAGCTAACATGTGTTAAGACTGGAAAATGTTAAAAACAAAGTAAAGTGCACCAGTCCTCTCATATGTCTCCGAACGGTGGATCTTTTCAGGGACTTAAAGCAACAGACATGCCATATTATATAAGTGTAGTGGATTCGTAAATAGGATTGTACCTACTTGTTAAGTAGAAGGGAAATAATGTGTATACTAAAGAAAGAGACAGGTGAAAGTTGACTACTGATCACGTGTCGTAAAACAACTCAATGCAAAAATATGGTATCGACGAAAGGGTGTTTAACTTGCTGGGATGAAGCAGAATTTGTCGAAACTTGGATCCGGTGTTTTTTCAGTCCAGGATAGGGATAAAGAATTGAAAGATGACAAGGCAAGACGGGGAGAAAATGAAATAACTGACGTCTCGGCAGGTTGTGAAGCTATAATGAAAATTTCTGTTATGGAATACTACAAACAACTGGAGAATTTGACTTTCGTCGAAATTTCAGAAATTATAAAAAAAAAAAAAACTTCTCATAGCGGAAAAAGAAATTTAGGAACTAAAAAGAAACTTGAAATATCAGAAAGAACCAAATTTGTGTCCATTAAACAAAAAAACCAAAAAAAAAAAACAATATGAATCAATTATGCGATATCTTCACAGATGAAGAGAACTTAGTAGATTCTGCGATTCGATAAAATTGGCAACGAAGATTAAACTGTTGAGGATGAATTGATTCAGTTACAGTTGATTGAAGGTATGGCTGAAACATTTCATAAATATAAGATATTAGAACAATTGCAATTGAATGATTTGTCTCGAAATGCTTGCGTGGAATTTGTACACCAGCTGGAATTGGTTAAAAAATTATAATTCTATTGAAGACAATGTTGAAATTTACAGTAAAAGACAAGAGGCGGGAGAAATCCAGATACTGTAACTATAAGCATGAAATTAACAGAAAAAAAGTGTCCCGTTTTGAAAAAAAATTACCGTAACGGCCGAAGAAAAAAATCATTTTCGTTCTGTATAGAAAAAGTAGTAAAAAAAGAGAATTGATGACATTTTTTTCAATTCAAAGACCTAAAGAAAAGAATTCTTTGGAAAAAATGAAATTGAATGACATGAATTTTTCACTGAAAGTGGATACGAGGAATGAAATCAATTTCACCCCAAGCAAGGCGGGAAGCCACTAGGACGCAAGGGGTTACAGAAAATAGGAAGATAAGATAGGAGTGATAGAAGAAAGGATGAGGGTAGTAGATAGATTAAAGCAACTGGAAATGTCGATTGACATTACACTTGAATAGCTGGAGATTATAACTCTCAGGGAAACAGGAGAAGGGAAGAGAGTTCCACAGGCGAGAGGTGCGAGACATGAAGCTATTAGAGTAGAAGAGACGGTTACATTAGGAGTTTCGACAGTGAAGGGGTGAGAGCGGGATGCCAGCCTCGTAGGGCGCTTGAACTCATGAAGTCTGGGAACCAGCGAATGCAGCTCTTCGATCGTTCCTGTCTTCAAGAACTCCGGCGACCCCTCTGACCCTTCCAACTACCGTCCTATCAGCCTCCTTCCTCTCTTCGGCAAAACCTTCGAAGCTCTAATCAATACCGGGGTGGTTAACCACCTCAAATGACCCAAAGAAATTTCTGGGAACAAATGAGTAAACCAAAATTGAGACAGTTTGATGGATTTTTTTATGAAAACTTCGGGATACTTCAATAGGACTTTTGAAACCTGAAACTGATTTGAAATTATTCCCTTTAAAATAGTAGAATAACAAATATCATTCAACAGATGTTCCAAAGGTGGATATGTCGAAATTAATCAGTAGCGTAAAATCAAAATCAAAATGTAAAAACGAGAGTGTTAAAGAGTATAAAGCGAGTATAAAATTAAACGAAAATTGTATCCTCTTTTATTTTAAATCCCATAAATTACCTATTCACCTTCTACATTTAGTAGTTGCTAAGTTAAAGAAAATGCCTCTTTAAAAATGTGAGGCATAGTGACCAGGGGAAGATGGCGGTATAAATCGATATGTAAACAATGTGCAGAAATAAAGAATTTTCGATCAAGTAGAATACAGCAATGGCCTAAAGAAATCGAACTATGGCCTCGTGTTCACATAGACCATACAGGCATTAATGGCATGGGACTATTTCTAATTTTAGCAGAATCTTTCTCTGTATGGCATGAATTCGTTAAAGTTAAAGATAGAAAAACGACCACAATAAAACAAATAAGAGTCGTATTTTCTAGATATGTGGTCCCTAAAATATTGATATCATACAACACAAAAAACACGAGAATTCTTTTAATGAAGATCTATGTAAATGGTAGAGGCGGACTTGTTGCTTCCCTTACAAAACACCACCATATCACTACACTCTAACGAGATTGCATAAAGAATGGAGAAGACAGTAAACATAGGATCGAAAGCATTTTTAATTATTTTTTTAAATACTATATATAGACGGTTACATATCAAGGTTACTGCTTAGTTATAGGACGATTACACATGCAGACTGATTCCAAATCCCATCTGCGTTAATCTGAAGACAAATAAGACCCAGGCACGGAAAGAAAGAAAGAAAGAAAGAAAGAAAGAAAGAAAGAGGCGAGAAAATGATACTCTTTCTTGACCTCTTTCTTGCTTCGGCAGGTTGTAAAGCTATAATAAAAAAAATTCTGTTATGAGATACCCAAAACAATTGGGGAATTTGACTTTCGTTGAAATTTCAGAAATTATAAAAAAAATGTTTACGGCCTAAAATAAACTTGTTATGACGGAAAGATCCAATTTTCTGTCCATTAAATAGAAGCAAGATGAATCAGTTATGTAATATCTTCATAGATTAAGAGAAGCTAGCAGATTTTGCGAATTTGAAAAAAACTTGGAACTCAAGATTTGACTGTTGAGGGTGAATTGATTCAATTACAGTGGAGATATGATAGACGGTCATTTACCATGGTAACTACTTAGTTATAAGACGATTCCACAGGCAGACAGATTCCAAACCCATCTGCGTTAATGGTAAGAAAAATATGATCTCCAATAACAATGTCTTACTCGATAAATTAAAATATGTGGTATAGAAATAAGATAAGGTGCCAGACATCAAAGATTATTCAAGATTATTATCCATTAACTTGGCTCGGACCCTGAATATAACAATGTTAGGAAATATGTTATTCGTGAACGAACCAAGCAGATCAAACCTGTAACTACTGGAAATATTTTGTAATCACTTAAAAAAAAAAATATTTAAATTAGTATGCATTTTCTAACCCTTATCGCTAGAAGTATAGTCAGATAAACTTTCCACTTTCTTAAAATAAACATTCCAATAAGAATATTGAAGAATAATATTTGAAAATGTTATTCTTTAGTGTTTAAGCAATATTCAATGATTTTATTAACATTCGAGTACACTGCTTCAAGGTGAAATCATGTAAATTTACAATGAGTTTCAAAACCAAAAAAGTTAGAAATACAAAGTTTAATGTAAGATATTCACTTCTTAAGTATATTAATAATAATACTATTGTCTGTCTTTGATGATTTTTGTCGCTGCTGACTATAGAAAATATGTGTCCTCAAATAGGAATTGAACCTGTATCCTACACGAAACTGTCATACAGCTTCACGCGCTATACCATTTAGCTACAGAGGAAGTGTCTGGTTATCCAGCTTGAATTCCTGTTTGTAAGTTACAAATTTCCCATGAATTCTTTTGAACGCTCATATCTGCTTGAATTAATGTAAACAAATGACATCATATATTATGAAATGGATTAAATCTGGCAATTATTTTAATATATGTATTATTTATACATTATTTTTATAGATACAGATATTTAAGTAAATGCTCTGTTTATAACAAACAGTATTAACAACATTTACCAGCCTGAATGACGCTTCCTCTGTAGCTAAACTGTATAGCACATCAGGCTATATGACAGTTCCGTACGACACAGGTTTGATTCCTGTCAAAGGACACATATTTTCTATAAAATTTCTCAGACATTCAGACCTGAATGAGAGGGCATTATGTAAAATATGAACCAGTTTTTCGTTTTAATTATTTTTGATAAAGTAAATTGTAATTATTTTTGCCCATTACATATACGAAAAAAAGTTGTAGATCAAATAAGCCACATGAAAAAGCCTTTTGCACAAATAAAAAAAAATCCTAATTGCATTGAAATCTTCTAACATCTCAAGTACTGTGTAAAATACATTTATCCTTAATTAATCAGTCGGCCCCTGAATCAATTCGGTGAATAAAACTTAGCGTGTGTAATTATCATTTTTTATAGATCCATTTTTTATTGTCAGAACATTGTGATAATTTTCACATTAGTCTCTGTGCTATAAATCTATTTTCTCTCTAACTTTGGTAGTGGATTCACTATAAAATTCATAACATTTGTGTCTAAACAGTCAAGAGATGTCATATTCATGCAGAATACTTTGATATCTGTTACGTTTTTCGTGACAAATAAGATTATCCAGTTTAGGTGCTACTCGGATTATGTCGCCATTATTTATGTTCTATACAAACATTACGCTTTGCAAAAAGAACCGGACCCAATGATTATTGCTCAATGGACATCTCTGAAGTGTTTTTTGCCAGTGTGTTTCAGAAAATATGTTTTCACATGTCTCCATTCTAACTTTCTCAATATTTACTTATATTTACCGGTTTTATTTCCCCTTTATTTATCTTTACGCATTTATGTTATGGGATCTTACCCATAATAATAATAATGGACTATTCCATACTTAATAAATACCGCGCCTCAGGAGTAGGTAAAGAGTCAGTAGTTCTAGTCAGTCAGTAGTTCAAGGAGTCAGTAGTTCAAATCGAGTCAGTAGTTCAAGTCGAGTCAAGAGTCGAGTCAGAGGCAGTCCGAAACAGAGTCGCGTTCAGACAATTACTGCAAGACATTGGAATAGTGATACTGGTCGAGACTACATTGTTCTCTCTACTAAACCTGATTGTTCGTACTAACACTTCTACTTCTCTGTACATATTTCTGTTTGTAATATATCTGTGTTATTCCATACCCGTGTTCGAGTTCTTCTTTATTGGTTCTACCTTGGACTACCACCCGGGGTACGAAGAACCGGACCATAACAGTTTATTTGTTCTTTATTTTTTTATTTGCAACTTTTTCTATTCTTTCTCACGTTATTCCTTTCTCCTTTGAATGTAAAGGGTGTTTCGTTAAGACGGATCAAAGTCAGTATTAAATAAATCAGTGTTATTGGTGAAAATTTATTTATTTCTCTATTGGATCATGTTATCTAAGTCATGACGATTATGGGTGAAAAATAATATCGCCCAAATGTCAGCCAAGGCTTCGGTGGCACATCTCCACTCGATGGTCAAAGTTTCTGATGACGTCTCTGCATAGTTGCTCCTCGATCTCACCAATATGTCTTATTATCTCATCCTTCAGCTGTTGAATTATTGGCATAGATCTTACTTTTGAGATGACCCCAAAAGAAGAAATCTAAAGGCGTCAAGTCGCACGATCGTGGTGGTCAATTGATTTCGCTGTTTCGAAAGATGATGCAAACTGCGAACTTTTTTTTTGTTTGAATGTCCATTTTCGTAAAAGGCTTCGATAATTTTGACACATTGTTTTATTGTTAATATTTCTATGGTTGAAATTGCCAAAGACTTAAGTTGTTAAATCTGAAAGAAAAAGAATAAAAAAACCTCATTAGACGCTAAAACTTTACGGTCCAAGTTATTAGAACACCCTTTATAATCATAACTAAAGGGGCCACCTCGACGTGGTTTAATGGTTAGCAAACTTGTCTCGCTAGAACAATTACGACTGAGTAATGAGTTCGATCCTCACTGGGTGCGCCATACTTTCGACTTTGTGTCACATCTACACAAGTAATTCCATCAACAAAAACATTGCGCTGAGACGAAACAAATCAATAATTTTTTTTAAATAAGGTATTTTTTTAATATATATATATATATATATATATATATATATATATATATATATATATATATATATATATATATATATATATTCATAATTATTCACATTTTCAAAATGCAAAAATTAATGATTTAATTGGCGAAAAATCCATCGTCAAAACAATTCAAATAATATACAAAAAATAATTTTAAATCCGTTATAAATGAAAAGATCCTTGTTTCTATAAATTTCTGCCGTATTAGTTCTTATTTTTACTAGAAGCTTTTCGTCTGTTCCTACAGACATCTTTCAGATAACGGATTCGGAGGTTTTTGTATATTATTTGAATTGTTTGTTTTAATGAATTTTTAGTAATTAAATTTTAACATTTACAAGGTATATATATATATATATATATATATATATTTATACATATATTTTGTTTTTCTAAAAACAGACAACTTGTAATAAATAAATTATTTCACCACAACCCTTTTAAAGGCCTCTAGATCATCAGACTTTACTTCCAAAGGTTGAAATGAAAATGAAAAGAAATTTACACATTTTTTGATGGGCCGTATTAAGCATATGTAAATTAACGAAGTGAGGAATCTGCTTCTACAATATACTAAATATATATATTGAGCTCTCCGGATATCATCCTCCTTGGGTCTACCAATATGGATTACCTAGTTTTGCATAAACTATATATATATATATATATATATATATATATATATATATATATATATATTTATATATTTCAGATATATTGTTAAATATAACAGACAACAAATATCTATTATATTTGATCATGAACCATTGTAAGCTCAGTGTAGTGGTTTTAGTTTCGGGAGAAAAATATAAGGCGCCATAGAACTGCATTACGAATTTACGGCCAGCGTCTGCTATGTCGCAATCGCATAGCAAACTTTGATATAAACACAACAGCATGTGATCATTGATGGTGGACATTTCTGTTATAATGTCCATATAACCATTGTGATGATGGCTAATGTAAGTCGAAAGCTTAGATCGAGGAACAGTATAGTAAAAATATCCAAATATTGGAGAGTTTTGTCTTTATTTTCTCTCGAATCTAAAGCCACTATGCGAATCTTAGAACGGCGCATGATCAAATATAATAGGCTTTCGTTATAATTTAAATTTAACAATATATGTTTGAATATTAATCTGCTGCTGTACAATATATATATATATATATATATATATATATATATATATATATATATATATATATATAAAAAAAGGCTTAAACACTAATATTCCATGGTCATAATTTATTACATTGGAATCGTAAAAAATACGATCCAATTCATCAGACCTAAAAATTCAAAAAAAAAAAACAGAAAAACAACTCCGGAAAAAAATAGAATTTAGAGAGAGTGTAAGTATGAGAGCGTGAGACAAATGTTAGAGCTAAAGAGAGGGATAACAGACGAGAGAAGGTGGGAGATTAAACCTTAACAGAGAGAAGTTTTGGAGAGGTAAGTGGAAGAGGTTTAAGTGAGAGAAACGTGAATGTTGTCGAATGTCTAATACATTAAATATACCTCTCGCAGTGACATACACACACCATAGACGATCGAATATTAAACATCAGAATAAGAGGGAGGGAGAGGAAAAGAATATAAAATAAAGACAAAAACTCTCCAATATTATATCCTTACTCTGCCCTGGACATTGAGTTCTACCTGGATTCTATCCTCTTGGAATTTTTTATTCAAAAAATATACATGTACGTGTATGTACTTATGTATATATATTTATATATTTTGCATATGTATGTGTATATTTACCACTAATATTAGCTATATTAGATATAACATCATTCTGATAATTTCAAATCTCATCGAATCAATATGGAAGAAGCTGACGATAAGTTTGGCAGGATGATAAGGAACAACATTTGATATCTTCATTTTTGCTGCTAAAGACATTTATAAAAACTAAACCAATTACATATATAAAATATCAATATTTCTTATCAGTTTTTTCAAAGAAAATAGTTAAAAGACACCTTTCAAAGAATCATTTGAAAGAAAACGTTTCAAAGAAACATTTCTAAGAAATGATCTCATAACTTAGCTGTTAGACTCTATACTGTCTTTCCAAATCCCGATATGTAAGTTTTAACTCGTAATGAACAGAACTATTTTCGAAAACGTGAATTTGTAATTTTGATAAATACATATAATTTTTAAGCATAATTGTTACAGTGAAAAGGCACTTTGATGACTGTGACAACCCATCAAACTGATACAATAGCTCGCAGTTTGAAGTTTTCTTGTAAGAATGCATTTTTAACACCTACCTTTGACACAAATTTGAAACCAAAA
This sequence comes from Acanthosepion pharaonis, assembly GCA_903632075.3. Classification (NCBI taxonomy): domain Eukaryota; kingdom Metazoa; phylum Mollusca; class Cephalopoda; order Sepiida; family Sepiidae; genus Acanthosepion; species Acanthosepion pharaonis. The sequence goes on along the minus strand of CAHIKZ030001790.1, from coordinate 273,429 downwards.
TTATTGCATTGTGGATTCCTCACAAAAACAATCTTTTGAAATATCAACCTCTTTAATGTGATGAATTTACAAATTAATTTTCTAATTTTAGTAAAAAGTTAAAAAAAATCCATCAAGGTTAATGCAGACGTGTAAGCGTAAAACCGTCTGGACTAATAAATGAATATATCTAAGGAGACTAGTTTTAAAAATGAATATTTTTTTCAGATTGGAATCAAATCAATGACATCCAGTTCCGTGACAGCGGAGATAATGGCTACAAATCGTGTAATTTGGAGGTAAGCAAGAAAGAGGTGAATATTGATTATAATGTCTACAGGCTCTAAGTTTATCATCAAACAAATTTATAATTTCGAGCGGAAGCCAATTCATTATAGCACGAACATATTAAAGTTTAGTTTTTGGGCTTTGAACTTTGCAAACAGAATCAGTTTTGTGGTGCGTTCTTATGTATTTTTTTTCCTTTTTTTTAGACCAAGATATCTAAGATTCGTTATAACTGTATAATTACTTCAATCACATTAAAAGGCTTCAATATATGTAGGTGTAAAATTCTGTTTCAGTGGGTGTTGTATGGACATGAAAGTTTTAGGCGTGTGTACAAATAACTGAAAAGGAAAGGTCAAATGATATTTAAAAAAGGAGAATGTTTACTGCCAATTACCGTGTATCAATGAAAAAGAGAATTGCTAAGGGGAGGAAATTCACACACACATATTGTGAAATGGAATAAGTCCGAAAATGACTTTAATATATTTTCTGTCTATATGTTATTTTTATAGATACAAATATTTAAGTAAAGGCTCTGTTTTAAAAGTAATTTAAAGATGCTAACCTGGCGGTTTATTTGTAGCGAAATGGTATAGCACGTTAGACTATATAGCGGTTCCGTGTAGGGTACAGGTTCAATTCCTCTCGGAGAACTCATATTTTCTATCATATTTCTCGAACATTCAGGCCGGTAAATTTTGTTTATACTGTGTATTATGAACAGAGCATTTACTTAAATAATTGTATCTCTAAAAATAACGTATATATATATATATATATATATATATATATATATATATATATATATATATATATATATATATATATATATATTCATTCGTATGGTGAGGACCATAAAAGATGACTCGCATATAATGTTTAATAATATAGTCTCGCTAAAAGAAGTACAACAGTAAACGTAAACAGGAGAGTACTTTCTCTCACTGGTGACTCTCCTCTAGTTGGTAGCCACGTTATATAAGTTCGGAATAGTCCATTTGTAGGTAGGTTAGGTTCCCACAATATATATATAGTGATTTTCCAAGCGTAGCTAGGATGTGGCACAAGGCCGAAAGTAAGAGGCACTCAGTGAGGATCGAACTCACTACTCAGTCGTAATTGTTCTAGCATGCTAACCATTACACCACCTCGAGCTGACCAATTGCTTTTCTAAGTGTAGCTTAGATGTGGCACAAAGCCGAGGGTATGGGACACCCAATGAGGATCGAACTCACTACTCAGTCGTAATAGTCCTAGCGTGACAAGCTTGCTAACCATTACATCACGTAGAGATGCATCCCCACAATATATATATATATATATATACATATGTGTTTGTGTTGTATAAATTTGTTATATCTATGTGACAAGTGCTCTCAAATTCGTGGATAGAGTGTATGGAAATATAACAAATTTGACATAGAAATCGACAATGAGCGGTGACTAAATTTTTTTAAATTAAGTGATCAGCAGACTATTGGTACTCCTCTTTGTCTCGATGCTTTTGATGGCGCTAATAATTGCTGTTGGGAAATTGACAAGAGGAAATCTGTGTTTAGGTTTATCATTTTTTTGTGTAATGTATGTTATAGTCCTAGTTTTGATTTCCTTTTTTATTTTATTTTTTGATATTACTTTTCTTTTCCAAAACTTTCTTTTTTATTATAAATTTATATGTATATCGTCCGTGTTTTTGGGTATTTATACATATCAATATATTTACCTGTTTGTGTATTATGATGTGACTGTGTGTGTCCTGTCATTTCTATAATTTCTTCACCAGCTAATATCATCTGAATTCAGATCCCTTCAAATGCATCTAAGTTGTTACGATGTTTGAATCCCCTTAGATTAGCGTTCTAAATGAGATTTTGGCTTTTCGATTAAAACAATAAAAAATAATAAAATATATACTTATATTTTCCTCCGTTGTTTCTTCGAATAATTTTATAATATTTTAAACTTAACGCAGTTTCAATTTAAAATTTGTAATTTTTTATTTTTTAACTTTATAGTAAATTTAAAAATAAATCAGAATGACTTCTAATTTAGTTCAATATTAACATTGATGCGTTAATAAATTGCATATAAGGTCCGTTGTCAAGTTTTTTGAATTATCATATACTTGTAGTTTGATTGTTCATTGTAGTTTACGCATTAATGTTTTACCTTATTGAGGGGTGTTGGTTGATTTTGAACGTTTTAAAAATCTTTATGCTGCAATCAATACAATCATTTGACAAGACACCAGAAGTGTTGAAACAAAATGGCTATTTTTGTGATGTTATAACATGTTTTTGTTATAATCTTTGAATATATATATATATATATATATATATATATATATATATATATATATATATATATATATATATATATATACGTAAACAAAATATAAGAACTGAACTACAACACGAGTGTCTATTTATGAGCAAGAAATTTTTTACAAATGATGTACTCATTACTCAGATTTCATCTGAAAACTGAAAATACACAACGCACGCGTATGTTATGTTGTTCAACTGAAGACTAACCCACATAGAACTGTAATAAATAAAGAAACCTTTTGATTATGCAGACAATGTGTGGGTGTAAGGATAGATTTATTTTAAAAGTTCTGAAACAGCTGTCAGTTGGGATTCACTGGAGATAAATGCACGGGATTGAAGTATACAATGCGATGTGTCTGTCTATTTCATTTGAATTCTCGGAAAGATTAATAAATAAAGCCGTAAATAAATAAAGCTTCCGAACGAGAAAAGTTCGTATTATTTTTCAAAATTTTTGAGAAGAAATGTGTAAGTAAACAGAATATCTAAATATCTTCAGACGCCAGTAAGAAATACGAAACAAGTTTTTGTTTGAATTGCCAGATGTTATTTTTTTATCCCACTGATTTGGTAACAAAATCCACAAAATATGCGAACAAGATGCGAAACTTTATACTCGGTTGCTACGTTTTATTTTATTTCCCTCTTTTTATTCTATCTTTTCAAAGTATTTTCCTACTCCCACTGTCAGACAATGTTCCTTCGATGTCGTTTAAGATTACGAATGGTAGAAGTGAAAAGGATGCTGGATTTATTTGCATCGTATCAAAAGCAGCATAGTACTGAGAATCGATATGGTTGAGTTAACAGGTGAAGAACGTTCTGTGTTTAGCCAGACCTTTTCAAAGCCAGAGCTCAATATATACATCTAATGAACCTTAAAACATTTCGCGCGTTCTTCACTATCATTAAAATCTCTGATATCAACTATTCCAACGTAAATGAACATGACTGTAAATATTTCGTCACGGGATCAGATAATTAGATGTGGTTCTAATAAGAGTGAATCGTGGTATTGGCGCCATTTCTTTTTAAATGTTAGAATAAGAGGAAAAGTGTACAATATTACGGGATGTCTGAAGTGTAAACATTCAAGTACATAAATTCTTTCTTTTTACCAACCCTCGTAGTCATATAGGCACATGCGTATATATAGGGTGTACCAAGATATTTTATAAACCTTGCGGAGCGTTCATCACACAAAAACAAGGTAAAATGGCCATATAAACCTATCCAGAAGGACAGAATATTTTCTGGTCTCGGTCTTCCTCGATCCATAGTTTGATCCTGTCTCAGCAACACGACAATAAACAGCAGAAAAAGTTGGATGGATCGGCTTACTTCGGTCTGGAAACCCAATCTGGTACAGCCGTGCAGCTGCGCGTCCATAACCATTATCATATATACAAATGATAATGGACGCGAATCTGCACGTAATGTGCTCCTCTGTTTTCATTGACTTTTTTTTTTTTTTCACGCATTCGTTCTTATTCTTAGTTTTCTCAATTATATTTATTTTCCCATAAATTTTACTTTCTTAAATGTGGTGAAAGAAAAGCATAGTTGTCGTAATGGCCGGGAAGCCGCACGGCTGTATCAGATTGCGTTCCCAAACCAAAGGCAGCCGAGTCATCCAACCTTTGTTGCTGTTTAACGTCACGTTGCTGAGACAGGATCCGTGGCACCACAATTTATGGACCGAGGAAGATCAAGATCCGTACGTACACCTGATCACGGCCAACATATTTTACAGGCTAACGGAGACGATCCTGGTATCAACATAAATCAAATGGCAAAGACATGTTCTACAGCTCATAGTATCGCATGGAAGATACTTCAAGAGTAGATCCTGTATCCGTATTATTTGCAAGATCACTCACCACGGGAAAATTTTTGCTGATCCTTTATTGCACAAACTGCCGCCTCTTCAGTCTTGTTTACGGATGAAGCAACATTTTGAAGAGACGGAATAACACGTATACATAACCGACATTTGTGGGCGGATTGGAATCCCCATGGTGCAATAAAGTCTAGATACCAGCATCAGTTTATGACTAATGTGTGGGGTGGAACTGTAGATGACTTTTTGGTAGTATAGTCCGTCCTGCAAGCAACAGAATTCAATAATTGATCGCCGATATCGGAGCCAAGAGCCTGTCAACACTCTGGTGCTATAGGCACATGTCTACGTACTTGACCCGGAACATGCTGGGCGATCCTAACCTTTAACCTCTGGATAGTGTTGCCCACATAGTCGATCTCACATCAAAATTTATACTGGTAAACAACTAAACTCTACTGATGGACAGGCAAGACATCCTTTCGGCCAGAAGGAAAAAGCCCTTCTGGTAGAAATAATTTATTTATCTTATATAATCTCATATATAATATAACATTATATATATATATATATATATATATATATATATTTAAAGTTATTTTAGTGAAGTAATAAAAAAATATGTTGAATTAAAAAAATCAACTACATTAATTCTTTAGAAATATATGTGTCTGTCTGTGTAACGGTGAAACACTGGAAGACAGCATTTGATCAATATTTATAGCACTGCCAAAGAAACAATGTCCAAAGAAATGTGAACCCAAGCGGACAAATAGCTTCATCATTCACATAATAATTATGATTCCAATGATTACACCGGAAGAACGGATGTGCAGTAGCATAATAAATAGCACTTTTATGATCAGAATGCTATCAAAGTGAGCCGTTTAGCTTCTATGTGCCGCGTTCTTCCATGACCGAGGCAATCATGTCTCTCCACATCGAAATGATTGTAAAAATTGGTCCTACGCTGTTTTTCATTTTCCTTAAAAGAATTCCCGATGACATCAACTTGGTATCTACGCTGATGGCAACCATTTACTCCTGCATCGATATTAAGACTAATCAGTCCGACATGTCAAAATGGCAGCCAATGTCCCAAAAATGTCCGTCGTTAAGTGAGGTAAAAATGGCTTGTTAATTTTAAACCCTCAAAAACTAAACCTCTCTCTGCCTTCCATCAGCATGGGTGTTGCTAACCTCCAGGGAAGTGACTGCGCCTTCTCAGTTTACCGTTTTCATCTGACATGAAGTGGAAAGATTATATTGAATCTATTGCTAGGTCAGCTGCTAAGAAATTTGGTTCACTGTGTCGTGCAAGACAATTTTTCTCTCCCGAGTCTATCTTACATATCTATAAGTCTACCATTCTTCCATACTTTAGATATTGCTGCAACATATGGTTCGGTGATCCAGCAATATATTTAGAGATTCTTGATAAAATCCAAAGAATCCGAAATATTATTAGACCTGATTTAGCATATCAGATTCAGTCACTTTTCCACCGAAATGTTGCCTCTCTGTGTTTTTTTCTATAAATACATTCATGGTAAATATTTGGAAGATCTCTTCACTATGGTACCTAGATTTTTTTAAAATTTAAGCAGAGTACTAGACTGGTGTCTCGATTTTATTAACTCACAGTTGAGCCGGCTAGATATAACTGTAAATTCTATGCTAAGGGTTTATTTTCTCGCATTTGTCGCATGCGGAACTCCCTCCCGGCTCCATGATTTTCAGTCAACTTTAATCTACAAAAATTTAAACGCTGATAACTCTTTCTTCTTCTTGCTCATTATTAATGTTTCCGTTCCTAACTCTCCAACACCCTATAACCACTTTTGTCTTAGTGGCTTTACTGCCTTCTTTGGGGTGATAAAAAGAAAAGAAAAAAAGTATCATCGGGATTTATGATAGACGGACGTACCTTTAAACTACGCGGAGAGAAATGTGAAGATTAAAAAGGAAAACTGAAGGGACAATTAGACAAGGTAGTAGAGGATGGAATGAAGAAAGAGGTAACTATTGTAAGGAAAGGGATTGAATGATGTCAGCAAAAGAGAGATTCCAAAATGGAAACTAATTATTGAGAACAAAAAAATCAACTAGTTGAGTAAATTTAAATATGTGGATAATAGAAAAATAGACGATGGGAAATTCTGTAGGTGTATAACAACACAGGAAGATGTCTTTCAGAAACTGAGCAAAATTTCAGGGATTGGAAAATGTCTTTAAAATAAAGCTAACATTTTTTAACTGCTATATAGTATGTAATCTTCTCTATGCTAGAACAGTTCTATCACAAATGAAGAATAGATTTGTAGCCAGAGAAACGTTGTTCTACCGATGAATCTTGAGGATGTCATAGACAGAGAGGGAGAAAGGAGGAATTAAAGATACTGATGCTAACGATTACAAAATGACAGCTGAAATTTTAGGGATACATAAAGAGGAAAGGGTGCATGCAAAAATCTGACACCCATGGAACACACTACGGGTAATAGGAGGTGAAAACAGAGGGTAATACTGCTGACATGTAATCAAAAAGATCACAAAGAAAAAAAAGAGATTGTGTCATAAATGAGCAAGATTTAATTAGAGCAAAAAAAATGAAGGGATTTTAGAGATGCTTATCCCCAATGTACTGGAAAAAAACGGACACACAGACACACACACAAACACGCAGGTTTCTCTCTTTTTTTCTTTTCTTTTTTAAGCGTTTCACCCCAAGCAAGGCGATAAGCCACTAAGACGCAAGGGGTTACAGAAAATTTAGAGCAAGATCAGATAGGAGTGATAAAAGAAAGGATGAGGAGAAGGGTAGTGGATAGATCTAGGCAACTGGAGATGTCGATTGACATTACATTTGAATAGCTAGAGATTAGAGCTCTCAGGGAAACTAGAGTAGGGAAGGGAGTTCCACAGGCGAGAGGTGCGAGACATGAAGCTACTGGAGTAGAAGAGACGGCTACATTTAGGAGTTTCGACAGTGAAGGGGTGAGAGCGGGATGCCAGCCTCGTTGGGCGCTTGAACTCATGAAGTCTGGGAACCAGCGAATGCAGCTCCTCGGAGTAATTACCATGAAAGTATTTGTAAAACAGACAGAGAGAGGCGACGGCGCGTCTGTGAGAGAGCGACTGTAGACGAGATGCCAGAACAAGGCCAATTATATTGCATATTCGCCTCTGGAGCCTATCAAGAACCCCGAGGCAAACAGAAGGGGCTCCAGACCATATATGGCAGCAATACTCCATGCAAGGGCGAATTGTTGATTCATAATATAAGGAACGGAAACAACAAAGACATAAATATGTGTATTACTTAAAAAGTAATGCATGATTAGTAATGAAATTTTTACCGAATAAAGATTAGGGTGTAATACATATATATTATACAAAGTTTCAAAAATTTACATAATAGTTTTTTTTTAAAATAAAGATTAAATGGAACGAAGGAAATAAGTTACTGGACAAAAGTTAAGGAACGATGTTAATAATTTGCATAAACTTTTAATTTAAATAGTTAAAAAACTCGATGGAGCTTTTCAACAATAAGTAAAAGTTAATTTAGCATTAGGACTTTATTTTTAAGCAATATGGCAAATTCTACACGCAAAACGCTCTCTTTTGAAGAAAACAAACTCATTATCTCTAAATATCAAGAAAAAAAGTCAATTTCAGAAATTTCTGATATTGTTCATAGGTCTAAAAGTGTCGTTCATCGTGTAATTAGCAGGTATAAAACCGATAAAACGTTAGATGCAAAACCAAAAACCGGCAGACCTCCAAAAACATCGCACAGAGAAGATCGAAGAATTGTTAGAATACCTACAAAAAACCGTTTTGAAACTGCTACATCAATTGCCCGTAAATTTAATGAAGAGACAGATAATAAGATCTCAAGGAAAACGGTTGCTCGCAGGTAAAAAATGTAGGATTGCATGCCCGTATTCCAGCATCGAAGCCTCTCATTTCAAAGCGAAACTAAAGGGCACGCCTGGAGTATGCGAGAGATCATGTTGTTTGGACTGACACATAATGGGATACAGTTCATTTCAGTGACGAGTTTACTATATTTGGTTCTGAGGGCAAAACTTACGTACGCCGTAGAACAGGTGAAAGACTGTCTTCTCAATGTGTCAAGAAAGCCATTAAGTTTGGTGGCGGCAGTGTGATGGTGTGGGGAATGATTTCATCTACATATATCATCCGCGTACATGGCAATATCAATGCTGAGATTTACAAAAGGCTTCTTCAGTAGCATGTGGTACCAAGATTACACCATAATCTTTATGAATCTCCTATTTTCATTCAGGACAATGGACCTTGCCACAAGGCTCTGAAGGTTATGGCTTTATTTGAAGAAGAAGGGATCGCCAAGATGAAGTGACCAGCCCAGAGCTCCGACCTGAATCCAATAGAACATTTTTGGAAGAAAATTGGAGTAAGGGCTCAGAAAAGAAACCCGGAAGACCAGGATCACCTATGGGAGTTATTGAAAGACGAATGGGAGGGAATTACTGCTGATTTTTGCAAGAAATTAATTAGATCCTGTGGTCGACGATGCAAAGAAGTCATTGACAATAAGGGGATGTTTACCAAATATTAAATTTTGTTGATATTTTGTTCACAATCAAGTATTAACAAGATCGTTCCTTAGCTTTTGTCCAGTAGCTTATTTCCTTTGTTCCATTTAATCTTTATTTTAAAAAAAATATGATGGAAATTTTTGTAACTTTGTATAATATTTATGCATTACACTCTAATCCTTATTCGGTAAAAAGTTCATTGCTAAATATGCATTACTTTTTAAGTAATAGACATATTTAAGACTTTGTTGTTTCCGTTCCTTATATTATGGCCGCTATTGTATATATATATATATATATATATATATATATATATATATATATATATATATATATATAATAATTAAAAGAAGTCGACTGTAAGTGGCATTGATTGAGTATCTTCCATTCTTACAATTTTTATTCTGTTATTTATTCAGTTGCATGTGTGAATATATATATGGGAAAGAGATCAAGTGCTATCGTTCACGTCTTACGAAAATAAGTTTTTTGGGGATCCCATTGCACATCAATGTGAGTAAAGATCATTAAATGTCTTATAATGTAATTGGCAATGTCATATCTTGACACATTAGAACATCTAAATCGTGCCATGCACAGAATTGGAGAATGGATGAATGTCGGAAGGAATGAAAGCCGAAACGAAAAAAAAAGATGATTAATTCGTAAAACCTTTTTTAAAAAATTAAAAACTCTAAACAATGAGTAGATAAATAAGGAAGCACACACATATTTCAAGATAAGTAAATGGGACAAAAGATAAGAAATAAATAAAGAGGAAAACAAAGACATTTAACAAGAAAATGAAGAAATATCAACATTGCTGAATCGAGAAGAATGTAAATAAGTTATTTTTTATAAAAAAAAAAAAAGAAAGAAAAGAACAACAAAAAAACAGGAAGTAAGAAATTCGAGAAAAGAATAAAATGTTCAAAACTCTGCTTGAATAAAAACAAGTAAAATAAACGAAATCACATTTTGTTTACGATGAATGATAAAATACGTTTATCTCTTACGTCGGGTTTAAGACGAATGGGAAATGTAAAAATAATGGAAAATTGTCCCTTTTCTGTCAAATAAAAAAAAAATCATATCATGACTGAAAAGAATACTGGGAAATGGCTTGTGATTCTTTTTTATTATTCACTTTTGTCCATCGGATTTTCTTAACTTCTCCGGCAAGAGTTCCATTTTTCCATATCCTCTACATCAACATTTGTTTATGCAAAGAAAAAGACTTTCCTTTAAGTTATCTAACTTTGATTCTGCTTTTGATACAGATTTGATGCAATTCTATTTTCTTTTATATTTTTTCTTGTAAATATTTTTTTTCCTTTATCTTCGCATTGAATTTACGCGCTGTTGGCAGAATACAGTTTGTGTCATTTGGTATAGGTGCAGTGATTCGAACATTATAGCTTCCAGAAGGTCTTAAATAACAGGCTTTTGTTTTGCTTAACTGAAACAAAGAAAGAAAGAAAGGAAGAAAGAAATTTACAAACATAGCAGGACACTAAAAAATAAAGTCACATGTCATAAATAAATAAATGAAGCATTTTCGTCGAACTATTAATGAAAAATAAAGAAAGAAGTGATAATATGTGTAAAGTATAATGTAAGGGTAAAGATAAACAATTACTGGAAGAGGTACACAAAACAGTTCTAATAAAGAAAAAGGTATAAATAAAATTCACTGAAAATTGGCAAAAGCTAAAACAATGGAGAGAAAGCGATGACGGAAATAAAGACAGAAGAAAGAAATAAAAAGAAACAAACAGATGGAGAGGAAGAAGTTATATTAAAATAAAGGCATTACATCAATTGTAAGAAGACAGAATGTATCTTTGCCAGCAAAAGCAACAGCCCAAAATCCAAATTCTGAATTGGAATCACCAAAATCAAGCAAGTACAAAAATTTAAATATCTATGGATAGGGGACGGAATATTCTACGCCGAAATTCAGAGCCACCATAGGAAAAGCGAGAGATACCTTAAAAAAAAAAACGAAAAGTTTTAAGAAACAAGAAATCTTCGTTAGAAACAATGGAAATAGTACCGAAATGTTATATAATATATGTCGTCTTATATGGAAGTGAATGGCGGGTTTCACAAAGAAAGAAGAGATTTAAGGCAACAGAAATGTGGTTCTACAAGAAGATGCTGAGAAGACTATGACTTTTAGGCAAAATGGAAACAAAAAGGACGCTTAGGGCACTTACAATTATAAAGGGTTAAAATTTCAGGTTTTTTTCCCCACAGGGCACAGTTTTTGGAGCTGTTTTTGGGGTGTATCTTTGTCAATACATATTGATAATGTCATTTTATGCCACTTATGATTAGGAGTTAGCATGATACATTCGTCAATATAATTGCTTCCACAAAGCTGAAGATGTCGCAATTTCTTTACATCCTGACAACATAGACAGAGTTGGAACTATATAACTAAGTGATGTTGTTATTTGTTTTTTTCTACCAAGTAACTAACAACTGTTCTGCGTTCTCCAACGTGACCTATTCTATGAAACTATAAATTTTGTGAATTCTTCTTGTTATAGTTTTACTTCGGGAAATTACTTATTTAGTAATATTTTGGTGGCAATTCTTTCTGAATCTATTTCCTTTTCGCAATCAGACCCCCACTATTTGGAGATAGCTCCAAGAACCTACGTATCACCAGATATAGTTATTTCTACCGTTCCTGAACACGTTTTGTGTCTTTTGTTCGGTCATTTCTATATTTAGTAATCGATTCCTGGTGAATTTCTTCAATAGTTCTACCTTTTTGTATCAATTTCATTTAATCCCTGATATCTGAAGAGAAACGTAATGTTTCAACGGTTCTTAACATCACACAACTAACTTATAAAATCGTACCATAAAAGGGTTTTATCTTGCCACACTGGTCCACTTCCCAAATGTAACCAAGATTGTATCTCTATTATGATAGATTTTTGATAACATAAGATTGTGAATTCTAATTAATACTAATTCCTTCGAATTAATCTCGACATCTGACCATACAAAAATAAGCTAAGATTATAGATTTCACGGAGATAACTTAATTATTTTATCGGTGGTACAATTAAAAATTGTATTATTTTTAATGCTTTTAGACGATGATATTAAATGATAGTATTTTTCTTCTATTCTTTTCTTTGCTCTCTTTCTCTCTCACACTTTAACCTGACCAAATCAATCTCACAAGAACCCGACATTCTCCTCAATAGACATAGATTTTATTTAAAAGATGATTAATTTCAGTTTGTGTCCTTTAGAGATTAAACCAAGCACTGTTTAGATATTCAACGTTTTGGTCTGTCTTCCTGAAAAGTTATTTAATAGATATGAAATAAATTTGCTTCATTCCCCCAGAGAATGAGTCTAGAAAATTAAAATTTGCTAGAAAGAAAAATGTCTGAGTCAGTGCAGACATATGCAAGAAAACCTATTATACTTAACCTCACATAGAATATGTTACATACGACATTTAATAATAATGTGTGCTTCTTTTAACGGCAAGTAAATTAATTTCTTTGAAAATGCTTTAAGATAGCTTCTCGCCTAACTGAACTTCGTCTTAGTAGGAAGTAATGATTGACTTCAAAGCATTTAATCCTACTAATAAATCAGAAGGAATGAGAGAATGTATTCAAAGTTACATTGTCTTGCAAGACTATAACTGAGATCTTGACTGAGAATTCTACCAGTGAAGAAACGTCTCATTTATGAATCACTATCTATAAAAGGCAGGGTGTGCGTATGTGTGTGTAACGAATGCACGGCCGCAATTTTTGACGGATTTGCACCAAAATTTACATGCACATACCCAAGTTAGTGGGGGAGGCCAAGACCGACTTTGCGTTTCGCAACTCCCATCGATAGTGGAAATAATCGATTTTTTCATGCTTCTACGGCAGTTTTTATGTAGTTTGCGACCATTTTGTACTGGCCAGAGTGAGAACTAATAACTGGCTGCCACGAATAGGCAGGAAGATTCTATTAGCCAGCGTGAGAGCCAACAACTGACTGACACGAATGTTAACTAGCATGATAGCATGCAAAAAAAAAATCGATAGCTGCATTCGTCACAAGTGGGAAAAAATTAAATCTGCATGGCACTTTACTCCAGTTGGCTCATTCGCTTGCTTAAACTCAACGTTGATTCTGATTCCGCAGAACTGGGTTGGGTGTGAAAAAGTATTTGTTGTTAACATTCTTTTTTCATTCGGTTTTTCCAGTTACGTGTCCTTTTTTTAAAGCTGATCGCTTTGTGTTTATTTTGTTTAGTTCTTTTTTTGTTACAGATTTAATGTTTAGTATAGAGCTTAAAAAAATTCGTAGTGTGAGATAGGCAAGAAGTAAGGCGGCGCTAACATCAGTACGGCAAATAGGGCACTCCTTTAAAGACAAGGAAGGACAAAAATATTTTAAGTCAAGTGATAGCGATTACTGTATGAGTCGTTTATTTTTGAATCAAAAACACGGGCAACGCCTGGGCCAAATATTCTAACCGCCAGTTATAATTCTCTGTCTTTATATTGACAAAAATGACACAAACTGTATTCGTTTAGGAAGTGTTTTCCTTCATAACTGAGTCCTCGAAATTATGTCATAATCGACGAAGAACTGAATGATTAACCGTATTCGTACTCACTTTTACTTCACTTCTAGTCCTCCCTTTAAACGTAACTAGGGTTTCGTTGCCAAATTTTCTCGCCAATAATCTTGCCGTACGTTCCGTTACCCTTCTAGGACGACCAGAACGTTTTTTGGGACGAATGGAATGACACGTCTTCCAGTGACGAACTATCGTATCAACTGAGCTCAATGGCACATTTAACTGACTAGATATCTTCCTATAGACAAGTCCATTTTTATGAATGCCAACAATACGTTTACGGAAGTCTTGATCAATTATTTTGCTTTTCCCTATTTTGTCAATGTTTGAAGGACGGTAAATAGAAAAAATAATGACGCAATACTTTTAATCATTCCTAAAAGCAATCATAGAATTAATCTGGAACGTTCTAAAAATAACACCATCCTCATTTGGAACAGTCTATTAGAATTTGAACACTTTCATAAAAAAAAGCCGTTGTAAATAAAAAAAAATATGTTGTAAAATTTTGAGTGACTAAATATTGGTTTTTCTTCGTGGGATACTTTTTAGAATTTAAAAAAAAAAAATCTGAATGAAAAACCTAAATATATGTTCTACGAGCAGTAAAAAGCTTAATTAAAGTAACTGTATTAGAAATACCTAAAAACATTTTTGTAATGTGTTGTAAACTTTTCACTGGCACTGTATGTGTGTCGGAGTTAACTCCTCCTTAATTGTCCAAATATTTCACGAGGTCACGCTCTCCCTATACTATAAATAATGGGCGATTTCTTTTCTCATTCTATTTCTCCTTTGCTCGAGACGAGGCTCTATCGAGGGACGGAGTCTCGTCTCTGGAAACTGACTCCGTTTTTGCAAGGTCTATAGGGAATTTTTGCCCGAGCCTACGAGCTCGGATACCCCACTTTAAAACTTGGCCTTGTGCCACATCTTGCTGCGTGGGGCAGCGGGTATATAATTATTTCTCCTTTGCGTTTCAGCGGACACATTTAAAAATCTCGCAGAGATCCGCGTTTTCGTCCACTTGTGCGAACACGCCATGAAAAACACATACACATACGTACGAACATTCACCAAAATACAAACTCTTTACGTTCACACATAACCACAAATGTTGATGTCTTTGTCACTTGTAAATTTGTTGTTTAATACATATATTTGTTGATATATATATATATATATATATATATATATATATATATATATATATATATATATATGTGTGTATTTAGACAGCATCTTTTCATTCATACACGTTTCATTAAATAATATAGACAAGTGTTGTCTATTTATTTTATGTAAACTCTGTTCATAACGACTAATAAGTTTAATAACATGATAATTAAACGAAGAAAGAAATTCACAATATTGATTCATAATTTTTAATACAATCTAAGCTTTCGGCTTATATAAGCCATTATCAAAGATGTCAATTACAACATATTAAGCAATATACGGACAAGACAGTGATGACAGTCTGTGAATGTTTCCATAGATGATCTCTAAGCAACGATAAACACGTGCATATAAGACGCTAGAAGCCAAAATCGCACCGCATCTCATGACGTCACACATGACCGCGCGAGAGTGAATTAGAGAAGTATGAAGTATGGAAATCCGTTAGCACAAACCAATGGCCTCCGTCACCAACTACAGACATTATATACCGTAAGTACAATCGACTTTAAAAAAAAAAGAAATTGGGACCCTATACCAAAACATAGTTAAACTCCAAGATGAACAACTAATAGAAACTACACCAGAATTTAAAGACTTACTTAATGAAACGTATATATATATATATATATATATATATATATATATATATATATATATGTGTGTGTGTATATATATATATGTGTGTGTGTGTATATATATATCAGTCTTCTTTTACATTTCAACTTGATTCCAGGATGTTCTTGTCGCTGGAATTTTTCTAGCAGGAATAAATAACACGTGTTTCTAATTCAACACGTAAACCTCCTGTCCCTTACATGTGTACGGTATATATATATATATATATATATATATATATATATATATATATATATATATAATAGTTGTATGTATGTATCTATATGTGTACAGACATAGTATATATAAGAAACAGTCGTATGTATAGATGTATATGCGTAGAGACATAGTATATATATAATAGTCGTATGTATAGATGTATATGCGTAGAGACATAGTATATATATAATAAATAGTCGTATGTATAGATGTATATGTGTAGAGACATAGTATATATAAGAAAAAGTCGTATGTATAGATGTATATGTGTAGAGACATAGTATATATAAGAAATAGTCGTATGTATAGATGTATGTGTACAGTCCACCGAAACTATTGTGGCTTTTAGATATATATTGCCATATACCTGTACATGCATATATATCCATACACGCATATACACATTATAGAGCTTATTTATGTATACTTGTAATAAAAGCTGGACACACGCATTCGAGGATACCCATCTACTAAGGCAGCTAGTCAATCCCTATTGCAGACACTCGCTCGGGCGCATTTAAGTTTGTTCAACACGCACGGAGCCCACCTGTGATTTATACTGCAATTAGGCTGAGCAGACGTTATTTAAAGTTTTTGGGAGAGATGCGTTATGTTATCTATACAAGTATAATTGTACACACACACACACACACACACACACACACACACACATATATATATATATATATATATATATATATATATATATATATATATATATATATATATGACAACTATTTCTTATATATATGTACGGGAATATATATAAGAAATAGTTGTATGTATGTATATGTTTACAGGTATACAAATAAGAAACAGTTGTATGTGTGTATATGTCTACAAGTATACATAAAAAGTCTCTATAATATGTTTCTGAGTGCGTATGTATGTATGCATGTACGTTATATGGCAATATATACCTAAAAACACTATTGTTTCGGTGGACTGATTTAAAATTCAACAACACCAAACAAATAATTAAAATAATGAGTAATGACCACGCTTTCTGGTTCAATCTATGTAGTACTATATTCCTCACTAAAACCTATCACTGAGATAACACTTTGTCAACCATCTTAAACGTTTCTCTTCTATAACGTAAGCTTGATTTGACAGTTTGATCCCTGCTTTTTAATATTATATATCCACTTAAATATATAACATCATTTCTTTAGTATTTTCTTTTAACTTAATACACTTGTTTATTAATCTTTTAATTATTCTCAAAGCGTATTTCGTGGCATTCGGAAAGGCATTTTCTTTTCCAATGGTCCTGTTATCGCTGTTTACAATATTCCCATCATTCGGTAACTTTACATTATATTATTTCTGTTTTAAGATTTATATCTTTCTTACAACTCATGAAAATATTTACATACCTTATTTTCTTTTAAATATATGACAATGACAATGATTGTCTTTTTTTCTATATGCCGTGTCCCAGTAAGACTTGGACGATTATGGCTCTCCACTATTTCCTAACAGGTTGCTATTCTGTCCCTTTGAATTCTGCATCATATATGAGTGTTAAATTCTTTAGTACCTCTTCTCACATTATGTTGATTTTCTAAACGTAGATTAGATGTGGCACAAGGCCGAAATTATAGAGAACCCAGAGAGGTTAGATCTCACTAATCATTCGTAATCAATCTGGCGAGACAAGCTTGTTAACCATTATATCGAGTCAAAGTGCCAAACCTCTTTACTCATTATATGTCCTAATAAATTCTATTTCTTTCCGATTTTAGTATAAGCGTATATTTTGTTTCCATTTCTTTCAAAACTTCCTTATTATTTACATGTTAGTTCATGGTATTCTCAATTTTCTGCTATAAAATCACATTTATCTTGCCTCATATATCTTCTTCATCTGTCAGGAGGTTGCATATCATTCCCCATAAAGGACAACAATATTGCATAATAGTTGATCAGACTTTACGCCTAACAAAATTTTCTCATGTTTCTTAATACTCTGCATAACTTTTTGAAGGCGTCTTTCTCTATGTCATGTAATTTTCAATTTCGTTGTCATATATTCCGTTGAACATTAAAAAATCCCCAGATAATTAAATTTCGGTACTTCCTTGATTTGGGAATCTTCAATACCGAGTTCGTATATTGGACTCGTCTTCTCTCTTGCCGACAAACATACACTATGTCTTCTTTCTTCTGATCTTACAGGGTACTGAAGTTGTATTGATCTTATGCAATTTGTAAAATCTGAACACATGACAACACAGCATATATTTTTTTATTAATCCTAACGCTAACATTCAAAAGTAGATTTGCATTGAGCACTGTTAAGTAAAAATTAAAAAAAATATATAAATAGTAATAAGAACACCTGATTATATATCTTACTGTTCTTTCTCTTTATTTTAATATATATATATATATATATATATATATATATATATATGAATAGAAGATGAAATGTAGATCGAGTATGGACAGGAATCCGACAAAATGATAGAATAAAGAACAAGTAGCAAATAGATCTTGAGCTAACATGTTTCATTTTATTAAGGCCTCGTCAAAGATCACGATAGAAATGACAAAAAAATGATAAAAAGAAAAGAGACGCAGATGCAGAGTAATGGTATGTTGTGTTTGCTTATTTCTCATTGGTTAGATACGTGTCACGTGTAATGAAGTAATAGATAATATTCAAATATGCATGAGAATCATTCACTAATCTTTAAACACTTTAGTCTCCAGAATCAAGGGAGAAGAAAAAGATAAACTTTAACTCAACGAAAATGCATAGATTATTTTTAAATCAATATAACTGTGACGAAAAAACGAGGAAAATTAACAGTCAATTGCTGGTATCACTCGATTTCTGGAGTGTCTGTCTACGAATCTGTAGAGTTGAGATGCTGAAAAAACATCAATCAACTATGTAACAAATTTTATATTTCTATTAACTCCATCTCTCTCTCTCTCTCTCTCTCTCTCTCTCTCTATATATATATATATATATATATATATATATATATATATATATATATATATATATATATATACACACACACACACATATATATATATATATATATATATATGTTTCCCTTTATTAAAGCTTCGTCAGGCGCATACACACGGCCACGCATGTGGGCGCGTATATGCGTCTGTCAGCGCTCATGTTTATATGTGCGTACATATAGAATATATAATACCAATAACGCTCAGTTAATAACAGTCTAACTGTGAGAACAATGAGTTGCTTAATAAAATCTGACGTAATTTCTGTTCGAATTTCTGGGATAAAGAATTGTCAACCCGGAACTATCCCCGATCCTAGAAAAAACTTTTTAACCACAGCTTAAAGGAGAATCCTCCCTAAGCCTGTGGAAAGTGGCAAATGTATGTTCGGTTTTCAAGAAAGTTCTTCCAGGTATCAGTATAAACCTATCAGTTTCATTAGTAAGTTTTTCACAAGAAGGTCGTTGAGCATCTAGATAAGAACAGCGTCTTGACCGACAAGTGGTACGGGTTTCGATCAGCCCGATCCACTGCTAATGTACTATCATTAATCACATAATCAGTGAAGCTTTTGAGATCAAATACAGTTCGAGAACCAAAGCATGGGATATTTCAAAGCTCGCAGCTATAGCACAAAGGTTTGCTGCTCAAATTCTTAAGCTATGGAACTACTGGAAGAGTCTTATTTATAAAGTCCTTCCAACGTTTAGGTCCCTGAAGGTAGTTATTTACGGCATATCCACCGGGGTCCGAGCAATAAATGCAGACGTCCTCCACTGGTACCTTATCGGACAATACCTCTTTTTAATTTACATAAATGATCTGCCTAAGAATATAATCAGATCATTTGTGAATATCTATTCTTATGATAGGGCATTATATAGGAACATCTTGTGATTGATAGCTGATCTCTTATCTGATCTTGCTGTAACTTCACAGTGGGGGAAAAACCGACCGGTTACATAACACTGTCTCAAAAAGCAAACTATTTAGATTCCATCATCGCCGATCGGTCACCAAACTAAGAGCATCCGTGGAGAACGGATATCCGCCCGGGGAGGCTCCGTTGCTTGAGAGACTATTGAGCCTTAAACTCATCCGTGACCCCAAGTGGAACTCGTACATTCGATCCATTGCTAAAGATGACGGAAAATGGTTGGTTCCCTGGACAGCTCTAGTAAGCACCTGGTTATATGCTATCCTCTATCTTTACAAGAGCCACAGCCAGATGAATTACTGATATCATATTTGGGCAGGAGCTGCCTAGTCCTCACATTCCAATCTCGATAGACCAAAACCGTCTCCAAATCCTTGTGCGTGACAAATTATTTTCCACCCTCCAGCCTCTCTCACACAGACGGGAGACGCAAGACTCTCACTTCACTATCGCTACTTCCATGGAAAGTACCCGGAAGAAAGGAATTCCTTGATTTCGTCAATTCTAATCTTCACGGCCAGGACTCTCCATGCGACTCAGTTTGTAGCAAACCACTCTCATCCCCTCTGTATTCTATTGGTGAAAATTAATTTCGACGCAACCAGCTTCCTCTCGCGAACCACTGATCTAGGAAATCAACTCTCTAGAGGACGTATTGCGGACCATTACAATTTTAATCTGTTCTAGACTCGGGTTAACAGTTATCCTCCTCTCCTATCCGCATAAAATGCCTTTTACACTGTAACCTTCCCCCAAATGAATCCCGGGTCTTGTACAGGGTGAATATCACTGTAAAATAAACAGAACATTCTCTGTCACCTTAACTTTCAATATGTATTTTGTGAGTTTAAAATTTTCTAAGCCCCGTTCCCTCATGAAAAACCCAAGAAAAATCATCTCTTGATTCCGTGTTTTCATGTTCCTTAAAGCATCCTTGTTACTTCCCTGTCTAATCCATGGAATTCTAAGCATCCTCCTGTAGAACCACTTTTCTATTACCTAAAGTTTTGTGACGAAATTTTCCTGTTTTTTATTACTTATCTTTTGAAAGTTATATATCTCTATCGATCTTCCTTGGCGTGTTTGATACTTATATGTATAGTTATATCAAATCTACTATCCATATTTCTCATGTTGTCTGTCTGTGTGTCTGTCGTAGGCGTTGTTACCTCGCCCAGGCCGCATTTCTCACTCGATTTCGATGCGGTTTTCAACACAAGTTTGCAAATGGCTGCCGTAAGGACATGACGGAGCCAGATGTTTGAGTTCGGAATCAGGTTCCGAAAAAATCGATAATCGAAAAAATTCTGCATACAGAAGGAATGATCGCATTTCAACCAAATTTGACACCCTCTTAGAGTTTACCATTAGAAGTGTTGTCCAGAAGTTTCATGACCACGGACCCCTAAACAGCGCGGAAAATCGATAAAACCTAAAAAACCGATACGCCCAGATTGCCTCTGAACCGCATGTCTGTTTTTAGCGAAAACCGAGCGGATTTATGAAGAGGCCATTGGGAGTCATCATGTGAAGTTTCAACTCTGAGCGCTCCACAAAGAAAGTGCAAATCGACAATCGGTCAACCCTTAAAAATGTTTTTTCCGGTTTTTTAAAGCTGATCGTATTGTGTTTATTTTGTTTAGTTCTTTTTTCGTAACAGATTTAATGTTTACTGTAGAGCTTAGAAAAAGTTGGCAGTGTGAGATAGGCAAGAAGTAAGACATGTAACAACATCAGCACGACAAAGGGCACTCCTCTACAGGCAAGGAAGAGGAAAAAAAATTTGAGTCAAGTGATAGCGATTGCTGTATTAGTCGTACTATTTTTAAACAAGCACGGGAAACGCCGGGCCATGCTGCTAGTATATATATATATATATATATATATATATATATATATATATATATATATATATATAACTTAATATGAAGAAACATTATTTACTTTCCATATCAAATGCGTTCTTAAAAATCATTGTTAATGTTAATCCGGTTGTATATATATATATATATATATATATATATATATATATATATATATATATATATATACACAACAATATATATCTATATGTGTGTTTATATATGAACATGTGTGAGTATGTATATATCTATATATATATATGTGTGTGTGTGTATGCTTACACACATACATATACACATACATATATATATATGTGTGTTTATATATATATATATATGTGTTTTTATATATATATGTGTGTGTTTATATATAAACATATGTGAGTATGTATATATATATATGTGTGTAAGCATACACACACTTATATATATATATATCACATATGTTTATATATAAACACACATATACATACACTCATATATATACACACATACAAACATATATAGACACGCGCCTATTATTTCTTATATATTCATATATATTTACAAACATAGACATATATATATATATATATATATATATATATATATATATATATATATATATATATACATGTATATATACATATATATGCATATACACGTATATATAAATGCATTTATATACATATACATATATATATATATATATATATATATATATATATATATATATATATATATACATATATATATATACACACATATATACATACATATATATGCATATATATATATATATATGCACATATATATATATATGTGCACACACATGTATATATATATACATATATATGCACACATATATATATATACATATATAGATTTATACATATATGTATACATGTATACAGACACATATGTGTACATGCACACACACATATATATGTACATGTTTACACACATATGTATATATACATGTATACGCACACAACTATTCATATATGTGTCTGTGTATTCATTAATATTGAGTTAACGTGCTGATAACACATATGGCACCAGTTTGTTTACATTGCGCAGATCACTTTGAAAATTTCAGTGCTTGCGCAGGTCCGTGTTGCCAACATTGTGAAAATTTTGTGTGAATTGATTGGACGGTTTTTGAAATATTATAAAAAAAAGTTATTTCGATAATAATTTGGCACGCAGTGTATTTAAATGAAATTAAAAAAAATAATAATTTACTTTCATTTTTTTTACTGTATCTTTTACTATATAGTTAAATATTTAGTATTGAATGTATTAATATTAACGTATTTTTATAAAAGTATTAATTTTAAATTCTTACTCCCATTCTATAATATTTTAAATGCCTCTCTGAATTTTTTGTTCATTCTTCTTCCTTGCACAGGTGTTGAATGGTCACATTTAGGTCAGTGTCCATTTTCAAACGCCGCGTCTATCTGTACACGACTCCTCCACAACCAGGTAAGGTCCCTTACCCTTCTATATCAATATAACTACCTACTCTATTAAAGGCCAATTCTTACTCCCTCTCCTTGTATTCTTTCCTTTTTCTTTTTTCCTTCTTTCCGTCCTTTGCCTTTCAAATTTCCTGTGAAGAAAAGTGGGGATTTATTCATTTTAGTAAATGTATTTGCATTGATAAGTCCAGGGAAAAAACTACTTTCTCATGGACGAAATGATCATCTGGATGAGATAATTTTTTTGCATCGTATTAAGTGTAATTCACACACACACACACACACACACACACACACACACACACACACACACACACACACACACACACACACACACACACACACATATATATATATATATAGCCACTGAAATATTAATTTTTATTGTCCTTCATTTATGCACATATATCTTCAGGCAATAATATTTCTTTTTGACTTTACGTTTATATCTATGACTGCCGAGTTTTCACTCTCTGTTTTTCCACTTAATATGATGCCGAATTTTATTGTCCCTAGGGCACAGCTGCAAACTACTAAAATTTTAAATTGGCTTTTATTCAAAATGTTGTACATTACAAAAGATATTGGAGAATGCTCATAAATTCATAGACATTTTTAGACAGACAGATCAGAGAGATAAACTCGAACAAATATCTGTATATTTATGTAGACATTTAAGTAGCAGGCATCACTAAATTCTAAATATATAGGTTCACATACAAATATATATATATATATATATATATATATATATATATATGTATGTATGTGTGTGTGTGTGTGTGTGTGTGTGTAATACTTTTAATAATCGCATTGTGGTATTAAAAGGTTAAAAAGCCACGAAATCAGATTTACTAAATCTTAAATGTCAGTCATTCCACTTGAGAAAAGCAGAAGCCATTAAGTATGAATGTTGACAGCTGTTCGATAAATAATAGCTTCATGTTAAGAGAAAGAAAGTTTCAGATTTTGCGAAAGAAAATGGCGAACAAACATTTTGGCTCCCGGTGAATTCAACGCTTCCGTTGATAAACAATTATGACGACTCATATAATAATTCTTATAGTGAATAAAACAGCTGAGATATCAAACAGATTTTAATTCTTAGAACTGTGATATCTTTAGTTAAAATCTGATAACCATAATCGCCTCTGATTTAACCCACTGACGTCTGTCATAAACTCCGTTAATAATTATATTTACTAAGTGTAGTTTAGATGTGGCACAACGCCAAAAGTATGAGGCACCCAGTGCTGATCGAACTCACGACTCAGTCGTAATTGATCTAGCAAGACAACCTTGCTAAACATTATATCACGTCGAAGTGTCACCGGTATTAATTATATAAAGTTAAAAAACATCCGTATAGGTTTCTAACAAAATTCAATGTAGATTGACCTAGTCTCAGAATATACCTGGGTATATTTAGTTTAGTTCTGAATAAATACTGCGGTGAGTTTGGGGCTAGCCTACTTATTGCTGTGATGTATAAAATTGCCTCGTCGAAACTTTACCTTTTTAGCCAGTTTATACCCACTTTAATTATTAGTAACCCCCAACAGTTTTAAACTGGCATGGTATGTGATGACTCCAGTATACAAACTGGTAATAATGACTTAAGATTTTCCAAGCGTAGCTTAGATGTGGCACAAAGCCGAAAGTATGGGGCATCCAGTGAGGATCGAACTCACTTTTCAGTAGTAACTGATCTAGCAAGACAAGCTTGCTAACCATTACACCACGCCGATGCGCCCAAATGATTTTCTAAGCGTAGCTTAGATGTGGCACAGTGAGAATCGAACTCACTACTCAGTCGTAACTGTTTTAGCGAGGCAAGCTTGCAAACCATTACACCACACCGAGGTGCCCCTGGCAATAATGAGTTATTGCACACATTCAGTAGTAACCAAGTGTGAATGGTTCTAAAATGTAACTAATACTATTTAATACAAGTACAGAGAGTGCTCTAGAGGATATACTTTTCATGGTATATGTTTATATTTCATGATATTTGTACCATTGGGTGAAGAAAAGTCTCTATTCTAACCTATGGATTATATACTAATTTGGCTTCTTTTATACCGGAAATTAGAAACTGGTCCAGTTTAAATTTTACATCGAGTATAAAACAGGCTAGTCTATAATAACCCCGGCTATAAGCGAGGATTAGGGGTGTATAAACAGAAATAGCTGATCAGGAAACAGGAGTAAACTCCTGATATCATGGTACAATATATAAATAGCTATGGTCGGATGTGGTTCTGTGGAAATTAACAGGTTGCGTGTTCGTGTGTATTTTATGTGGATGTGTGTTCGTATGTTAACAAGTAAGAAAAAGAAGCCTATAGAATTTGGGTTTAAGGAGAGTTTATTTTATGGTGACTATTGTGAAACAAAATACTTTCTTTTTGGTCCCAGGAGTTAGGGTTAAGTCAGTATAAGCATCGTTACAATGGTCACCCTCAAGTCAGCCTTGTGCTGATTTGGAATAGCCAAGGCGAAAGCTTTAACGGCTTCATAACTTGAAGTATCGGAAGACACGCGCGAAGGGCATGCGCTGGAAAGTGAGAAAAGAGTTCAGTCATCGATTGACCGGGGAAACTAATATTAACGAATGGAAAGTAATTACCACATGTTTCTATGTCTTAGAGCAAAAAGGAGAAAGTCTTCGACAGTGACACCTAACGACGTTTGACGAAACCAAGTTGGGTAATCATATTTCCGGTACCTTTACTCTTAGAATCATGGGAAAATGTATTTCTTTATGTATGTTATTATTCATTATTATTATTATATCTACCTATAAAAGGCAGGATGTGTGTGTGTGTAACGAATGCACGGCCGAAATTTTCGACGGATTTGCACCAAAATTTACATGCACATGCTCCAAGTTAGCGGGAAGGCCAAGACCGACGTTGCATTTCCCAACTCCCATCGATAGTGGAAATAATCGATTTTTTCATGCTTCTACGGCAGTTTTCATGTAGTTTGCGGCCATTTTGTACTGGCCAGAATGAGAGCCAATAGCTGGCTTCCACAAATAGGCAGGAAGATTCTATTGGCCAGCGTAAGAGCCAACAGATGACTGACACGAATGTTAACTCGCATGCTAGCATGCAAAAAAAATTTGATAGCTGCATTCGTCACAAGTGGGAAAAATTTAAATCTGCATGGCACTTTACTCCAATTGGCTCATTCGCTTGCTTAAACTCAACGTTGATTCTGATTCCGCAGAACTGGGTTGGGTGTGAAAAAGTATTTGTTGTTAACATTCGTTTTTCATTCGGTTTTATCAGTTACGAGTCCTTTTTTAAAGCTGATCGTTTTGTGTTTATTTTGTTTAGTTCTTTTTTCGTAACAGATTTAATGTTTAGTATAGAGCTTAGAAAAAAAGTAAAGTGATAGCGATTGCTGTATGTTTTGAATCAAGCACGGTCAACGACAGGACATGCTGCTAGTTATTATTATTATTATTATTATTATTATTATGGTTATTTCATTTTTCGATTATATTTAATTTTCCCACAGTTCATCTAGATCTGAATCCTAATGCAACTCACCGTACATTAACAGATTCTCGGACGCTAACTTTCTGCCACCCCCAACTAAGATCTTAATCGTCTAATGAGTTGTTTGTGTAAGTAACAGGAATCGAAGGCATTTTTCAGTCTGGGATTTAACTCTTTCTGCTTTACTGGGAAGAAAACGTTGTGAATTCGCTCGTAGGAAATAATAACCCAATCCTGAGTGTTAAAGGCGAATAAACATAATATAACGACTGCAGTCCTCGGCTCTTTCTCAATCACTCGCTCTCTGACAAACAAGTGGATGTCGTGACACATTATTTTTGTTGTTTCTATCACCGATTATGTTTTGGTTCTGCTTCTGCTGCTTGTAACCGCTGGTTTATTTGGAGAATCGAGTATCACATTTAACTTGGCATGTCTTCTCAAGATATGAAATTTCTATTGGTAAGACTATATTTTCGTTTCCTCCCCCGCTAGAAACGGCGACCTGCCAACACATCGATTTCTCAGTAAAAAAAAAAGAAAGAAAGAAGAGAAATTGAAAACCAATAAGACAATATCTTGACGGAAAAGTATTGAACACATTTTTTTGTTTTTAATTTTTCTTTCAACCACGTTGTACCTACAAGTCCCAATTTCAAAAGGTCTTTTATATCTTTATTTTATTTTATTAATCTAGGGGAGATAGGACCTAATAATTAATATCTTCCCTATTAAACAGGTGGAAGACAAAGATATTTTTCGATTTTTCAGCTAACGTATGGCTTAGCAAATCCCATCCAGATAAATTCTCGAGCCACTGGACAATTCAAAAGTTAGTTTCCTTGCCGATTTTGGCTTCGCCACATTTCATTTCGATAAATGCGTGACCCTTGGGGTTTCCCAATAGTGCACATTTAGCGATTTAAAGCCAGTGTCAGTGTAAGATTCAAACCAAACTGAAGTGCATTCTTATAACTTCATAGTTCTAATTAAGATTTTCGAGTCATTTTCTCTTTTTTAATCCCCATTGGATTAATCGGTTAAGATAACCATTTCACTGCCGAAAATCACTGTTTACAACTTATAAAATTTCAAAAGTAGTCGTCACTTTATTACAGTTCCATCGATATTAATTATCAGTTTATTTGAACAAAATCCGTTATTAATTCTTTAAGTTTATTAAAACAATATCCGTTAAGCATTTCTTTATCGGTTTATAAATATCCGAAAGATGCCGTCCACCAAGTCTCTGTTCTTGGACGCAATAATTAACGACCTTCTTCGTGTCATCTGTTCCCGACTAGGTATTTTTACGGATGACACAGTTATTTACTCTTGTCTCATGATTAAAGACAACGAGTAAGGTACTGTGGTTATATTTATTCATTTTTATTTTCCTCGTGTACATTCGATATTTTCTGTCATCATCATCATCATCATCATCATCATCATCAAGGTTTTGATGGCTAAGCCAAACACTTGTGTTTCTCCGAAATAATTTTTTCCGTTGTGATTAAACCGTTAACGATCCAGGTCATGCTCAAAGTCATAAATGCTGATTTGAAAAACAAATATGTTCTTAGAGAATTTTTTTGTGTTAAAACAAATAAAGTATAACGTATTAATAATAAGTCTGGTAGGTTTGATTATATCAAATTAGCAGCTGATCTCGAAAATCAAAGGCTGGCTTGTAGATTTTAACACCTCTAAAATGAAACATCGTCCTCTTAATCAACTTAAAGAACATTTTATGCCTTTCATCAGCATGACTTATGCTAATGTCCAGCAAAGAAACTCACTGTGACTTCTTGGTTTTACATTTTTAATTGACATGAAGCGGAGTGATTATATTGAATCAAGTGCTAGGTCCGCTGCTAGGAAAGTCGTTTCCTCATGTCGTGCTTGACAATTATTCTCACTATCATCTATCTTGCATGTTTATAAATAGGCTATTCGTCCGTACATCGAATATTGCTGGCAAATATGGTCTGGTGTGCCTTTGATATATATCTAGAGATTCTTGACAAAATCCATAGAAGAAGCTGCAACATTATATGTCCTGACATGGCATCTCTGTCGCTTTTCCTCTGCCATAAAGTTGCTTCTCTTTTCTGATTCTATAAATATCTTGTGTTAATTTTTTTGGTAAGATTTTTTCGCTAGTAACGCAACTTGACGAATTTAAGCTCAGGACTAGAATGGCAGGTAGGTGACAGAATTCCATTATTTAAATTTCTATTTTAATCATAAGTTCGATGTTAATTTTTCTTCTCACGCACTTCTCGGTTGTAGAAATCAATTCCTGCTTCCTACTTTCCTCTCATCTACGATTTTCAAACCTTAAATGCAAATATCGATTGCCATCCACTAGCTCCTTGAATCAGGTTCTTATATCACCTCCTCTGTTTGCTTCTCTCTCAGCAACACCTGGCATCCTATTAGCTTTATTGCCCTGTTTGGGGTGAAATGAATAAAAAAATAAGTTATAAGTTTCTACATATAATCCATTAATTTCTACATATAATGCATTAATTCCCCACGTCACATATATAGGTGGTGGCCATTAACGAGTTAATAATATATACAAACTTACATATCATTAGATCTTTTAATAACTCTAGCTTAAATCTCTCATATCACCGTATATGCGGCCTTATTCTGAACAATATCGCTTAAGTTTCTTTTAGAAACATAGAGATAACAAATAATGTTAATCGCTCGGAAATGTGAAAACGTACAAGCTTTTTTATGCAACGGTTTTTCATTTTCTGCTCATTTAAACTTTAGCTGAAGACAATCTGTCCTAAAAATGGGTTGTTTCTACTGTAGATGATTTGGCATGTGGAATCTTCCACAACAGCCAGTTAACCCCTGCTAGGCAATGCACTGTTCCCGTGTGACTTTCACCACCACCATCTTACAAAATATATAACAAGCATTCATTGGTTAATCACCTTCAATCTAGCTCGCTGATTGGTCAATTCCGACCAATCAGATACCCTGCACGCGAAGCATGAAATTTCCCGCGTTTTCGTTCTGAGCGTCCCATGTGGTACAACGAAATTATAAAAACAAAACATGTATAATCTCTCTCTCTCTTTCGCGCGCGCGCGCGTCTCATCCCTTGCTGCCAAGATGTAATCTTCAAGAACTCCCGTCTTAACCTTTTCGGTCAGACGTTAAAGACCATTATCAACATTCACGCAAGTACGAACTCTGAAATCTCTTCCGAACTTTTACCAACTTGTACAATACACAATTCCAAACATGCTAAAGAAACTTTATTGTTCTAAACTATAGTTTAATAATTACTTTCACTTCATGAGCTCAAATACAAATATTTCCAAAACTAAGAAACATAACTATCACACCAGCTCTTAGGCTTGTACATCAAATACTTAAATTCAATAGTTACGTTTTGAAACAATACGTTGTTTTTGAATAATTATTCTATATCTTGTATTAGTAGTTGTGGATTGAAGATTATTGAACACACACAATTTTAAGCCTTCCGATAATTCAAACCTTCTATTCCTCTCCAACACACAATAAGCTCACATACACAACAGTCAGTTTCCCACTGCCGTGATATGGATTCCTTGTCGCTTTTCTATGAAAATATGTTTATGGCAATTTTTCAAATGAGCTTTTCCTACATCGACCGCATAAGTTCAAGTGTATTACTTGATTGGCAATTAGGTCTCCCCGTTTTACTGTTGGAACAAGTAGTTGTAACCGTATGTGCTATTCTAATAGTTTCTTCTCTCGTACTTCTCGTTTGTAGAAATCTGTTCTGGTTCCCCCTTGCCACATCTAATTTTCAAAAATGTAAATACAACTTCAATCGCCATCATCTGTCGTTCTGGTCCCTGTTCTGTTATTCTCCTTTCTACTCACTGAGAGATTCTCAGTTTCTTTCACCCTCATTAACACGTTGCCACTTAGTGACATGATCGGGTTGCTTGGACTGAAACAATTAAAAAAAAAGAAGCAATGCTGTTTTTATAAAGTCAGTAAGGAACTGTTATCTCTTCTCCTATATAGCAGTGAATGCTGGTCAAAGATGAAGAAAAGAAGCAACAGAAATGTGGTTAGACAGGAGAATGCTGAGGATATCATAGATCGAATATGTGAACAACGACGAAGATCTAGAGAAAATGGAAACAAAAAGGAAAATTTACATCAGGAAGAGACAGTTGAAATTTCTGGGGCACAAAATGTTTAATGAAGGTTTGGGAAATCTGATACTCACAGGATAGATTTTGGGCGCCTCGGCGTGGTGTAATGGTTAACAAGCTGGTCTTGCTAAAACTGTTAAAACGGAACAGTGAGTTCGATCCTCACTGGGTGCCCAATACTTTCGGCCATGTTCTACATCTAAGCCTCTCTTAGAAGATCAATACTCACAGGATTGATTGAAGGCAAGAGGCATAAGAAAACAACGCATAGCATACTTAGTAAGCTTGAATAAATTGATGGCGGAATAAGTTTTAAGAAAAAAAAATAAAGACAAAATTTAAAAAGTTGTATGAAGGACAAGAAACTGTTGACAGACACGATGGCCTATCAAAGCTACCAAAAAACTGTTATACATTTGATCTTTTTTCTGTTTTTGCATTCATCATTATTTCTATGATCGTGGCAGCTCGTTTTATTATTATTATTATTATTATTATTATTATTATTATTATTTTTCCTGCATTTTATGTTCATATTGCTAGTTATATTTCTAGAAATTTCACTTTGCTGCTAAAGGTTGACATCCGATTCAATCAATTTCCTGGTTTGTGATTTTAGAAAAAAAGTAATTTTATCTCCTGTTTTGAGTGTATTTTCTTTAACTGTCCATTCTTTAAGATTTTCCTACCTACTGTAAATAGTCAACAGATCTATGAATTTACTATATTATTGTTTTTTTTTTTACCTCGCTATGTCCATCCAAATATTTATCAGCCAAGTAGTGCATGTCTCATAGGAATCCATCCAATATCGGACAAACATATCCCAGAAAAATATTTATAAAGACACCGTATAAAGTTGATATTTTCAGTCGAAAATTTATCACATTTATGAATGTAAATAACCTATTAATGTCTTCTGTGAACATTGTTGATTTAAACTTTATATTCAGTATATTTGGCAGCATTTTTGACAGTATATTTTCATTTGAATATATATGATTAGTTTAGACATTTAGACATTTGTGCTTATTTTTTTTAATAAAATCCTTTCGTAATCACGTATAAACTTCCTTGTTTCATGATTAAAGACAACAAGAAAAGAACTGGGGTTATATTTATTCATTTTTATTTTCCTCGGGTGCATTCGATATTTTCTGATATCATCATCAAGGTTTTGATGGCTAAGCCAAATAATTGTGTTTCTCAGAAATAATCCTTTGCTTTTGTGGTTAAACCGTTAACGATCCAGGTCATGTGCAAAGTCACAAACGCTGATTTTAAAAACAAATATGTTCTAAGAGAAATTTTTGTTGGTTAAAACAAGTAAATTATAGTCTTCTATTAATATTTCAGCTATTAACTAAGTTAATTCACTTACATTCAAATTTGTTAAAATTATGAAATTAATGTTATGTTCACGAACATATTCACAATTGTAATAATTCAGTCACAAGGAATTGAATTGTTAACGGTTTAGACACATTTAAAAACGATTTGAAAATAACGAAAACTTTTCCCTTGTTCAATGTCTTTTTCACTTTTTAATCTGCACATAGATTCTGAAGAGAAAATTTGGTATGTCACGTTAGTCTAATTGAAGACGAAGATATAGTACTGTTAAAATTTAGAATAACTTCTGCTGACAAATGAATGCCAGCGTTGAAAATGTATACAGGTGGCCAGGTTATATATTTAACGAGAATCCGTCTAATGAATAAATTATCATGGAGATTTTCTTCTGTTTGATGAAACTGCATAAAATAGGATGAAGTTAATCGTGACTTTTCAAATGGTCGTTTAGCCCCTTGGACTTAAAAGGAGATGAATGGACGAAATAACAATTCTAGAAAAAAAAAACTGTCTTGTACTGCATTCCTGATAAAGATGATTTTTACTACGTTACTTAAAAATTGAAAAGGGAAAAAATAAAATAAAAACAAATAAACAAGTAAACAAAATAACAATAAAATAAGCAAAATTAATTAATCCAAACAAATTACCAAATCACACCTGTTAGAATAGACGAAATAGAATAATAATAATAATAATAATAAAAAAAAAAAAAAAAAAAACAACGAACCCAAATAAATAAAGTAAATAATAAACAAAGTAGCAAACCATTATGACCAAAATATTAGTTAGACTAAAAAATCAAACCAAAAAATCGGACGAAAAAAATAGCTATAACTGTTATATAACGAAAAAAAAATAAAATAAAATAAAACAAAAAATAAAATAAAAATAAAAAATAAATAAATAAATACAACGTTCCTTAAAAATCGAAACCCGAAAAGAAAATACAAGTAAAATAAATTGACCTAAATTCATCCAAGTAAATAAATAAACAAACCAATCTCGATAAAGTTACCGTTAGAAAAAAAAACAAATAAAGATAATAGACCCAAATAAATACAAATTAAAAACTGTTCCTGCCGAAATAATAGTTAGAATGAACAACAATCAACCCCAAAACCGAACAAATAGCTTTAATTAAATTCTCAAACCAAAACAAAACTATTAAATAAGTGATATAAACAAACTTTTACTACATTAATAAAAACACCGATTTAAAAAAAGTAAATAAATAAATAAATAATTAAATAAGAAACGAAAAATAAAAATAAATAAAAACAAGCAAAATAATTTAACCCAAATAAAAAATTAAACGGCTTCCGGTAAAATAACCGCCGTAATAGACTACCCACAATGCACCACTGACTCGTATATATATAAATAGCCGAGAAAAATAACAGCACATGTGGCCTGACGATTGCATATAGCATGAAACAGACTATCGCCTCTAAGTGTTGACTTCTATATTCACTTTTATATTTACATACGCTCTATTTCTGATATTGAGCACTTTATCCCATAAATATAACACACCTTAAGACTATATTTCTTCACACACACACACACACACACACACACACACACACACATATATATATATATATATATATATATATATATATATATATATATATATATATATATATATTTATATATTTTAAACACCTTTGCCTCAAGTGATATCTTTTGATGTCTGAAGGTATCGATTTTTACAACAATAAATGAATGTTTGCTTGAGGGTTGAGCTACTTTTTTATTATTTAATTCTCTTATCGCTATTTTTATGGTTAGTGTAGGGAGCGTAAGGCTTCTTCCATATACCGTATCCCTTCAGAGGGGTAATCATGGCTGTTCACAATTCTATCCTTTGTAGTTTTAAGTAATTTTTGTTTATGTACGACTCCATTATTTTCTTGTTTTATATCCATGACCTATCTTTACCATGTTTCTCTCTGCTCCTCTCGACTTCAGTATGTCATCCGAGGGTCAAAGTCTTCAAGTTATCTGTTGTGGATTCCGGAATGAGATCCGGTACCAATAAATAACAAACGCCAGGAAATGAATATATGAAAATAATGTATTAACTTAATAATACAAACTGGTAAAGCAGGTTAGTAGTTCCAGGAATACGTGTTAGTAGCAAAATATATATACAGTCTTTGGTATTGAAGTATCGCTGTATGACTTCTTACTGAGTCTACGTGTTCGCTCACTGTGACTCCTACAACGTTGTTACCTCACCCCCACTCTTCCGGTTACCTACAACCTTTTACTCTGTCACTTTGGACTCGACTCTTCGGTCTTGCTCTCTCGTGTCTTCACGTAGCCGTAGAATATGTATATCCTGGGTGAGTCCATTTGTGTAAAATGGGGAGAACCCCTCAACATTATCTCAAATTTCTACTGTCTGTTTCTGGATCTAGTTACAGGTGCCCTTTTTCTTTACGCTTACCTTATGTTTTAAAACTCCCTCTTTTCTTTTATTCTCCATCTATGTCACTCCCGGCATCCATCTATAGA
Source organism: Acanthosepion pharaonis (assembly GCA_903632075.3). Taxonomy (NCBI): domain Eukaryota; kingdom Metazoa; phylum Mollusca; class Cephalopoda; order Sepiida; family Sepiidae; genus Acanthosepion; species Acanthosepion pharaonis. Next base: position 238,956 of record CAHIKZ030001790.1, on the reverse strand, counting down.
AATATATCTCAGTTGCCTGAGGTTTTCTCTTCAACTGTGAAGAAATTGTCCAACATTCACTGCTACATACGTTTTCTTTTGTTTCTTACGAAATATTCCTCTTTCTTAATACATTGTTTAAATTTGGAAGACACTTTTCCAATACACCTTCGGATTCCAGTGTCACGTTTTCCATTGTCTGTTAAAGCGCTTCTTGGATAGTTAAATTGGTTCTGACATTTCCACTTCGTAACTTGCCTTTTGGGCTGTCCCTTTAATTACGACCGTATGTTATTCCTTCTTACTATTTCGCAACCTCTTTCCTGGGTACCTGCAGCCTTCATTCTGTAGGTACCATCACCACCTTGTCATTCGCCTATCTTATATTAAGATTGTACACAACATTAAAAAAAAAATGGCAGGACATCTACTTAGGATTGCCTCACTTTAAAGGATACATAAAGGATAATAAAGATGTGTTATGGAGTCCACCCCTTTTTCATACAAGTGGACTCGACCAGTTGGATGAAAAATTGTACTGCTGCCGGTGAATACCTATCGAAGAGAGAGAGAGAGAGAGAGAGAGAGAGAGAGAGAGAGATACACTGATACACTGATACAGTGAGGAATTGTGAGGTAACCGCTTTGTAGGAGACACAGTTGAGAGCACGTAGACTCAGAAGGAAGTCCTACTTCGATACTGAATTTCCTAACTATATATATATATATATATATATATATATATATATATATATATATAATAAATATTATTGCTACTAACCGCATTTCTGGATCTACTAACCGTATTACCAATTGTATTATTACGTCAATACATTTATTTGCTATATTTCATTCATGCGTTTGTCATTTATTTTGAGACCGGATTTCATCTCGGAATCCGCATCGAATGAATCCTTGTCTTATGTCTTTCTTTAATGCTAGACACATGTACAATTTCTTTGCTAACATTATTCATTCAAACCTAGAGTTTATCGTCATATCCAGGACTGCGCAATTTTTTGACAAATTCGAAGTCATTTCAATAACTAGTCTTGGGTATGACAATTAACTACATCAAGCAGCAAGGTCTCTGATCGGGACATGGAAGGATTTGAGGGGTACATCTTAATTGTTATTGTTCTCTGGTCCACACCGACTCGAGATGGTAGCAACCGTTAGGGTCCCAGATATGGGAAAATAGTGAACTCTCTCAAACAAAAACAAAATACCATGAAACTATAAAAATACATTTTTATAGTAAAAATACCAACAATAGAGTTTTATATTGTAAAATTACCAACAATACATATTTAGAGTAAAAATACAAACAATAACTGTGTATAGTACAATTACCAACAATACATACTTATATTAAAATTACCAACAATATATGTATAGATAACTGAATGCATACAATTGTGTACAAAATATTGAAATTTCGGTATTGAATAACTCATTGAGGTTGATATGCCGCTAAGCAAAATCAACCAATATTAAAATAACGATGCTGTTTTTGGTCTTCTTGTGTCTCTGATACTTGTGAGTTAGAATGTGGGTTTTAAATGTACATGTTTTCTTATTTAAGCGTAAACGTGACTGAGTGCGTTTCTATGAAAATTCCCATTCCGAGATTATCAGCTCTGCGAAAGTAATTAAAACGATTCAATGGATTTCGCTATCCCCATCTGAAACAGATCTAATTTTTTTTTTTTTTTGTGTAGTAGAAATTTGAATGAAGATAAATCCGCCTACAAATTTTAATTGGTTTTTACCCTTTCAATCACATTTCTTAATTTTATTTTTAATCACATGACTGTACCTCTTCAACTTACGAATGCAAATGTTCTTCAATTTTTCATGTGACATCCAAGAAACCAAATCAAAACTAAAATTTCTAGATAACAAAAGACCACGTCAGTTTCCTCTTTTGGTAGAATTATTAATTCATCAGTTAAATTTGAAGAAATGTTTCGAAACACAGATTAGTAAGAATTAAAATGTATTTTCTTCCCTTGAAAATCAAATAAAAAAAATACTGTTATTATTTCAAAATGACTTTGAGCGAACAAAACCTGTAGGTCTTAGTGAGGAGCATGCGACTTTGAATCTTGTGAAATGGAACTACGGAACAATAAACAAATAAATATAGCAAATAACAGAAACCACATCATTTCAAGACTTTCAAAAACTAAAGTAAAACGAAGAGAAACTAATGACATAATCAACATGTTGACGTTCCCATTACCTCAAACAAAGTTTTAGGAAGGAAGCCCCCGACGACATTGGAAAGAGCTATAACAGTTAGTGAACTTGAGAAATCTATTTTCCTACAAACTTATTTTAAGAGAAAGGATATATAAAACTCAACCGAAACTAAAACAGACTTCCCTGTCAATGAATTCCGGACGCTTACTTATAAATGAAGCGGCTAAGATTAGCATTATACCTTCCTCTTAGTGACATTCTCGGGTTGCTTGGATTGAAACAATTAAAAAAAAAACTGTTGCTTTTTTTTTATAAAGTTGGTTAATTCTAATATTTGCGTCCGTGAATATAAAAATATACATTACTAGCAGCATAGCCCGGCGTTGCCTGTGCTTGATTCAAAAATCGTACGACCCATACAGCAATCGCTATCACTTGACTTAAAATATTTTTGCCCTTCCTTGCCTTTAGAGGAGTGCCCTTTGCCGTGCTGATGTTGCTACATGCCTTACTTCTTGCCTATCTCACACTGCGAATTTTTCCAAGATCTATACTAAACATTAAATCTATCACGAAAAAAGAACTAAACAAAATGAACACAAAACGATCAGCTTTAAAAAAAAAGGACTCGTAACTGGAAAAACCGAATGAAAAAAAGAATGTTAACAACAAATACTTTTTTTTTTAAACCCAGTTCTGCGGAATCAGAATCAACGTTGAGTTTAAGCAAGCGAATGAGCTAATTGGAGTAAAGTGCTATGCAGATTTAAATTTTTCCCACTTGTGACGAATGCAGCTATCGATTTTTTTTGCATGCTAGTTAACATTCGTGTCAGTGAGCTGTTGGCTCTCACGCTGGCCACTAGAATTTTCCTGCCTATTCGTTGCAGCCAGCTATAGGCTCTCACTCTGGCCAGTACAAAATGACCGCAAACTACATGAAAACTGCCGTCGCATTAAAATCGATTCCCACTATCGATGGGAGTTGGGAAATGAAAAGTCAGTCTTGGTCTTCCCACTAACTTGGAGCATGTGCATGTAAACTTTGGTGGAAATCCGTCGAACATTGCGGCCATGCATTCATCACACACACGCACGCACGCACGCACGCGCATTTCACACACACACACACACACACACACACACACACACACACACACACACACACACACACACACACACACACACACACACACACACACACACACACACACACATCCTGCCTTTTATAGATAGAGATTACAACTGTTTGGTTTCCGGAAGTTTCTTGTTGAACGTAGAAATGTTATTGCAATATGATTGTAAGTCCCGTTCTAATGCGGCTGCGAGTTGATTTACACTGGAATTCAATATGTCCTGTGAGGTTAAAATTCTCCAAACCCCCTTCCCTAATTTTTTTTTTTTTGTTTGATTCTACCGAAATGTTTCTGTTTTTTTTTAAATATAGCATTTACCATTCGGAAGCCATTTTTCAATGCTTCTTCAGGTTTCGCTGTCACAGTTTCCGTCGCTTGTTAAAACAGTTACCAGATATTAAAACTTTTGTATATTTGAATTTTGCCGTTTCCAAATCATCGCTCTCGTCTTACATTGCACTTTTTGCTAACAACCATATGTCTTATCACAGTCGATGGTATTTTTTCTTCCTGTTTTCCATTATTAAATTGGCTAGTTCTTGCAATTTTTTTCTGCATCTGCGATGGCCACAGCGTCATCTTTTTATGTTGCTAATATTGTGTCCCCCTGGTTGGACTTCTCCTCATATTAGAACTTCATTGCTATGTTAGTTAAATAAATACGGTTGCTTTCCGCCTATTTCTGTTTTGTATACTTACTCGATTCCGCGGTTTATTTCCAGTAAATTTCATTCAAGTCAATATCTACTGAATATACAGAAAATTATTAAAATATTATTTTCTAAAAACTAAAATGGCATCGTAAATATAAAGACATGATAAGATCAAATTCAGGATGTGTGTCATAACAATATTTTCCCCAAATTCAAAAGTGACTTTTATGAATTAAGCACGTTAAAATTAATTACTTCTAAAACCACTTTTTAAATGAAGCTCGTTAAATCTAAATGCTTATAAAACCTTCAAATTAAAATAAAGGTCAGTAAATCTTTAAAAAAAAACCTTTAGGCTGAGCAACTAGTTCTTCCATAATGATATAATCTTTGTCCATTTCTTCATATTCCGTTATAAGTGATCGGATATTATGTATCATGTATCCGGTGTACCTTTGGCATAATTTTGCTTGTGTTTTTACACACTTATTGAGGAGGGCTTAGTTTAACTACATGAATCTTAACGCAGAACATTCTTGCTGAACTCAGAAAGCAGATTGTTTTGCAATATATTTATTAGTCACATGGCTTCAGGCATTGTTCTTTAACTTGTCTATGAGAATACACTCAGCTTGGCTCAGAAAGTAATTTTTATGTTGACTTGAATTTCTTGGAAGAAGAGACACGATAATAGATTTTCTAATTGCATTGACTTCCCAGCAATATCGAGTTTGAAATATGATCTCTTTCATACGATTTCATATAATTGCCTGAATAGAATGTACAATTCTATGGCTTAGCGATGCAACGATAAACATGTATTGTTCAAGATCGAAAACAACGAAAAATCAGCAAGAATATTCTGAAATCTTTTAAGAAGCTGATACCGTATCTGTTGCCAACGAAGAGATATCAATTAAATAGGAAGCAGATTTCTCTTAATTTGTACCTGATGTACAGTATGACCTCACCTCTAACTGTACATCAGATACATGAACTTTTTCATAAACAAGTTTCACAAGAAAAATAGTATTTCAACTCTTCACTCAATCCTTCGTCATTCAATTTTTTCAGTTCTGAGCAACGTCAAGAGTTTTAATCTCAATAATATATGTTTCAATCAACAACTCGTCATCATTACTTCGTTTATGAATAACGTGAATTTTTTTAAAAACAGTATCTTTGTTGCTATATCCTTTCCAATTGATTGTTTCGTTTTTCTACGGTTTATCAATTTCAATCAGTAGTAGGTTATTTAAAGCCAGAAAATATTTTAGATTGTAAGAATGTTTTTTTAGATAATAATAGTTCAGTGATACAATTCTTAATAACTACCCCATAGCTAAAAGGAGAAGAGGTAAATTCATAGTTTTCACAAGAGTATTAGCGCGTAAGTGAATATAACAAATCCAACTGGAATTGGAACTCGGCTCTATGATTAATAATTCCGACTCATTATTTATTACACCACCCGCACGCAATTCCAAGATTACATCATCTGGTATTACCAAGCGGTCACCCATCCAGGTACGGATTAGTTTCGTTGTGGCTTAACTTCGGTGATCGCACAGGAACCAGTGTTTCAACATGATATGGTTTCCAAATGTCACTTTAAACACTTTAAAGGAAGTTATTAATTAATGTTTCGTTTATATGGTTTCCAATTTTTATTGTTCCTTCATATGATGTTTTTACTATAATTTCCCTAATGCAAGGCTCGAGAGCCATTCAAATTAGAGGTTTGATGCTACAATACTTGTAATGAACCAAGTGTGTAACAGAAATGGAAGAGATGTTTATATGAAGTAAGAGTATGAGGATAAAAAGGAAAGATAACCTTGACTTAAAGAGGACAAGACTGAAGTTATCAGAAACGCAATCTTGATGGGTTCTCTTCCAAAAGGGGAAAGTTCGTAAAGTCCTCCTAGTGATACTTTGATATTATATTTGGAATAGGGAGGTAATTATGTTGATTCGACTGCCTGGAACTATCAAGGCGAATCCTAGCAAAGAGGTCTGAACTGAGAGAATTAAAGAGTCGAACATTTGCATTGGAAATAGAGATATATCAATGATAGGCTTGCAATATTGCGTCTATAGAGCAGTGTTGGCAGAGTGGAAATCCTCCACCATAAGAGTGCGTAAAGGCTTTTGAATTTATCATGGCATGAAAGTAACGATTAAGAAGCATCAAACAAATCGTAAGAATTTGGAATACTATACATGGTAGTTCCATAATCAGTTATCACTTATATGTTCCTTAAATAACAGAAAAATTAAGGGCTCCTCATTTCTGAGTGAAACGATTCGGGAATGATAAATTAGAAGAGCAATAGGTCGAATTCTTTAGTCTCCGCGGCTGTGCGTGTATGAAAAAACGTAATTATTTCAATTGTTGTGCATATTGGGAATGTAACTTAAATGCAATGTAAACTGCATTTTCGCATTTTCCCCCTTGCGTAATCGGTTACCTAGGAATACACGAAAACAACCATTAGTAGAAGTTAGATTACACCATTATATAACGTAAAAAATAAGTCCTATTATCAAATAAAAATGGCATTCATTTTACTTTCGACGATACCTTTACTGAACAACATATTTACTTTATCTTATGTGATGTTACAAGCAACTTCATAATTTAATCCAACCAGAAGGTTTTATCTTTGACAAGACTTGCTGAAGGTATATTTGGCAGTTTTTTCACGGAACTGGAGTTGTTTTCATTACCCCAGCTTTGTTAAGATTAGAATAAAATGTACATATTTGATGTATACGGCGAATGAATGAAAATTTATAAACCAAGAAATGAAATCTTTAGATTATTCACGATCAGCGTTATCCTGATCAAATTTTACGCTTTCTCTCTTTTTTTTTTTTTTTTTTTTTACTAATTACAGATTCTTCCGTTGATTGCTGCTTTTTAAAAGGCCTAATTGGGAGCGCTAGTAATCTGAACCAATTCTCTTTTTACGCGTTCCGTCCTTCAGAGTGCCACAGCAATGAAAAATAAATACTAATCGTTTTTTCGTGCCCAACTCGTATTTTTACTTTTCTTAAAATAAAATGCGTAATTGTAATGAAAATTCTGATTATTTTCCCTCCATCTTTAATGTTAATTCTAACAATGAGAAATAAGCCAATTTTCCATTAAGTTAAAAAAAAACCAAAAAACAAACTGACAAGTCGGCTGTCAAAATACATTCAAAAGTGACATTTTAATGAAGTTCCTTAAAAGTAAATGCTTCTAAAACCATCTAATGAAAAGTAATTACAAAAAAAAAAAAAAAATGTTTGATTAGAATAGCACTAGGGTATTTTGATCCGACCAAAGAGGTCCTAAAAAGAAAAACAACAAAAAAATATTTTTTCAGTTGGTCTTATTTTAGAAAGTGAATCGAGATGATATGATAACATTTAGGTATCACATCATAAAACAAACTGTTGTTTTTATCTACTTAGAATTCAGAAATAAACATATAGGCATCTATTGTGCGTCTTTTAAACGACATTTGTCTATCCCAGATTTTTAAATCAGATCTGAAGAAACTAATTACTAGAAAGGTTCTCATGTAATTAACTTTTGATAACGAAAAGGAAAAGACGTGCTGATTTCAATATTAATTTAGACCGGCAAAACGTGAGCACTTTCATTAATTGCCAGTTTGTTTTTGTATTTCTCCCTCATTTTAATTTAACTGGAAATGCTCAAATTACCCAAGAAATCATTTTGCTGAGAACTATCGATTTTTGAATGATATAATAATATGAATGTTCAATTAAGACATTAAATAAAGAAGGAAATGAATGAGTTTCTCTGATATCTCTTTATTAAGAAATAAATAGTTTTGATACCTTCATTATAAAAGAATACTTGGTATAGCTTTCGATAAGATCATTATTACGCAGTTTCACATTATAGTTTTTTTTAAAGAATATTGCTCTACTGACTAGATGCATATAAAACATACTACAATTGATCGATTTCCAGGTGGAATTTATCTAGGCATTGATTTATACAAAAGGTAATTATATTATATATATATATATATATATATATATATATTATGATATCAAACAGTTGCTTCTACAACAAAGAAGGACATCAGATAAAACACTGGCGGCTAGCACATTTGAGATTTTTCGAGTGCGTAATTCAATACCCATTGTTTAAAATAAAAAAAAATGGGGAGTCTATTTCAAATACAGTTATCCACTAATAATAATAATAATAATATATATATATATATATATATATATATTATATTATATTATATTTATTTATATTATATTTATACACACACATGCATATATATATATATATATATATATATATATATATATATATAGACAAAAGGAAAACTTTTCTTAACCGGTGCGTTTCGTCCTCTGATGGATTTTTTCAAGGTAAATGTATGGATTTATAAAACGAAAACTTTATTTTCTATATTCATTCAGAGTATGGTACGGATTTCTTAGCATATCAACTAACGAATTTCAAAACAAACGTAAGATAGACGTCAGTTTACAGGCGTGAAATATTCAAGACATAAAGGTCACTTTCGTTCATGGTTTCTGACATTTCGATTCAATTTTGACTCCAGAACTTGAGTCAAATTTCTCGCTAGCTACACTACTAAAACTGTTGTATGTGGAGGTTAATTAGCTTTGCCCAACTCTGCTGGAAACAGCGTGACAGATTAAACTGTGTTACACTGTACTAACGGTTTTTTTTGACTACTTGTCAAACGTCTGAAATGAATGTGTTTTAGAAAAATTCTGTTGTTTACTTAATTTCCACAGAACATTAACTGTAAAGTAGACGCAAAATTTCCAAGTCAATTTGAAGTCCATTCTTTGCTTACCATTATGAAATTCACGCTTCCGCTGTGAAAGTGCGAAGAGAGACTGAGGAATCCGAGAACCGAGTTCGAATTCCTGTCAAATCCATTACATTCACTTATGTGCCAATACCCTTGGAAAAAGTATGAATCCTCTTCTCATCCTACCAACTATGGGTAAATAGCAGAACAGATCGGGATCTATAGCCTTTGATGGCAAACGGTCTACCACAGAAAGAAATGGCAAACTACAGTGTGAAAAAATCTGCCTTGTCAGTCATGTATCGAAAGATACATTATCGCCTAAGCGTGTATCACTCATGGCACATAACTGACTGATCCATTATAATATTCGCACATACATTTCAGAATACAAAGTTCAGCCGTTCTTATTCTTTACATTGCGTTCCAAATTGTTATCATGATAACTTTTTTTTCTAATATTTCAAAAATCGTCCAATCAATTCACACAAAATTTTCGCACAATGTTAGCAACACTGACCTGCGCAATCACTAGAATTTTCGTACTGATCTGCCCAATGTAAACAAACTGACGCCATATTTGTTATCAGCACGGTGATTTGAGCGTGACAAATTATAAGAAAAGTGTAAGAATTTAGTGAAAAGATGGGCCGTAAAAGCAGTTAAATGATCCTGAAAAGAAAACTATCACCTCAGAACTCTCAAAAGGTAAATCTACCCTAGAAATTTCTAAAATGATAGGGAGATGTCATCAAACAGTGAAAAAGTTCACAAGTACGTAAAAGGGCAGATAAAGGCAAGCCGAGGGTTATTTCACGTCGTCTCATGTCACAACTTAAACGAGAGGCCACGAAGAAACCTGGACTTCCCAGTCAAGAGCTTTTCAGTCGCATTGGGGATTCTACTGTGTCTAAAAGTACTCGGTGTCGGTATCTGAGGGAAACAGCAACAACAGTCAAACCTGTATCGAAGCCTCCGTTGACGAGAAATCACATTCAAAATCGATTGAAATGGGCCGAGGACAATATGAAGATTGTCTTCTCTAAAGTTTTGTTCACAGACGAAACTCGAGCAACACTTGATGGGCCAGATAGATGGTGCAAAGGCTGGGTAATGAACGGACAGAATCGCCATCAGCGTTTGGGACGCCAACAAGGCGGTGGAGGCATAAAGACCTGGGGTGGTATTATTGGAAAAACATTAGTGGGCCCATAGAGAGTACCAGATGGATGGCGTCAAAATGACCTTTATGAAGGAGCATCTTGAACCGTGGATGAAAAGGCAAAGAGTTGCCTTCAGAAGGACCATTGTTTTTATGCAAGATAATGCTCCCTCACATGCTGCTCACAAGATTACTGAATATTTGAAACAGTTAGGCTTCGATGGACCTTGAAAAATGAAGTGGCCAGCAAATTCCCCGGATTTGAACCCAATCGAAAACCTTTGGAGCATCATGAAGCGAAGACTGTACGCCAACGGACGACAATTCAGGAGCAACGCTGAGTTGTGTGAAGCAATTCTTGACATATCTCGCGGATGGCATCCTACAATTAACAAATTCATGGATCGTCGATTTCAAGTAATTTCAAAACAGGGAAAGCACATTCCCTATTAATTTGTTTAAAACTGTGCCTTTGTTTGTATCTGTTATTATTTGTTTGATTATCTTATTTATTAGCTTCTTTTGGTCATAAACATTCACGTGCAACATTAATAAACGTTTTGTTTGCTCAATTCTGGGAATTTTACTAAACCTTTCTAATAATTTGGTACGCTCAAATCACCGTGCAAAGATAAAATATGGCGCCAGTTTGTTTACATTGCGCAAATCAGTACCAAAATTTCAGTGATTGTGCAGGTCAGTATTAGTGTGAAAAATTTGTGTGAATTGATTGGACGGTTTTTGAAATATTAGAAAAAAGTTATCTCGATAATAATTTGGCACGCAGTGTAGATTGTATTTCTTAAGCGCTGAGACTTATTATTGTCTAACATTTTTGCACCCGTGTGTGTAAAACTAATTTTAAAATATATATTATTAATTTGAAAGATCAGCTTTGATGTATATTCTCTAAATATATTTTCATCTTCAAATCCAAACAGTTTTTCTTTAATTAGATTTTAAGGGACAGTCAAAAGATTCTGCAAACAGATAAGGAGTACAAAATGTAGCTTGTATACCTCATCTCTAGACACATACCTCTGCAAACATTGATCTGACATATTTATAATTTAAGCGCCAGTTTATTCTTTCTTTGTTGTGTTTACGATTCAAAACAGAGCTGTCTAGTTATTCTTGTATTCGGCGATTACATGTTTTGTTTGGATAATCTTGATTCAAAGTCATAATGGACATGCTGTAGATATTAATATTACTGAATATTCATTCTCGTTGATATAATGCCGTATATGATCATGTAGCTCCAGGAACATTACAAGGCGTTTTAAATCGCGAAATAAATTGATACGGTACGATCACGGAAGTTAAACAACGTCGAACCTAGACAGTATTTATATTGGTGACCGATTGGGAATACCAGGTGTTGTAAGCATTTGCGGTGATGTAATGGTTTGATTCAAAAATCGAAGAGCCGAGTTCCAATTCCCTTTGGTTTCGTTATATTCAATTACGCGCATATACACTTAGGAAATATATGAATCTAGCACTCAAACCCAGCTATATTTTAATTAATGAAAAAACTTGTTTGGACGTAAATAAAATCATTTTTGCTGACAAAGATTTTCCTTTTTTCTCTTGATATTATATATATATATATATATATATATATATATATATATATATATATATATATGTGTATGTATGTGTAACAGAAGTGTGTGTGTGTATGTATGTATAAAACAGTGAATTATTCATAAAAAAAGTAAATTAGTAAAGTTAATGTTATAAAATGGCGATATCCCCTCGCTAACAAAATTTTAAAGATGCATTAACCTACCAATCTTTAAAATATTGTTAGCCAAAGAATTTCGCCATTTTATATCATTAATTTTACTAATTTACTCTTTGTATGAAAGATTCATTGTAATATAAATTGAACTGCACCACATATTTGACATAAATATATATACTAGTAGTATGACCCTGCATTGCCGTGCTTGATTAAAAAATCGTACGACTCATACAGCAATCGCTATCACTTGACTTAAAATATTTTTTCCCTTCCTTGCCTTTAAAGGAGTGCTCTTTGCCGTGCTGATGTTGCTACATGCCTTATTCTTGCCTATCTTTCATCACAATTTTTTCTAAGCTCTATACTAAACATTGTATCTGTTACGAAAAAGAACTAAACAAAATGAACACAAAACGATCAGTTTAAAAAAAAATGGACTCGTAACTGGAAAAACCGAATGAAAAAAGAATGTTAACAACAAATACTTTTTCACACCCAACCCAGTTCTGCAGAATCAGAATCAACGTTGAGTTTAAGCAAGTGAATGAGCCAATTGGGGTAAAGTGCCATGCAGATTTAAATTTTTCCCACTCGTGGCGAATGCAGCTATCGATTTTTTTGAATGCTAGCATTCTACTTAACATTCGTGTCAGTCAGCTGTTGGCTCTCACGCTGGCCAATAGAATCTTTCTGCCTATTCATGGTTGAAAATGGCAGAAATCTACATGAAAACTGCCGTAGAAGCATAAAAAATCGATTATTTCCACTATCGATGGGAGTTGAGAAATGCAACTTTGGTCTTGGCCTTCCTGCTAACTTGGAGCATGTGCATGTAAATTTTGGTGCAAATCCGTCGAAAATTGCGGCCGTGCATTCGTTACACACCTGCCTTATATATATATATATATATATATATATATATATATATATATATATATATATATATATATATATATATATATGTGTGTGTGCGCGTGTTCTATACATGTGACGTCGTATTACTCAACCGAATGTCATGTGGTATATTACTTATCATTGCACCCTGAAATATTTACCAATATTCGTTAGTACTTACTAATTTCATTCTGTGCAAATTTACTTACTTCATCAGTTCTGAAATAGTGTGGATATGCATATATACACTTTAATTGATAGTGACTGTGTGTGAATACATGGGCATAGTCTGAAAATTTATACTAATATTAATTGATATAATATGATCATTTATTCAGAAATATCATGGGAAAGAGCGAGACTAAAAAATAATAGAACAGGCTCTCGAGTATCGGCCTACAGTAAAGAACATCTGAACTGTTCCTAACCCGGGTGCACACGCTCGGGTCCTCACCTTAATAACTGACCTTGTGTCACAACTCGTCTTAGTGGGGAGACAGAGTAAATACCTAGCGTGTAAGATGCTCTCTCGAGTGGTTTGTGGCACATTGATACTAACCTGGCGAAGGAATCCGTCCTTGTGCTGGTAGTATCACGGCTATGACTAACTTGGACCAACCATGACTAGCTTAGAGCATCTATGACCAGCTAAGACCAGCGGCCTTAGTGAAGACACTCGGGTCCCCACGTCAAATCCGATCTTCTGTCACAACCTGACTCAGTAGTGGGTCAAGTAAATATAAATTGCTCTCCCGTGTATTTTGAACACATTGATACTTACCGGGCACAGGGATTCCTACCTGCTCTCATTGCACCAGAGAAAGGGATCGGTGCGCGCATCACGCCACTTCGTGCTGGGTCGAATAGATATTTATTCGTAGGATGGTACAAAAGGTGGCACAAGGCCAAAAAGGGGATTGGGGAAAAGGACGGTCTTCTGTCTTAATTCTAAACTTAGCTCACAAACACTGAACCAAACATACCAACAATAGTCCTATCACCAAAACAACACATTCTTTCCTACTTTTCTTACTACATCCACCATAATACCTCAATGTCTCTATGAAAACCTAACTAATCATGTATATGAAATCCTAACTAGTCATGCATATATACATTCCAAAGTCTGTGGGGTGGGGTAGGGGAATAAAAACAACAATTTAAAAAAGAACACAGTGATTATTTACAAAATGAATTAATACTATTTACATGAAAACAAAACAAAATAGGGTTAGTAATAACCCCCACCATCCGTAAATGTGGCAGAAACATCGGTTAACTGGACGAAAAAAATTGCGGGAGTATAATAGTATAAAAACAATCAACCATCCAAAAACACTCACACAAACACGCACTCATTCAGTCACAGCAATAAATACGAAAACACAGACGCGAAACGAAAGGCATCCCGCAACTACCAGAGAACTGACATCACTGACCACCTAAAAGAAGGAGGAGATGGGGAATTAATCTAAAGAAAAATAGCGACAGAAATAAAAGGGGCCAATGAGCATACATACCCTAGCTAAGTTAAACGGAAACAAGAAACTAAAGATCCAAACTAAACCTAAACCAGCCTAATATCGGGACGGGTTGCCTCGGTTCAACCCAAGAAGGACAAAATCCTGTACGTAACCGACATCAAAGTGCCACTCCAGGTCAACCCTGCAGCATGCAAACCATGAGGCCTTCAACAAACTTACACAAAGGTGCTACTACCCTGTTACGGTGCTACTACTACCTGTTGAAAATAAAGAAAAAAGTGTGCAAGAGTATAAAAAACACTACCTGCGCCCCCCCCCCCCCCAAAGTGAAGTTTTGTTTTATCGGCTGAAAAATATAAGAAAATCCGCTTCCATATTTAAAGGAACCCACACACACAAACAACCCGATGTTGTTGTCCCCTTCCATTTTCACGATGTCTCTTAATCGTGTTTTCAAATTGATTTTGTGCAAAAACAATTATATTTTTCCCCATTTTTGGCGCTGTTAGAACCACCACAAGGTAATTTTATGTAGTCCTGTGAAGTTTTGTTGAAATCGGTTGAAAAATGTAGGGAATTGTGATATGGAAAGCGTGAGCTGGGTCGAATAATTACCAAATTAAAAGCTGGGGGCTTTTTAATCTAAAAATTCGTTGAATAATTGTGTTCCAATTTCGCATTTATTCATATAGATTCCATAATATAGCTTTTACTTAATTAGCTATTATGTTTCTCTAACTCTTCAAATATTGAATGTATAACAAATTCTAATTTTACAGTTTATAAATTACAATTCTACTCAATGCTTATTCAAATGTAAACAAATGACGTCACACATTACAAAAACAGTAAAATCGACCATGCTATCCGAAACGCTCCTCTCTAGTTAAATCGGTAAAGCACAACACGCTATATAACGGTTCTGTATAGAATACAGGTTCGATTCCTGTCGGAGGACGCATATTTACTATGAAAATTTTTTGGACATTCAAGCCGGTAAATGTCATTAATACTGTTTATTATAAACAGAGCATTTACTTAAATATTTGTATCTATCAAATGAACGGATAAACAAAAAAAATTCATTATATATATATGTGTGTGTGTAGGCGAAGTCAGTACCATTGACTTGTAAGTTAATTATCTGAATATCTGGGACCAACGAACTTTTGATTTCATGGCGGCAAAACAAATGATAATGTGGCCGACAGTTTTAATTTACTGCAAGGCCAGTCAAGTGAATGTTGTGATATGGAAAGTTCCAGATTAATGCACTTTCTGTGAGTTTTGTGTCAAAAGTATTTGTATTTAGGATTTTTTTTAATTCACCAGTAGGAACTAATTTAGTCTTGTATATATTTCTCTTATCTCGCTCTTCCTCAAACCCCCTACACACACACACACACACACACACACACACACACACACACACACACACACACACACACACACACACACATATATATATATATATATATATAACTAAAAAAATTGTCGTGAGTACAACATTTTTCTGTTTTATGCACACTACGTGATTACTTACATCAATTTATTGTTTTAGTAATGAATTTATTTTAATCGTGTCTCCATGTTTACACATCATGATTTCGCCATATATGGTTGTTACTTCTTTGTATATTTTTTTCAACGAATATAGCGACACACAGACACACACACACACACACACACACACACACACAGACACACACACACACGCACACACACACACACATCATGGGCGCGTGCCCAAGTTATTAGAACCTTCGCTTTCTGACCATGTGGCCCGGGTTGATTTGTCAGGACCTGATGTCACCTTTGGAAAGTGCCAGAAACCCATATCACGAGTTGACCCAAATGAGTGAAATTGGGTAGACGGAACAATGTTACCAGGAAGTTACAAATCGTGACCGAGGATTTGAATGTGCTGTCCTTGTTTAAACTGTTGATCATGCTAGATAATACGCTCTCTCCACCAGAAACTGTAATAGTTGCAGAATAAACCACAGGTCTGCCCATCATAGTTTTGTTTTTAATAAATTGAAACCGCCTGATCATTTTTCTTTTCTCATTTTTTCGAATGATATACTTTTAATATAACAAATATAATGATTATCCGTACTTAAGTCAAATCATTGTCAATACAGTCCTAAGCAGACAAAATTCTGTTGGGTATATTATATATATATATATATGCATATATAAGAAATTGCCCATTTTTTTTTTTCTCATTTTCGAATATCTCTGACAAAATGAGACGGAATCTCAAAGATGAATAAAGTACTTAATATGTGTATAAAAAACAGCCCATAATAAAGGTCTCTAAAAACGATTTTTTTCAAAAAGGTAAAAGACAATAGGAAAATAAAGGTATAAAATATTTTTTTATAAAGGTAAAAGACAAATTCCAATCTAATATGACATTTTCAATGTGGCAAAACCGAAAAGAAAACGAAAAGAAAACCACATTGGACGAAACGCGTCAATTTATTGTCTTTTACCTTTAAAAATATTTTCTTTTTCTCCAGGTTAACTCTGAGAAAGTTTTCAGAAAATATTTTATAATTTTTCAGTGCATTAATTTTCTTTGAAACCGTTCTACAGATGACGGCAGTAACATATTACACGTAATTTTAAACTTCAAGTGGAGTACTAAAGAAAAGAAAAAAAAACAAATACCTTGATGTAGCCAACGAAATCCTGTCTGTCATAATGCCAACTTACGGGTTTTTTATAATAATTGAGAGGGTCAGAAACACAGAACAAAAATTTTAATTTTGAATAGTTTATCCATAATTGATATATACCGATACAAGTTAAAAATTAAACAGCCAGTAATATAACGATTACTGCTGAAGCGAAGAGTCTATTATTGATTGTCCTTAGAATACTGAAAGCATTAGAAAGCACTACGACCGCGGCTAACAAGTAAATTAATTAATAGACAGATAAGTAGCTTCGTGCTTCTCTGAAAGAAGCAATTTTATAGCTTCAGGGGAGAGAAAAATTAAGGCATTTCAAAATGTATGTACTTGTTTATTTCAGTCTTTTTCTTTAACACACGCGACACATATACGTATATATATATATATATATATATATATATATATATATATATATATATATATAATATTTGTAAAGGAAACTATTTTTATATATTTTATATTAACAACTATAAATGTATGTATATAAGTGCATGCTAATGTATAGAAGTTATATACACACAAAATGTATATACACAAGTTATATATATATATATATACACATATATGTGTCTATATATATATATATATATATATATATATATATATATATATATATAGATATATATACATATGTGTGTGTATATATATATATATATATATATTTTATATATATAGATATAGATATGTGTGTAGCTTATTTTCAGATAGAGTGCATCTATAGAAAACAAAATGAATAAAAAACAGACGAGAAAAAAATATTTTTAGCCGACGCATGAAATACACAGATAGACGGGCGTGCGCACGTATACAAACACACGCGCGCACACATTCACACACACACACACACACACACATATATATATATATATAAAGATAGAGAATGAAAGACACACACACACACACACATATATATATATATATATATAGAGAGAGAGAGAGAGAGAGAGAATGAAACACACACACACACATATATATAGATAGATATATATATGAAGAAATGTAGTTTTAAGATGTGCTATATTTATGAAATAAAGTGCTCAATATCAGGGACAGAGCGTGTGTAGATATAAAAATGAACATTGATGTCAACACTCAGAGGCGACAGTCTGTTTTATGCTGGACGCAATCGTCAGGCAGGCCTGATGATTGCATCTAGCATGAAAACAGCCTATCGCCTCTGAGTGATATTCACTTCAATGTTCACTTTTACATTTATATTTACATACTTTATCCCATAAATATCCCATAAATATAACATATATATATATATATATATATATATATATATATATATATATGCATGTGTCTGTATTTCATTCTCCCTTCCTCTTTCTGTATATATATATATATATATATATATATATATATATGTGTGTGTGTGTGTGTGTGTGTGTGTGTGTGTGTGTGTGTGTGTGTGTGTGTGGTAAAAAGCATAAGATAAATTAGCTTGTTAATAAAATTATATGCGAACATTCGACTTTAAACCAATGTCAGCTTCGCGAATTTTCAAGGTATCTATATATACCCGAGGCAATTCATGAATTTTTAGATATTGATTATCATAAATCTAGTAATTATTTTCATTATGTGTGTACTTTTCCCCCTTTCGCGATTATTTCTTATTTCCTAATATCGACTTATTGGATAAGTAATTATAGATCATGCTACAATCTTAAATACAATTATCATTCATAATACACCTTCCACTTGTATTCGCAAGTGTATACTTTAAGGACATCTATATACATGATATGTATGATTTTTATGCAAAATGCAGATTATATATATGTAATTCGGTGTTATAATGTTATTTTTATTCAATTTTATTCAATATATGTAATATATATATATATATATATATATATATATATATATATATATATATATATATATATATATATGTGTGTGTGTGTGTGTGTAATGTGTGTAATAAAAAGAAAAGAAAAGATATATAATCCAGTGTTCTTATTAATTATTTTTTTTTTTACAAAACAGTGCTCAAATCAAATTTACAGGGGATAAATATTATAAAGTTACTCATTTAAAATATGGTTCCATCGCTACACAGGAATTACAAAAACAGAAACTAAAAGTTTGATTCCAAAATTCACTTGAAAATGAAACAGAACTGGGGACTTTAATTGAATTCTATAATTGAATTTGAAGTTTTTAGTTTCTGTTTTTGAAACATGGTAATTCTTGTGTAGCTTTGGAACCATATATTGCAATTAGTAAATTTATATATATATATATATATATATATATATATATATATATATATATATATATATATATATATATATATATTTCAACCTTACAGTATCCTCATTAAATAATATAGACAAGTATGAAAAGAATTTACATAAAATAAATAGACAACAATTGTCTATATTATTTAATGAAACATGTATGAATGAAAATATGTTGCCTAATATATATATATATATATATATATATATATATATATATATATATATATATATATATATATATATATGTATTTGAGCACTCATCCTCTTTTATACAAGCTTCGTTAAAGACGACTGAAAAGGTACGGCGATTATGTTTTCTATTTAATTTTTCTTGGTTCGTACAAGTGTAATCTTTTCTTGACACAAGGTGTAAGAACTACAAAAGTTCTGCATATGCGAGCGCTTTCAGCTATTCTGTTAGCCATTATCAAGAGCATTTTTTAAAACTGAATGTTTAGGCTTTTTATGTATGTTTCTAAAATTAAAGAAATGTTTTATTTTCAAAACACGGTCAGAACATTCTGGCCACGCTCATAGTTAATGTTATTGAGTGTCAGCTTTGTGTGTCAGCAATGGTCGAATTCAGAGATTTAACTACTCCTAAAGTCGTCGCTAACCAAGGCAGAATAATCCCGTCTACCCAGGTATTTATCCGATAGTTGGAGAAAGAGGAAGTTATGTGTTTTTAAAGTGAATAAACAGTAATGGAATGAAGCAGGATCGACCGGAGTATGAACTCGCCTCTAAGGTTTCACTTTCCGCGTCGATAAGCGTTATACTGTTCAAAGTTATGTAGAAATCGAATATTTATAATGCAATTTTATCGTTAACACTGATATATGCATACACGCATTCATATAAGTGTATGTATCTCTGAATGTGTGTGTAGTCATCACTTATATTTAATGATTGAACTTTTTTACTCTCTTAGTATTTCTTTTCTAGATACAAGTTTTTTGTTCTTTATTCTAAGTAAAATATTTTCGTGTTAGCGTTTGCACCAGACAGTTCGTTGTTTTTTTATATATACTTTCTTTATGAAAAAAAAAATCTTTTGAAATCTCAACCAACTAATTCCAAAGAATATCGTTTGTGACTTTGAAAAATCTCCAACCCTTGAGTGTTATCTACCGGTTTTTTCAAGTAGTACTTGTGTTCTCTGTGAAGATGAAAAGCCCGGGTATTTTTTCAAGTACTGCAACGTTCTTTCACGAAGAATGAAGAATTGGTTTTTAACCATTAATAATTAATCATATTTTTTTGCAGCTTTTATAATCTGTAATGACCCATCATGAAAACATTACTTATGATTTATTTATATTATTATTTACATTGGGTCACTGTGACGTTTTATATAATAGTCTAAATATAAACTTTTAATAGATTTACAAGTATCTCTCGTTCATTGTTTAAATAGTATTTAAGCACTAACTAATGTCTTGTTGCGAAGAAATGAAACTTATAAAGGATGATATCGATTAAGACTTGTTATGATGAAGAGTCGTGTTTAATAAACGAATTTTATTTCAATACTTTCCGTGAATACATCTCTAGTTTCACTAGAGATACTTCGATGAGATTCATTTTTTTTCGGATTTGTTAATGTTTTCAGAGTTGTTAAACTTTTATATACTCTGCTAAAAGATTGATAGTATACCCTTTTAAATACTTAATGACGTTTAATTCTTTTAAATATTTAAAAGGCAAACTGCGCTTAGATGCATGAATACAGTTATCCTTGTATTTCCCTAATATAACGGAAGAATAAGAGAGAAACAAAATATAGATACTCAAGGAACAGATAATCAATGACTATCAAATAAACTGGTAACGTTCCAACACCATCGAGCAGACCTCAAAATTTTACCTATCATGTTAGATGAGTTTTCTATCAAGTAGGCTCCACGTCTATTTGGACCCTAACTCACCCCAGACCAAAAGTGATATATATATATATATATATATATATATTCATGGTAATTGCTCCGATGAACTGTTTCACTGGTTCCCAGACTCCATGAATTCAAGCGCCCTACGAGGCTGGCATCCGGCATCCACCCTTACATTGTAGAAACTTTTAAATATAGCCGTCTCTTCTACTCTAATAGCTTCATACCTCGCATCTCTCGCCTGTGGAAAACCCTTCCCAATTACTGTTTCCCTGAGAGCTATAATCTCCAACTATTCAAATGTAATGTCAATCGACATCTCCAGTTACCTTGATCTACCCAATATCCTTCTCCTCATCCTTCCTTCTATCACTCCTATCTGATCTCGCTCCAAATCTTCTGCAACCCGCTGCATCCTAGTCGCTTCACGCCTTTTCAGAAAAATATAATAATATATATATATATATATATATATATATATATATATATATATATATATATATATATATATATATATACTAGCAGTA